>BSBM01002204.1:9090000-9690000 GCA_027924585.1 Larix kaempferi | reverse complement strand
ACCCATCAAACCCTCAACTACCCATGTTAACTTTTGTACCCAATCATTCATTTCTCCCAAAAGTTGGTTGAGGTAGTTAATGCCTTAGGGAATGAGAGGTATGGTTGTCCAAAATTTGAGTATGGGAAACCACTCTGCATGGAAAAACGTGTTTGGCTTCCTTGGAAAGAAAAGAGACATGAATTTTCCTCCCAAGCCATAGCCCATCAAGCAGTTTTGTCTCTCTCACGTTTTTGGAGTTGCCTGGGCATTTTTCCTCCATGTTTTCCTGTGTTTTCCTGGTTTTTTAGTGGGGAAGACGGCGTTTTTGTGTTGCAGAGTGGCTGGGAGTATGGGAGCTTGAATTTTGGTTTCATTGGGGTCGTTTTGGCTATTTAGAAGCCCAAGATACCCATGGAAAATCGGGTTGGTCTCCTGTGGAAGTTTTCCCTTTCCCTAGTCCGTTTTTGGTGTGCCCACGATTTGGGAAAGTCCATGGCCATCGCATTTGTAAGTCCTATTGCTGGAAATGTGTATCCATGCCCAATCCATTTTTTGGAGTTGCTGTGTGTAAGAGTATATTGGGGTTTGGGTTATGGGTGTCCATTGCTTTGGCTTGAGTTTGAGTGAGTGCAAGCATCCAAGGTTCAACTTTAGCCTGATAAACCCAGCAGTGGACTGGATTGGCTTAGAAGCAATGTTTGTTTGGTTGTGCCTAAGCCTGAATGTCCCCTTTTCCTTGTAAGAATCATGCCTAGCTCGGGGGTGGCAGTTGTGTTGAGAGAATTGATGAACACAACTGGCCTATGGTTGGGTGGAGCGTTGCAGCGACATAGCTAGTTGTTTGGGGCCATTTCACCATAAAGATAAGTGTTTATCTGTCTATGGATTTACTTCTGCAATGTTTAAATTGATGACTATTTTTGGATATGCTGTATGCATATGAAATGTGTGTGTGGATGAGTTTTAATTCTGCTGTGTTTCAATTGCTTAATTTGCATCTACACACATTGTTTTTAATTGTATGAAGCTAATGACTTGGGCTGAGATTATGTGAAAGCCCAGAATTTGGAATCATGTTCCCTTCCTTGAATTGGGTCCACGGGAGGGACTGTGACAAGTTGCTCCATTGGAGACTAAAGAAAATTACAAGGGATCTTATCTTGTTGATTCCAAAATTTCTATCTGATTTTTTAAAAATATTTTAGAGGTTACATTTTCCTAGGATGGTCATATACATCCTAGGAATGAACATCCAAATCTTATAAAAACTCTCCGAATGTTGTCTAACAATATGTCCATCCATTCTAATATCATGCAATAAGTAAATGACGTATTGGTTTATTAGATGTGGAGATTTTTTGTACATATATTCTAAATATTCCAAATTTACTAGTTCAAGTTTTGGTCCTTTGAAGTTAAGATGGACATCCAAATATGATTAAAACTATTTGAAGGTTGTGTAATATGTTCATGGAACCTGAGAGAAACATGCACCTATGTTCATTTTATAGGGGATGGTGGCTTGGTCCACATTGGAGGAAGATGAGTTTGGGACACCATTTGCTCATCCTTTACTTCTATATAAACTAAAATTATCCTTTCCATGGCATCATCCACCATTATCTTCAAGTTACTTATGTATTTTCAGTTAAATTCAGATATCTTGGCATGACTCTAGCTCACTCAGTAGATAGTTTAACAATGGATGCATGCTTGTCATTCCTATAAATTTCTGGGATTTTTGCATTTTGCATGATTCAAGCATACAAAATAATGATTACCAAGTTACTATAGATCCATAATGGCTTACCTTGTACTAGTCCTTCAAGTCTTTCAACTGCATTTATTAAGTGCAAATATATATTTGCACTTAATAAATGCAGTTGAAAGACTTGAAGGACTAGTACAAGGTAAGCCATTATGGATCTATAGTAACTTGGTAATCATTATTTTGTATGCTTTAATGATGCAAAATATATATTTGCACTTAATAAATGCAGTTGAAAGACTTGAAGGACTAGTACAAGGTAAGCCATTATGGATCTATAGTAACTTGGTAATCATTATTTTGTATGCTTTAATGATGCAAAATTTGTTTGAATATCATCATTGTCAAGAAATAACAACTTCTTAAAGGGTGCTAGCTCAATGGTAGAGCACCTACCTAATTATAGGTAGGAGATTGGTGGTTCGATTCTTCCATACTCTATCATAAATTAGTGACTAAGAAAACGACTAAATTTGCATATATACGACTATTAGTAGCTAATTTCTAGCATCTTATAGTGCAACTAATGTTTAGTCATATTTAGATTAGTCATTAATATGTTATCATCTAGTAGTTTATTTAGTCGTATATTTGGTCATTAATTGTGGAAATTAATGACTAAATCAATGACTATCAATGACTAAATCAGTGACTATCAATGACTAAATCGGTGACTAATAAGTCAACCAATTAATGACTAAGTGAAATACGACTAGCTATAAGATAGTGGAAATTAGCTAATATTAGTTGTCGACTAAAAAATAGTCATTTATAGTCGAATTTTAGTCTCTAATTCCTCATTTTGTACTGGTGCAAGTACCGCATTGTGAATTGTTGAACTGCGGAAGTAGGAGAGGTGTTTTTGATGTTGTGTAATTGGAGCTATGACTTTCAAGTCTCACATCACGGATTGAGGAACTGCAAAAGTCAAAGAGGTGTTTTCAATGTTGTGTTATTGGTTTTCCAATATCTGACTTCTGAGTTGCGGCTGCAGATTGCTTCCTATGGAATTGTGGATTACGGACTAAGACCATTGCGGCTATGTAAAAATGCATAGTTGGAGACAAAAAATATCAGGTTGTTTCAATGCTGTCCCCCCATCACTCTAAAGGTATTTTGGAGCCTCGGATGTGTGGGTTGCTAGAATGGGTTCTAAGGATAATAACAGAGGGTGAAAACCCAGATTGAAAGGCTTCAAAAGGTCCTGCTCAAAGAAAGTTCTACCCCCAGCCTGTTTGGAATATTAATCTCCCAAGGATGCAAAGGCACTTATGGGGTTTGATCCTAGAAGGATCTGTATTCTTTTGATGGAAGAAGAAAGTATTTTTACTCTAGACAAGGATCTACCTAAAAAGAAATCTAAGCTAACTAAGAATAAATCTAGGTTAAGTCAAATCTAATCTAAATAAAAGTGTCTTGTTTGTGTGTAGGATAACTTGTTTTGAAAGTTTAATAAGCCTTATCACTAGTTTTGACAAAAATATGGAAAAGGATCAACACTTATCAACTCAAGGCATAATCAGATAATGAAAACTAACTGATAACAATCTGAGGATCAAACACATACAAACTTACCCTGTAATTTGAATGTCAATTGAAAAATTAACATATATTAATGATTTCTGTGAATCATTTGCAGAAATAGATAAATATTTTAATTAAATAAATTCAATTAAAACATGAAAACACAAAGACTATGAATTAAGAGAAATATGAATCATAGATCAATGCATTAATGATTAGCTGCAAACTTCAATAGTATTCAATCTAATGATCAATGTGGGAAAATCAAATATCATTAAAGAAATTTAACAACATGAACAAAGAAGATACCAAAAGAAACTATTTGATTCATCAAGTCTGCAAGAAATTACAAGATCTTATGTGAAACAAGGTTTCTCCAATCCTTCAGTGGCGATTTTCTCCCCAAAATACATCATCCCCTATTGATGTATATGTAACTTCGGAATGTATTTCATCCATGTATTTCATTTATATATTATTGTACTCCTATAGAGATGTGTCATTCATCTATACAGAAGTGTCATCATGTGTATTGACAAGTGTCGCAAGTGTGTTAACTTGCCGATGGGTTATTAGACCACCATGTGTGGGGTCAGCCCTGATTTATGTAATATGTGATTGATGTACCTAGCCAGACAAGTCGGACACATAAGGTTATTGGGAAAACAGAACAAGTATAAATAGAGATCGAGAGATCTCTATTTGGATCACTCAGAAACTCATTCTTCCTTTGCTCGAAAAATGGTGCACTTGTTAGGAGGAGGATTAGCTACTAAGAGGAGTCTATCTTTTGTACTTTGGTTGAGCTATTGCTCTATCTATCTCTGAGGAAGTTGTGGGGTTTTTCACCTTAGGGTTTTCCCCACATAAACTCTGTGTGTCTATTGTATCTCATGCTTTTTCTTCTTGTGATGATTGACATGCTTGTTATGATTGATATCCATTGATATACTGTACATGTTATTCTCTGTGTAAAGATCCTATAGTATTGTGAATTATGCTCAAAATTTAACATGGTATCAGAGCTAACCTGAGAAAAAGACATTGTGCAGTGATGGAAACCAAGTGTTTCTTGTTTATTGGGTTTCTCTCCACATATTTTGGAAAAGTAGTATAGTAGATTGAATCTACTCATCAAGGAGAATCTATCTATCCAATCAGAATTCAATTCTGAGCATTTTCATATTTGGCCCTAAAAATTAGGGTTTCCTAAAAAATAGGAATTTCTAAAATCTAAAACCATAGCTGGAAGCTACTTGGAAAAATCGAAGTTTAGAGATTTGGATCGAGATTTTTGGCGGGATAAATCTCTGGGAAACTCAAACCCTAATTCAGGGTCCTCCCTAGTGAACCCGGGAAGACAAAAAGGCATTTCTGAAGGGTGAAGCCTTGTAGATCTCAAATTTTGAATACACCAGGTTGATCAGCTCATCAAGGAACATCTTTCTATCCTTTCAGAAAGTTGAAATTCACATTTTGAACTTGTAGGGTTTCTCTGACAAACCCTAATCCGGGACGAGATCTAGTTTTCAGCAAATCAATTGGTAAGACCTAAATCTTTTATATTTCCATTTGAATTACTGTTTAAGATGTCTCACCACACCAAGCTTGAGGATAATCTTGAAGGGGCTGATAACTTCCGATTCTGGAAGTATAGGATTGGGTTAATCCTGGAAGAGAATGAGTTGGACTCATATGTAAAAGAAGACATCCTTATCCCAGAGGATGAAGAGGCTAAGATAATGCATAAGAAGAACTTGGTCAAGGCAAAGAGAATCATTTCTCATTCTATCAATTACCATCTCATACCACATGTGTCATCTCTGAAGACACCCAAGGAGATGTTTGACTCCCTAGCCAACCTATTTGAAGGGAAGAACATAAATCAGAAGATGACTCTGCAGAATCAATTTAATGGGGTCAAGATGTCGAATAGAGAGACCATTCAATCCTATTTCTCCAAGGTCTCTCAGATCAAGGAACAACTTGAAGCTGCAGATGAAATGGTGGAGAACGGTGAAATTGTTATGACAACCTTGAATGGCCTACCTAGGTCATGGGACTCCTTTATCCAAGGGATTTGTGCAAGAAAGAAATTGATCTCCTTCAGTAAACTATGGGAGGAATGCTTTCAAGAAGAAGCAAGGCTTGTGGCACGGGAATAAAAGATGGGGAACGAAGATCAAGCTCTCACAGCACACACCAAGAAAGGAAAGTTCAAGAGGGATCCATCCCATCACAAGAAGAAATATTCGCATCCTTATCACAAAGAAAAGAAAGATCTAAGGTGCTTCAATTGCAATGAGAATGGTCACTTTGCTTCAGAATGTCCCAAGAATAGAAGGGATAACAACAACAACAACAACTCCAGCAAAATGAAGAAGGGTAGCAAAAGAAGGTACCATGCTCATGCTGCCAAAGATGATGAACCTCCAAAGAAGAAAGCTAAGGCAGAAAGTGATGATGATTCATCAAGTGAAGAAGAGTATGTTCTAATCTCTGCTCTCATAGGTACTATCTCTCATGGTTGTAATAATTGGCTTATTGACAGTGGAGCTTCCAAACACATGACTGGGTTTAAAGAATATTTTGTAAATCTATATGAACATGAATGACCCCATAAAGTTAAACTTGGGGATGATTATCAATACCCCATCAAAGGAAGTGGTGAAGCCTCCTACAACCTATATTTTGGAAAATCTTTGAAGATGAAAGAAGTCCTTTATGTACCTAGGCTCAACAAGAACCTACTCTCCATATATGCATTGGATGCAAAAGGTATGAGGGTTGCATTTGTATATGGCTAAGTTCTAATGTGGCCAAAAGGTAAAACTATAGATGATGTAGTAGTGATTGGAGAGCAAGAGGGATGATTGTATAAATTGAAGGGACAACCTGAACATGCCATGGTGCATGATTCCATGGAGCCAAGTGAACTTTGGCATAGAAGACTTGCACATATGCACTACAGAGCATTACCAATTGCAAGTAAGGATGTAGAAGGTCTTCCCTGAAATCAAGACCAAGCATGAAGGTGTTTACAAAGGATGTGAAAAAGGAAAGAACATAAAGAAGGAATTTCCAAGCAGTGAAAGCAAGGCAAAAAGTATCTTGGAAATTATCCACTCTGATGTATGTGGTCTGATGTCATCCAGTTCTCTGAGTGGGTATGCTTACTATGTCTCTTTCATTGATGACAAGACTTGGGTTTACTTCTTTAAGAATAAAGATGAAGTGTTTGATAAATTCAAGGAATTCAAAACCTTGATGGAAAACCAAACTGATAAGAAGATCAAAACATTTAGATCTGACAATGGTGGAGAATTCACTTCAGGTGACTTCAAGAAGCTCTACAGTGATTCAGGGATTAAGAGGGAGTTGACTGCTCCTTACAATCCACAATAGAATGGAGTTGCAGAAACAAAGAATAGAACAATCATGGAAGTAGCAAGGGCAATGCTACATGACCAGGATCTACCTATGCATCTATGGGCAGAAGCAACTAGGACTGATGTATATGTGCAAAACAGAACACCCCACAAGATATTGGACAATAAAACACCAGAAGAGGTCTTCTTTGGTAAGAAACTTGAAGTCAACCATCTCACAATATTTGGTTGTCTACTATATACTCATGTCCCAAAGGAAAACCAGACTAAGCTAGATCCTTCAGGAAAGAAGGGTATCTTTCTGGGTTACAGTGAAAGCTCGAAGGCTTACAGAATATACTTTCTGGGGTTCAAGAAGATTGATGTCAGCAAGGATGTAACATTTGATGAAAACTCAACATTCATCAAATCAAGGAAGACACCTGTTGAAGTGTATGAAGAACCTAAGGAAACTAGATTTCAAGACACTACTATGACTGAAGCAATTCCAGATGTTGATTGTGAAATTGAAGATCTGCAACAATCTGTAGATCCACCACATGAAAACAACTCTCACAAGAGGAAACTTGCATGGGCTAGAGAGCTCATTCAAGATGCAGAAAGATATGGCATTCCAGAAGAAGAACACAGAGAAAAGAAGAGAACCGGATCACATACTAGCTATGTTGCTTTAGTCTATGATATAATGAACAAAGAACCTTCCAGTTATGAAGAAGCAATGGAAAAGAAAGAATGGAAGGATGCCATGGTCGAAGAATACCAATCAATAATGAAGAATGATGTTTGGGATGTTGTCCCAAGACCTGAAAGGAAGTCTGTTGTGACTTATAAATAGATCTACAAGATCAAACATGCTGCAGATTGCAGCATAGAGAAATACAAGGCAATATTCATAGCTCGTGGCTTCTCTCAGAAAGAGGGAATAGATTATGAAGAAACTTTTGCTCCTGTAGCTAGGTACACTTCCATCAGAACAGTACTTTCCCTGGCTGCAACGATGAAATGGAAGATACACTAGATGGATGTCAAGACTGCCTTCTTGAATGGTATAGTTGAAGAGGAAGTATATGTGGAGCAGCCACTCAGTTTTGAAACACATGACAGGGTGTCATATGTGTGCAAATTGAAGAAATCCTTCTATGGCTTGAAGCAATCTCCTAGGACTTGGTATGGTAGTATGGACAGTTTCCTATCTAGTTTGGGTTTTACCAAGAGTAAAGCGGATTCTAACCTTTACTACAAGGTTGAGGAAGGAAATCCTGTGATACTACTCCTATATGTAGATGACATGTTTGTAACAGGAGATGACATATAGATTGTCAATACAAAGAGGAAGCTTGGTGCAAAGTTCGATATGAAGGACTTAGGGATGATGCATTATTTCCTAGGTATGGAGGTGTGGCAGAGTGCAAATGGGATCTTCCTTGGACAAGGGATGTATGTAGTAGATATCCTAAAGAGGTTAGGGATGATGGATTGCAAGGCCATGGCCACACTTATGGAATCAAACTTGAAGCTTCCGTGTGATGCTTCATCTGAGCCAGTTGATGTCTTTATGTATCGTCAGATGATTGGGTCCTTGATGTACCTAACGAATATGAGACCATATATTTGCTTTGCAGTTAACACATTGAGCCAGTTCCTAACGGATCCGAGGAGTGTTCACCTAGTTGCTGTAAAGCATATTCTGAGGTACCTAAACAATACAGTTGATTATGGACTCAAGTATGATGCAAATCAAAAGTTTAACATGTAGGGTTATGTTGATTCAGATTGGGTAGGTAGTGTTGCAGATAAGAAGAGCACATCTGGGTGCTGCTTCAGTATGGGATCAGGTGTGATCTCTTGGTTTAGCAGGAAGAAGTACTGCATAGAACTGAGTATAGCTAAGGCAGAGTATGTTGCAGCCTGTTTGGCTAGTTGTGAAGCAGTATGGCTTCGGAAGGTACTGTCTGAGTTATTTGATCTCCTATTGGATGCTACTGGTATCTTCTGTGATAACCAGAGTTGTGTGAAGCTATCTAAGAACCCAAGGTTCCACAACAGGTCGAAACACATTGAGATCAAATATCACTATATCAGGGATATGGTGCAGAGAGGAGCAGTAAAGCTCCTATATGTTGCGATGGATGAGCAGATTGTAGATGTTCTAATGAAGCCACTAGCCAAAGTGAAGTTCGAGTACTTCAGAGAGAGGCTTGGTGTTCTTCATATTGACGACACTTCGAGGAAGAAGTGATGGAAACATTTTCTGAATCCATTCCAAGCATGTTGGAAGGAGGATCCTTCACATGGCTGTGGATGTAAGCACTGGATGATGAGCATCAGGATGATGCTCCAGTTACTGCTCTATATATGCATTAGGATGATGCTGGATATGATCAGTTGGATCATTTATATGTATATGTATGTACGCATCATGTTGGATGCTGGATATGATTAGCTGGATAATTTATATGTATATGTATGTACGCATCATGTTGGGTGTTAGATATGATCAGTTGGATCATTTGTAAGTATTTGGTATATGCATCATGTTGGATGCTTGGACCATGTATCTGTATATGTGTTAGGTGGATACGTTGTATGATTAGGTAGATCATGTATGTTGATATATATCAGGTGGATCATGTATCTGTGTATGTATCAGGTGGATACAATATATGATCAGGTGGATCATGTATGATGATATGTATCAAGTAGATACTTGGTATGCATCCGGTGGATGCATTGTATGATTAGGATGATCATGATGACGAGCTTCAGGATGTTGCTCCAGATGATATGTATCAGGACGGTACAGTGATGATGATCAGGATGATGCTTCGTGCGATGATGATTAGTTAGATCATGAGTATCAAGTTGATACTTGGAGGTCAGAGATGATATGTGGCAAGTTGTGCAAATAGCATGTAATCAGTCCTCAGAAAATCGATAGGTTGAGCTGTGTACTCGTAATCAGTCTTGGGATGAGGTATTGCTATGTAGATTGTAATCAGTCCTTAGAGATCTGATAGGTTGAGCTATGTGCTCGTAATCAGTCCTAGGATGAGGTATTACTACGGAGACATGTAATCAGTCCTGGAGATCTGATAGGTTGAGCCGTGTGCTCGCAATAAGTCCTGGGATGCTCTTTAGAGATCTTGGCGGTCGTGCTACGGCACATATATGTTCCTAGGATGCTCTTTAAAGGTATTGTCTATTCACAAGTAATCAGTCTTGGAGATCCGATAGGTTGAGGTATGTGCTCGTAATAAGTCCTGGGATGCTCTTTAGAGATCTTGTCAGTCGTGCTGCGGCATATAAATGTTCCTGGGATGCTCTTTAAAGGTATTGTGAAGGGGATGCATCTAATCAGTCCTGGGAGATCTTGCAGGTCGTGCTTAGGCACATAAATGTTCCTGGGATGCTCTTGTCAGGTATTGCATCAGCACATAAAATTAGTCCTGAGAGACCACCTGTATCAAACCGTTCACACAGATGATGAATACCTATAGGTAGTGGGCCTACATCAAATATGAAAAAGGACTGGTTCTGTAGAACTTCCTATGACGAGTAGATTCAGAGATTGGTTGAGATAGCAGTAGCAATGATGATGATGATGATGATGCATCGATGACAATGATCCAGAGAAGAAGACTTGTGCTAGCAGATCTGTGTTGAGAAATACCTTCCTAGTTAAGAGGGAGTGTTGATGTATATGTAACTTCGGAATGTATTTCATCCATGTATTTCATTTATATATTATTGTACTCCTATATAGATGTGTCATTCCTCTATACGGAAGTGTCGTCATGTGTATTAACAAGTGTTGCAAGTGTGTTAACTTGTCGATGGGTTATTAGACCACCATGTGTTGGGTCGGCTCTAATTTATGTAATATGTGATTGATGTACCTAGCTAGATAAGTCGGCCCCATAAGGTTACTGGGAAAATAGAACTAGTATAAATAGAGATCGGGAGATCTCTATTTGGATCACTCAGAAACTCATTCTTCCTTCACTCGAAAAGTGGTGCACTTGTGAGGAGGAGGATCAGCTGCTAAGAGGAGTCTATCTCTTATACTTTGGTTGTACTTTGGTTGAGGTATTTCTCTATCTATCTCTGAGGAAGTTGTGGGGTTTTTCACCTTAGGGTTTTCCCCATGGAAATTTTATGTTTCTATTGTCTCTCATGCTTTTTCTTCTTGTGATGATTGACATGCTTGTTATGATTGATATGCATTGATATACTGTACATGTTATTCTCTCTGTAAAGATCCTAGAGTATTGTGAATTAATGCTCAAAATTTAACATCCCCCTCCTACGAGACATCTACCCCTTTAAATAATAATTACAATATTGTTACAAAAGGTTAAATTCCCCTAAAACAACGATTACAAAATCGAATTAGACTACTGACCAAGAAAATTCTTCCACTTGGCCTCTATCTCTAATACTTCATCTAAATCTAGATAATTTGCTGAGTCAAGCCACAACTGGGAATCACATGTCAAACATTCCATTTCATTCTTTGCCAATTTATTCCAGATCTGCATGAAAATGTGGATCTTCCCTTCCATAGCGATAGGTTTCCTGATGAATTGATCTACATGTGTGCAATTTGGATATGCTCAAGCTGCTGGATCTTTTGTTTGACCTCCTCGCATCGAATTTCAACCTGTTCGATCATCAATTTCGGTGGGAAAGCATTTTCAATGAGGTCCATGGTAGGGAACTGCAATTTTTCCATAATGTTGTCCACAACATACCATCTCCTCCCACAAATAGCCTGTGCCTTATGGATGGTATCTTCAACCATATCATTGAGATCATGCCAAGCATGCAAAACAGTTCTGATTTTCCTGGATTGGAAACTACTTAGAACAGGAATATCTTCTAGTTTATCTTTAATATATCTCTGCCATTCAACAATATCATCATTGGACTTAGAGGATTGATCTCTTTTATCTATATGTGCATTAAGAATAACAGACATCTTTCCAAAGGCAATGTGAGCCTCTTGGATCTCATTCAAAGTATCAAACAACTCAGTTAGCAGCTTGGAATGCTCTTCATTAACCTAGATGGCCAAGTCCTTAAACTCCTGCTGAGAGAATTTGGAAAAGGAATAAGAGGTTGCACTTGTAGTTGCATCCTCAAGCTTCTTTTCCAAGACAACTATCTTTTCTTCATTAGCATCATTCAAGGCTTCTACATCCTGTAGAGAGGTGTTCTGCCCTTGAAGATCTTCAACCTTATCTCCAAATTCTCTTCTGAGTTCACGAATATCAGCTTCATGATATTCTTTGGATTTAACCAACTGCTCTTGAAGTTTCCTGAGCTCTTCTTTCTGGTCATCAATTTCTTTATTCAGTGTTTTCACTGAATCGAAATTAGCACTTGCAAAGGCACCCAAGGTAGAAGCAGAATCCACTACTTCCTGTTGTATGTCATTTGATTGCTTATCCCAAATGATTTGATTAGGAACAGGTGCCTCTAAGACACCTTGATCTCTGGCTCTCTTTTTACCTTTCCTCACTACTTCCTTTGTTGCTCTACTATAAAATTAATCAACAAGGGGAACTACAATATCTTCTTCAAAATCAGCCACCAACTCAATGAAAGATGTGGTCACACTTGGTGTTGAAACCAATGGAGCGGTCTGGGTGACAGTGGAGCGAGGAATTGGCTTAATGATTTGATAAGTGATTGGTAAAGAAGGGATACCTTCTAGGACTGGTAGTATAGAGGTTGGAGTAGGAATCAAAGTGAAAAATTCAGAAAGTGGAATAGATGCGCCATCAATAGGTGTTAAGGAAGGAACAACTGGGACTTGGACAAAATCGGCTGGTGGTGGTAAAGTAGATGATGGTGATGGCAGAGGGACAGTCGAAGACTAGGTCTCTACCACTATTGATGGTGGAATGTGAAATGGAACTGACAGTTTTGGAAATGGAACAATGAGGGTGGTTAGTGCATGAAATAGTTGGGACATGGAAGATGGTGGTGTTACTCTAGCTGATAAAGTTGAAAGAGATTGTATGGATGAAAGTAAGAGTGTTGAAGTTGTGGTATCAACAACAGTGGTGGTTTCAAGAAAATGTTTCTCTAGAAAATGATCATCCATTGTTATGGCATCCAACAAATATGCCATTGCTTGAGAACTTTCAGTTACTTCTTATATCACAGGCACAGAAGGAGGAATCTCATCTTCCACATCACTATCTTCAATGTTTAATTTAGTTATTTGAGAGGCAGGAACTTGAATCTTTTGTCTTTTAGCTGGCTTGTTCACAGCCATCACTTGAACATCATCAATTAATTTGGCTGCATCAGCCACTTGAACATCAATAGTGGGTTTGGTTGCTGCAACTGCTTGGGTGTCCAGCATCGAAGTCATATGTGCCAATCTCTGCTTTGATTGCTGAGATGTTTGCATTAATACATTTAATTCTGCAACAGTGCTTAACTTAGGAGGATCTTCCATAGGGCCTTTGCCTTTGTCCCCATCCAGACCAGTGAGCATCAATGGAGCTTTTTCTTTTTGAGCTTCTTTTTCCTCCCTATCTCTTCTTGTTGTTTCAACAAGTTTAAGTTCCATACTTATGTAGCTCAACACATTGGTCTTAAGCTCATTCTAATACTGAAGTATATGATTTTGTTCATCTCTTCTTTTGGCCCTTGCCAGGACTTCAGAGAAAGTATTGACCCCTTGATAGATAGAATCATCAGGAACATATTGATGTGCATAGCCAATATTTGTATGATACTGCTTAAAATGAGCATCTAGAAATCCTTTAGGGTCATGCATCTTTTTGGAAGCATACCCCAATTTCAGAGAAGCAATCTTGTCTCCAAGAACTATAGCCCAGGATGAGTTTGGGATAACCAAAGGCCCTAGATTTATAGGAAACTTAGGCCATCCTCTCCTTTTAGGACCAGTAAGCTTGAGGTAAACCCCATCAGTAACAGTTTGATAAGAAACTTCCTAAATTACCAACCTACCTGGAACTATCCTAGGTAGTAGATGAACAATACTGCTTCCCCATACTCTGATATATGAGAAGGACTCTCCAACATACCAATCCCCAATTGTAGCAATCAAATTTCCAACATTAGTTGAGAAAGAAGGTGCTTCTTCTCTGAATATATGGAAGTAGACAGCTCCAAAGAAGTGGTCACAAATATCATATAACAGGGGCACATAATTATTTTTCCATAGTGCTGAACAGTAAATATGAACAGGAGGGGATGATAGAGTTTAATTCCATCCCATATTGGGATATTATAATTCTGTGTAGAATACATCGATCACATAATCCAAGAAGAAGAAATGTGCCTTCCTTGAAGTTGGTGATTTCTGGTATTTCTCAATGGCCGTCTTCAATTCAGATGGCAAAATTGAAGCCTAGGGAAATGAATCCCCAGTTGTTAAGACATGATGAGCTATGGGTGCCCATTCATCTTTAAAAACTGAGCAATTTGGAAGGCCATAAATCCTGCTAAGCATGGCTTCCAGCAGGGAGTAAGGTTCCTTAAACCATGAAACATGATATAAATTATCATCCCTAGGCATGAAAGTAGCCAGTTTGTGCATCCATGACTTCAACATTTCATTGAAATTATACCTAGTTGCTACCGAATTTAGGAATGTAGGATTAAGGGGTTGAACAACTGGTTTTAGGGCATATGCTCTTATAAAATCCTCAGGGAGGAATGTAGTCAATTGAAACCTTGCACTATCATTGAAAGACCAGTCCTTAGGGTTAGCATGGTCGATAATCCATTTGACCGCATCAGTATAGGGAAGTATGGGTGGTCTGGCTACTATAGAATGGATTTGGGAATCCCTAATTTTTTCATAAGCAAGATGGTCGTTTTGAATATTGGGTATATCATCATTGTCAAAAATAGAGTAAATCTTGGACCAATCAAGCTGGTAAGTTTCTGAAACCTTGTCATTGGTGTCGGCAAAAATGTCGAAGTTTGGGTCCTTATTCAAAGAGTCTTTCTATGTAGATTTAGATCGAGTGTTGCAAGACATGATTGAAAAATTGGTGAATTTTGATAAATGAATAAACAAAAATCAACAACAATTCAAACTAACAAAAACCGTAAGCAAATTGAATAGGAGAGTGACACGAAACCAACCTGTGCAAACTGCAAAATGGCGAAAATGACCCTTGGTAAAAACTCACAGTAAAATCCAAGCAGCAGGAAAATTTGAGAAAATATAAATGATAAAAGAAAATAGAAAATATGGACATATTTATTAACTTCACCGAGTAAAATCTAGGCCATAAGATGAAAACAGATCAACGGATGAGATCTAATTAAGAGAGGTGCAAAAAAGGTATTGCGACCGTTTATTTTGCAATTTTATACATTCTTTTCGCAATCCGCAATTGCGGGTTGCGGAAACACAAACCACATAATATAAAAATATAACATCTCCACAGTCCACAATTAGAAATTGCGGGTTGTGGATTGCGGAAACACAAAATGTGAACTCATTATTAAAACTCACTCCGCAATCCAGAATTGCGGGTTGCGGGGACGCACAGCGAAAAAAATGAAAACAAAGGTATTCCCGCAATCTGCAATTGAAGGTTGCGGGCTGCGGGCACAAAAACCGTGATTATTTAAAAAGGTTCTGCATATGCAAATCCGCATTGCAGGTTGCGGAACGAAAACTTTGCAAAACTGAAGGCCCAGCTTCTGTAGCCCGCATTGCGGGTTGCGGAATGACTTGATTTTTTTGGGGAAAATAAAAACTTTCCACAACTCCCAAAATACACAAAATCAAAGCAATTTTCAAAGGTAAAATTCACTAACTTAATCAAATCAAATCAAAGCAATAAAACCGCAAAATGACCCTGGAATTTGATCATTACCTTTGCATACAAAAAATTTGGCGCTCCCATGTTTTAATTAAACATGGGATCTGTTGTACCTACAACAAGGTACCAAGGGGATCAGGGACGTGAAAAAATGGTATCAGAGCCCAAGGTTGCATCCCTGGGGCTACTTGGGACAAGCCATGCTATGGAAGAGGAATTACATGCTATGATGAGGAATTGGAAAGGGAGAACTCCTTAACTCTTCCCTTTCTAATATAACTACATTTTCTAAGTTATATATATATGAAATTGTGGCATAAAAATGTTGAAAATGTAAGAGATTAGGTAGTTGAATTGCATATGCACTAGTAGGCATATCAAGAGATAATGCATATTGCATGTAAACTTATGTGTGCTTGTATAGGGTATTTCCCATTGATAAAAGTTGTTAATGAGCGCATTGCATTACAATTTGAATGCACACCTAACAAGGATATGGAGAAAATATTTTTGAGATGCCTTGCTTACACTTTTCTTTGAGAACTGACAAAAATGTTGTTTCTAAGATTCTTCATTTCAGCAAGAGGACCAAGATATCCAAGTTTGTAGGAAACCAAAACAAAAAGGACCAAGATAACAGAAGCATGGCTGAAGATGTTGATAATGATATTGCATGTGACCAGTAGCCTTGTGAAGACAGGCTGGAACAAAAATCCATGATCAAGAAGTTGATGGAAGGATTATGTAGTCCTTGGTAAGAGGGAAATTGATCAGGTAAAATCATGTGGTATGTTGATGGCATCCATGCAAGTAATGTTTATTTCTGTTGATTGTACAAGAGTTGAGAAAGGATGGGTAAGAATCGTTTAACCATATATTTTTTTAATCATCATAAAATGGTATGCATGTAAGGATGAATGCATTTATGTAAAATAAATCCCACAAGGTATGATGGGGTATGTGGTAGCAAAGGAAATGAACATTATACCATGTGATTGTTTAAAAAATTTAATGCATCCATAAGAAATAAGAGCATTCCATGTGTGAAGCTGATGCAAGTCACCCTACAATATACTTTCTTGCTTAGCAATACACACGACACAAACCACAATGCTCACACAAATAAGGTGTAGAACAAGATGCTAGGATTGGCTTATATTACTTCTCTAAAATCGGTTACAATGTAAAATAACTGTAAGCAAATAACTAACTACAATCGGCCTCAATCGTTACAACTTAGAAGTAACTGTGGTGTGTTCTCCCTGTGTGTCGACCTCACCCTCTCCTAGTTCACCACGGAACTCTGAGCTATGGTTCGATCTCAAATCGGCACTCAGCCAGTGTGACTCTTCACAACTTTCTCAGCTCTGCTCTACTCTGTCCAACAATGTCTAGACTGAAGGCCTTCTCCTCCTCTTCTACTCTGCAGGTGTTGTTTCTAAGATTATTACAATCCCAAGACACGCGTTCCCTCCATTCACCGATCCTATCCAAATCCTACGAATATGCACTGTCATCTTCTAGCCGTCCTATACAGCCTCTGTCCATGACGTCCTCTATCATGTCCTTCACCAACTTGCAATAACTGTCATAACATCCTCAACAACCCCGAACAGCTACTGGTACAGTCCCTTGAATTTTTTGAACTTCCAACCCTGCTACAGCAATCAGTCACATCTCGACTGTCCTGTCGGTTCATTCCTTTCCGAACATGCTTGACTTCGCCAAACTCTGTCGTGTCTTAGTTCGACCACTTGTCGACTACCCGACCTCTTACATCACTCATCATCTGTCGACCCTTTCTTATCGATCCTCGACCTCCCACGATATCTGTTGTTCCTTCAATCGAATGCACCTCGACTGCTTCTGCTCGACTTGTTGATTTTGACAAGTCAACCTGCTCCCCACACCAGTGGTCATCGGCACTCCCTCTAGTCGGTTCCCTTCAGTCGATCAACTTTGACTGATCTGCCTAGGCCCCGATGCTCCTGCATCAGACTCCCCAGGTGAAAAAGAATTCGACTGCTCCGTCAGTCTCCTGAACTCCTCTTCGAAAATCCACGTCGCTTCCTACAACTCATCATTGGTCCATCGCACCAAGTATTCTTTCATGCGCGATCTACGAGTATGCCCCACTTCACATGCGTCGATTACTTCTGCGATCCTTTCTTTATGTCGGTCTGGAATCTGTTCTATCTAGTCGATACTTGTTCCTTCCCCCTTACTGCTGCTTGATCCTTCTTCAAATTTATACAGGTTTGAGATGTTGAACATTGCTGAAATGTTCAAGTCTTTCGGCAATTCCAACACATAGGAATTGTCTGAAATCTTCTTCAGAATCTTGCATGGTCCTATCTTCTTCAACTTCAGCTTGTGGTATGTTCCTGTCGGAAATCACTCCTTCCGCAAATATACATAGACTAAGTCCCCCTCTTGGAATGACAATAAACTCTTCCTCCGTTCGACTCTCAACTTGTAGGCCGCGTTACTCTTCTCGATGCGCTTTCGCACATTTTCATGAACTTCATGCATATGTTCTGCAAATGATTCTGCATCCGCGCTCTTCCTGGTTTTTGTCAGTAATTCGACCAAATATTCCACTACATGTGGACTCCTCCCTTGAACAATCTGGAATGGGCTTAATCCTGTCGATCAATTCACAGAATTGTTATATGCAAACTCTTCTTGTGCCAACACATTCTCCCACTACTTGAGTCTGTTGGCTGCTAAACATCCCAGAAGGTTTCCCAAACTTCTGTTTACAACCTCGGTCTATCCGTCTGTCTGCGGATGATATTCTGTACTAAACTCTAACTTCGTGTCGAGTTTCTTCCATAGGGTCCTCCATAAATGCCCCATGAACTTCGTATCCTGATCCGACGTGATACACTTTGGAAAACCATGCAACCTGACTATTTCCTTAAAGAATAGTATAGCAATTCCTATGGCATCACTTGTTTTCTTACATGGTATGAAATGTGCCATCTTTGAAAACCTGTCAACTATAACAAATATTGAGTCGTTCCCCTGCTATGTCCTTGGTAATCCTAACACAAAATCCATGCTAAGATGCTCCCACGGGTTCTCTGGTACTGGCAATGGTGTATACAACCCCGTGTTCTGGCACCTTCCTTTTGCCAACTGGAAAACTTGACATTGTTGAACCCATTTTATGACATCTGTCGACATCCTTGGCCAGAAATACTTTTCGTCGATCAGTGCTTTGGTCTTGTCGATCCCAAAGTGCCCTTCTAATTCTCTATTATGAAATTCTCGAATTAGGTTCTCTCTCACTGATCCTCTTGGAATACACAACTGACTTCCCCTGAACAAGTAATCTTCTTGAATCAAATAACTCAAATATGGAGTTCTGTCGATGCTCCAAGGCTCTCGACAAGCCTTCCCTGCCTTCGCAAAATCTTCGTCGGTCTCATACTCTGTATTTATTGACTCTATTCCTGTTGCCTGAACAGTCATTGTGCTCAGCAGCACAACTCTCCTGCTCAACGTGTCGACAACTTTGTTCGACTTACCCGACCTATGTCGCAGCACGAATGTATATCTCTGAAGTAGCTCCACCCACTTCATGTGTCTCTGATCCAACTTCGACTGAGTATTCAGATACCTCAGTGCTTGGTGATCTGTGTATAACACAAATTCCTGTGACAACAAATAATGCCTCCATTTTTTCAATGCTTGGATGATCGCATAAAATTCCTGGTCATAGATAAAATATTTCTGCTTCGCTCCATTTAGTTTTTCACTAAAGAATGCAATTGGTCGGCCTTCCTAGCACAACACTGCTCCAATTACTATTCCGCTTGCATCACAATTGACCTGAAAAACTTTGTCAAAGTCTGGGAGTGCCAATACTGGGATCTCAGTGACCTTTTCCTTCAATTTGTCTAAAGCTTTCTGGGCCTTATCCATTCACTTGAACTCACCCTTTCTCATGCATTCTGTCAATGGTGTACAAATCCGACTGAATCCCCAAATGAACTTCCGATTGAAACTAGCAAGTCCATGGATACTTCTCACTGCAGTCGTACTTGTCGGTTCCAGCCAATCTACTATTGCCTTCACCTTCTCGGGGTCCATCTCCAACCCTTTACCTGAAATTACAAATCCCAAGTACACCAATTCCTTCTTCATGAAGAAACACTTTTGTAGGTTAATCATCAAATTTTCTTCCTGCAATTTCGGCAATACTTGTCGAATGTGCACCAAATGTTCTGACTTGGTCCGACTGAAAATCAGAATGTCGTCTAAATAGACTACGACAAACTTTCCTAAGAATGGTTTTAGCACTTCATTCATTAATCTCATGAATGTACTGGGTGCATTAGTCAATCCGAATGGCATGACTAACCACTCATACAACCCTTCCCTTGTCTTGAATGTTGTCTTCCATTCATCTCCTTCTCTGACCCTGATCTAATGATATCCACTCTTCAGCTCTAACTTCATGAAGTATGTCGCTCCACTCAGGCAATCCATTAAGTCATCCATCCTTGGCAATGGAAATCGATACTTGATCGTGATCCTATTGATGGCTCTGGAGTCGGTACACATCCTCCATTCCCCACCTTTCTTTGGTTTCAATACTGTTGGTACTGCACACGGGCTCAGACTTTCTCGGATCAACCCTCTGTCCAACAACTCGTGGACCTGTCGGTTGAGCTCCTGTCCCTTTGCTGGAATCATCCTATATGGTGCTTTGTTTGGTAGACTCGACCTCGAAATCAAGTCGATCTGATGGGATATACTCCTTTTCGGCGGCAATCCCATTGGTTTCTCATCAGCCATTATGTCCCTAAACTCCTCGAGCCACTCCTCGACTTCGACCGGAATGCTCTCCATGTTGTCGTCCCTTTGACATATGGTCCTTTTGGAATGATTGCATAACATCCCGACTGCTTTTCCTCCTCTGCGAGGAATTCCTTGGTGGTGCTCATCAACACTCGCTTCTCCCAAATATTGCTCTCACCGTCCTTGCTGTCAGCTGTCTCTCCTCGCCTCGGCTTAAGAGTTCTTTTCAAGCCATTCTTCCACACTATGACTGTGTTAGCTCGACCATCATAGATCATGTTACGATCATATTTCCATGGCCTTCCTAACAACAGATGGAATGCATCCATGGTAACTGCATCGCACAGTACACTTTCCTCCAATCCTTCAACTCTAAAGTTGATCAGGCACTGTTTGGTCACCTTAACATGATGTCCTTTATGCAACCATGAGATCTTGTAAGGGTGTGGGTGTTCTTGACACTTCAACCCGATCTTGCCGATGACTTCTGTTGACACAAGATTCTCTGTACTTCCACCATCAACTATGGTCTTGCAATGCCATTCTCCGATCCGCATCTTTGTTTGAAAGATAGCCTTCCATTGTGCTGGCTCCATCGGATCACGTTGATCTTCTTGGATCAAAGCTCTCTGAACCATCAGATTCCGGTTCTTCTTTTTCTCACCTCCACTGCTATCTAATGCCGACTCTTCCCTCCTTTCGACGTCTGGGGTTCGACTCTTTTGCAGCATGTAGGTTTTCTGGGAATTCATATGCCTTATGACCCGTTCCTCGAAACTTGTAACAAATTATGGCTGGTCTGTTAGCTCCTTTCTTATTGGATGGACCACTTCGACTATACGCACCTCGAACACGGTTCTCACGACCATCGCACTGGTTTTCTTGCACTCTTTCTTTTGTCGATGTCCCTTCCATGTGTCGACTATCTTCGACACCTTCCTTCTTGTAGCCACTACCTTGACCTTTCACAGATATAGTCTTTCCACCCTGACTAGTCATCCTGCCTCTGGTCGCTGTGAACTTCCTCGACAGTTTCTCTTATGCCTTCAGAGCTAACTGATATGCTTCTCCGACTGTTCTAAATCTTGACATGCTGAGTTCATCCTGAACATCGTATTTCAAGCCGTCTACATATCTGGCAACAACTTCTTCTCCTTCATCAGTCTGTCCTGACCGAATCGACAATCGGTAGAACTCCTCCATGTACTCTTTCACGGTCATCTCTTTTTGTCGAAAGTTCTGTAACTTCCTGAACAAGGAAATCACATATTCATATGGCAAGAACTTCCCCTTCAACTTGGAAACCATCCTGTCCCAAGACTTGATTTTCTCCTTGCCTTTCTTGAGTCTGTCATCCTGTACATTGTCCCACCACAACGAGGCATGACCCTTCAACCTTAGACATGCAGTCTTAACCCGTTTAGGATCCTCGATCTGCTCCACATCGAAATATTTCTCCATCTCTCTGAGCCAGTCGATCAAGTCTTCTGGGTCCAGGATTCCTGAGTACGTACGCACATCTATCCTCTCCCGACCTCTCATTTCTGTCAGAAGCTTGATGAGTTTCTCCTCTGGTTCTTCTGTTGTGGCTTCCAAAGCTTCCACTTCCTCGTCGCTGTGGTCCAACGCTTCAGGAATACAACCACGCCTCTGGTTTTCTTTGATCGTTGCGACTTCATTTGTCAAAGTCTGCATCATTCGGACGCATTCGTCGAACATCTCACGATCTACTGTGACGGCTGCTGCACCACGTGTTCTTCATCCTCGGACATTAATGCCTCTATGAGCCATTTCCAACCTTTGCTGAAAATTCTCACACCTTCAACCGGCTTTCCTTCTGGGCACGGATACCACCGACGCAAGTCAGGTTGGTATAGTCTTTTCTCCAATCGGACTCATTTCCGGGCTCTAATACCAACTAACACAAGTCACCCTACAGGATACTTTCTTTCTTAACAATACACATGACACAAACCACAATTCTCACACAAACAAGGTGTAGAACAAGATGCCTGGATTGGCTTATATCACTTCTCTGAAATCGGTTACAATGTAAAATAACTGTAAGAAAATAACTAACTACAATCGGCCTGTGTGTCGACCTCAACCTCTCCTGGTTCACCATGGAACTTTGAGCTATGGTTCGATCTCAGCTCTGCCTCGGCCAGTGTGACTCTTCACAACCTTCTCGGCTCTGCGCTCATCTCTGATCTGCTCTGTCCAACAATGTCTAGATTGAAGGCCTTCTCCTCCTCTTCTACTCTGCGGGTGTTGTTTCCAAGATTATTACAATCCCAAAACACGTGTTCCCTCCATTTATCGATCCTGTCCAAATCCTGTGAATCTGCACTGTCAGCTACTAGTCGTGTTGTACAGTCTTTGTCAATGACGTCCTCTATCATGTCCTTCGCCAACTTGCAATAACTGTCATAACTTCCTTAGTAACCCCGAACAGCTACTGGTACAGTCCCTTGACTTTTATGTCCTTCCAACTCTGCTATAGCAGTCAGTCACATCTCGACTGTCCTGTTGGTTGAGTTCTTTCCCAACACGCTTGACTTCACCAAAATATGTCGTGTCATAGTTCGACCACTTGTCGACTACTCGACCTCTTACATCGCTCATCATCTGTCGACCCTTTCCTATCGATCCTCGACCTCCCATGATATCTGTTGTTCCTTCAGTCGGCTGCACCCCGACTACTTCTGCTCGACTTGTTGACTTCGACAAGTCAACCTGCTCCTCGTACCAGTGGTCATCGACACTCCCACTGGTCGGTTCCCTTCGGTCGATCAACTTCGACTAATTTTCTTAGGCCCTGATGCTTCTGCATCAGAAGCCATGAGAATGTTGAGTTGTGAAGCCTGCATTGCTCAACAAGTATCCCATGAACTCCCTATTGGTGTTAATTCAGATAAAATGTCCTATCCAATAACTAAGGAGTGAGAGAAATCATGATGTGTTGTGATTGGATGAAGAAGAAGGAACCGAGATAGTTAACCAAGTAATTGGGGGGTGGCTTGGTATTTTGTTGAAGCATTGACTAAGATTCCCAACTTACCATGGTAGGGCACATGTATAGGCACACAAATATTTTAGACGAATGTTGTAGTGCATTGAGTGCATTAAGTGAATGCACATTAAGATATTATGTAGGTCTTGTTAATTATGCATGCATATGTATGGTTACATATATGTTAATATGCATTGTGTGGATGCATGGCTATGGTGTACATTTCATAGAAACTAGATAATAGATGAAATAATATAATTGTTAAGAATTCTAAGGTCCTTTCATGAGATGCTATGGGGAAAGAATTTTCATGAAGAAGGTAGTTGTGTTTGATGGGAAACTAGAGTGCTCTATTCACTACAAGAAAAAAGGTCATTAGTGAGGGTCATGCCTGTGACAAACCTTTAAGGGTCGTCACCAATGTCACATATGATGGCGTTCCTTAAAACATCGTCATTATAAGTGCCTTTTGCGATGGTCCTTTAAGGTTCGTCACCAAATCCCTTTTCACTGAAACTTTTGGTGAGGGTTTTCAAAGGTCCGTTGCTAATTTTCTCTTTGGTGACACTTCTAGTGACGATCTTTTATTGGCCCTCACCAATACTCTTTTTGGATACTTTTGGTGACTGTAGAAAAATGTTTGTCACCATTGATGTAATACCCCAATTTTGGACTTTGAACCCCTATTATATTTTTGCTAAGTATTATTTCATTTCACTTAGTTGACATTAGAAATATGATGAATTGATTTCTATTGACTATGCAGACCAGTACATTAATGAGATGGGAGTCACATTCCCCTAAGGTTTGGAGGGAAAATGCCACTTAATAATAATCATAAGAAATTATTATTGGAGAAAAAATGGAAAACGCTAAAGAAGAGATTTGAGAAACTAAAGAATTAAAAGAATTCATAGAATGAGGAAATTTTCACCTAAGAGAATAAAATGGTGAAAACTCTTTGAAACGCACACATTATGACATTCATTATTCACAATCTCATGAGCTGAACACACAAGAGAGAAATGGAAATGGGGAAGACACATGAACCTCAGACGAATGAAGATTGGTGAGGGAGGATAGATTTGGGAAAACCAAACTGGTCCTGAAGCAAAGTGATTAAGAGGATATATTTGGGAGAACCAAACTGGTCCAGATTAAGAGGAATCATATAGCTTGGTATGAGCTTGGACACATAATTGTCTGCAGGTAGGAGAACTAGCCCAAGCTAGCAGGAGTACTGCATTTACTTGAATAGGCTATGTTACATTTATTCCCTTAAGGGATAAGGATTAAAAGCCCCTGTATCACCCTGGAGATCAGGTGTACTGAGTTGGATGTTGGGTTTCCTGCTTGATAATAGCAAATAGCGTAGGGACATGTCTACTCTATATATGCTATCTTACTAAGAAGTGGTGAGTTTTTATGTTAGAAATGAAATGATTAATACAAATTTCTTAAGATCTATATTCATCCATTAAACATTCATTAAGATCTAAATCCATTTGAGGATTCAACTTAAGCATAATAAGCAAAATTCAAACCCTTGAATGGAAAAAAATTGAATAATTTCATATTAAAACAAGGAATAAGATACATATTTACCATGGATCTTGGTGTGCATCCTTCCTCCATTGCAATGAACTATCCTTTCTCCACCCTTTCCTTTGATGAAGATGAGCTCTCCTTTCTTCAGAATCTCTCCAGCATGCCTTTGCTCCTCTTTTGCCTCCCTTTACCATGCCCCACATGCCTTTCTTTTATAGCATTGGGAAATGGGATTTCAAGTTACTCTTTTCAATGTGGGATAATCATTTTTTATTATTTTCTCTTAAAAAACCCACTTTCCATAGTTTATTGGGTTTTTTTCACAACTTAGCATATTTAAGTACCTTTTAATGCATTTTTGTGCATTTCTTCTCAATATCTGACTATTAGAGCTTTGATTTGAGCTTTTGGTGAGCAGTTCAATCACTGAACTTTGTCTTTATTAAGCTCCTTCATTCTTTACTCAATCTTTCCAATTACAGAAGTAGTGATTAGATCAGAGAGGATTGTTCTCTCTAGTACTTATTTTTGTCTTCATGTTGCAGGCGAATGGTAAAAGTATGATTCCACCCTCACTTGGTTAAAGGTTTTAACTTGATTGTTAACATATGCCCCCTAATGTGTGAGGTTCAAAGCAGAGCTAAGGGATGAAATACATTACATTAATTTTGTACTGATACTCTTCAGACTGATACTCTTTATCGATCAAAGCAAGGATGATGAAAGGATAATCTCACGGACGTAGGATTTAGGATCACACCTACAAGTCAAACATGGAAATTTCTCAAATATATATAATATCTTCCTGAGGTGAGCATACCCATGCTCATAAGTAAACAAGCATGGCCAAAAACAATACATAGTGGATCCATGTCAAAAGTATTTTTTTCAGAAGTGTAAACATGCACTTTAGTGAGTGCGAGAACAAGGTCTTCATCGGACTTCTGACATGGTAGTTTAATCTTGCGCAGCTCGGGTAGTGAATCGATGAGTGATACAACTGTTTTTCCCAAGGTCTTCAATACAAACCGATGATAGTATGAGTTTATATCATGTGAATAAATGAGCTGATGTCGAGCATAATAAAACACCTTTTGATTACCGGTCATTGATGTATGCCATTAATAGATGCGGAGAGACCCACCGATAATGATGATGGACTCTAAGGTACTAAGTACAAACTAGCAAGTGTGAATAGATGTTCTGAATTCAAACACTTGTAGAATCAAACAATGAAGGGTCATTGATGTATACCCACTGTCATTTTCGAGGAAACCTGCCACTAATGACTGCAAGATCCAAGGTACTCTTGGGTTTCTAGATCCATTTCCTAGATGATGATTTAGTGTTGATAGGAATATATCCATCGGAAGGAGGGCATCAATACATCTCACATAAACCGATATGAAACAAAGATCAATATTATGATATAATTTTGTATAACTCCAAGATCCAACACTGTATACTGACACAAGGAAGGCCGACGTGATTGGTCAGGAATATTTGAGGAATGGCCGACTCTGTTTGAACTTCCCTTGAACACATAACATGACACAGAATGGACACTTGGAAACATAAGACTTTGAGTAACTGACTTCAATGAAATCCTCCAACGCCAGATGCATTAACAGAATCTCCATAGGTGATGGGAAGGATAACCCATCTGTGGAGGATTGCTCAAAATACTGGTACAGTTTCCTAAGGCAAATGTAGATGGTTTACTAACAGCGGAGACCAAATTATGTGCCATGTTCAAGGGCAACAAGGACTGACTGTTGACGTTTTCTTCAATATTATACTATGAAATGATTCAAGTCTTTCCCTTTTTGGATTTTTGTGTTTTTTTATTTTTATGATTTTTCATTTTATCATGTTGAAAAAGAATAAAGAGTGCTATAATACATGGGAGGGAACGAGTGTTGCATGGGAGTACACCTATTCTTCAAGGGCACGGGTTAGGTGAAGGCAAAGAATCATATTGCAAACAAGGGTTTAGCTAGTTGTGCACACTGTTATAGATGTTCCCTCCATAGGTAGGCTATCTGAAGCAGGATTATCTGTCGACGGATGGTGAAGTAATACCATGTGACTGAGGGTATTTAATTTGGTAGAATGGCCAAGTAGAAAATGGGTTTATATGGTGTACTTCATATTGAGTCTTGTGAAAAATTCCAAAGTCATAAATCATCATGAATCATGGTCTATCTCCAACTACCTGAATCAAATAGTTCGAACTGTAAAAGTCTCCAAGTCTTGTAATCAAAAACCATTTCACTACCCAACTGTTTAGTCAGAAACCAGTTCACATGTGCATTTAATATCTAAAAATATAGCTAAAAATGAGGAACAATGCATCTTTCTATCATTCAAAAGGATGTGCCATACTTGTATGGATAAAACATAAGTAAAACTACTCATTTTTTACCATATTCGTTGTAGGTGTAGCCGATGGATGAGAGGATGCATCTCCATTCAGCATGAATTTCTAGAAGCTGTGAACCTTTACTTAGTGATTTTCCAGTTGTGGGTGAGTTCTAATGCCAGACTAGGAAACTTTGAAACAATTTTACATCTTTTTGAACTTTCCAAATATTTTCATTGTTTTTTGTGAAAGTTTTTGGCTTTTATCTTGAAGAAAAAGAAACAAAAAGAGAAACGTATTAACACTATTCTTTTTGGTGTGCATAAAGTTACCGACTTTTTGGGTTATGATGTAAGCTATATTATTTCAGCTTTTACTTATGTCTTTAAATTATATGTTCAATTAAAATGCCATGAATAATGTACATGCTTGCTTATTTGGTGTGATGTTAATGACTTAGATGCCAGTCAAGTACATATTTGGCTAAGGAATCAACCAAACTATTCAGACTTCTAAGAACGTGGGTATATTCAATGTACTCAAATTGACATTCTAAAAAACGTACCTGTAGAAACTTTCTAAACAGTGTAGGATTTCGAATCTGGTATTGACCATTTAACTGAGATACAACTAATTATGAGTCCAGTTTTACTATTATTCGTCTGATTCCAAGGGTGATAGCCTCAACAAGAAGCTCAATGATTGCACTATATTCTACAACATTGTTGGTTGCATATCCGAGAAAAGTGCCTCCCGAACTCAAAAATTCGTTATTAGGTGTGAAAATCATCCATGCAGAAGAAGCAATGTTCTGAGAACTACGGCTGGCGCCATCCGCATATCCCAAATATGTGAAGGTTTCTTGTGCCATCTTCCAAAGTGACAATGCCAAGGAAGATAAGTGTGTGCCCGAAATAACTAATGTACAAATGTTTATACAAAAATACAACATAATACAACAAAGGGTGTGAGGCATCAATGCTTATGCGAAGTATTTCTTCAGATAGAGACCATTTCTGATCTCCGACATAGGTTCCCCATCATAATTGATCAATTCATAAGATCCTATTGGTAATACAGCTTTGACTATAAGTGGGCCAAACCATTTTGGTACAAACTTCCCTTCTCCTATTTTGTCTTGGTTTTGGTCATAAACTAAAACCATATCGCCTTCAGAAAATACTCGAGGATGGGTAGACTTGTCATATTGCATTTTAACCTTTTTCTTGTGTGCTTCTACATTTAGAGAGGCTTCCCTTCTAGTTTCGTTAAGAGAATTAAGATGAAGAATCCTTTCTTCTTATGCATAAGTGTTAGGTAGGAGTTCGACTAATATTTTTAATGATGGGATTTCACATTCAATCGGCAACACAACTTCCTCTCCATAAACCAATTGGAAAGGAGTGAATCCAGTTTCGGTTTTAGCAATGGTACGATAAGCCCAAAGAGCGGTGAATAACATTAAGTTCCAGTTAGATTTGTTCTTATCAATTGTCCTCTGCAGCATAGTTTTCGAAACCTTGTTGATGGCTTTGACTTGTCCATTAGCTTGAGGGTAATATGGCAAGGAAAATTCCTGCTGCAATCCTAATCGGTCGGTAAGTTCATCCATGAAGGAATTCCAAAACTAACTTTCGTTATCAGTAATGATTTATTTGGGTACACCAAACCTTGCTATCACGTGATTGAAAAGAAAATACGCTCCAGTTTTACTCGTGCAATTGAATGTAGGCATCACCTCAGCCCACTTGGTGAATTAGTCCACTGCTACGATGATGTAGTGGTGTCCATCAGCTAAAGGAAGGTTGATTGTCATAAAATCAATAGCCCATTTGGAAAATGGACCCACGGTTACTACAGGATGTAAGGGAGTAGGATGTGCGCGCATTTTTCTTGTGTGTATTTGGAAAGGGTGAGACTTTTTAACCGAATTAACGCAATATTTGAATATTGTAGGCCAAAAGTATCCTGCACACAAGATTTTATGGGCAGTTGCCAACCTAGAAAGGTGACCACCACATGCCCCAGTGTGGCAATCATTCAGAACTTGTTCAGCTTCCTCGTGTAATAAACAATGTCTTAGGATCATGTCTATTCCTCTACCGCACAAAGTATCTCCTATGATAAGGTATCTTCGTGATTGGTGTAGATTGCGACGTCGTTCAATGCTAGAAAAATGAGGGTTGATCCTTTGGGTTTTGAGATATATGATGAATGTTCCATACTAGGGATCAAAAGTTGCAATGAGGAATACATTTTCATCTACCCAAGTTTCAACATATGTAGTATCCTCTTTCTCAGATGGTAACTCAGACATCAGTTTGGCAAATGCCAACGATTTTTTGGCTTTATCATTTTTGAATTCGATGTCAAATTCTTGCAAAATTACTATCCATTTTGAATATTTGCCACCAATGATATGGAGGGACAAAATGTGTTTCATGGGGTTCATTTCAGCCACTATGGTCATTTTTATTGGAAGTATGTAATGTCTAAGTCATTGGACGGCATGAACTATCACCAAGGCCAACTTTTCAACCTAGGAATATCTCAACTCTGGATCTACAAGGCCCTTGCTAAGATAGTAAATAACGTGCTCTTATGAAGATTCATCTTCTTGCGCCAATACCATTCTTATGGTGGAACTAGACGCTGTTAAATATAGCAAAAAGTCACTCCTATAGTTTGGTGGACTAAGTACTAGGGCAAAGACGAAATCTTTCTTTATGGTATCAAATGAGCGTTGAGCTTGGTCATCCCATATGAATAGTGCATCTTTTTTTAGGAGACGCATGAAACCCTTATATTTTTCAGCGAAATCTTCAACAAATCTTCTTAAGTAGTTAGATTTCCCTTGAAAGATTTAAAGCTTTTTTATTGTTTTCAGGGAAGGAAACGGAAATATCGACTCAACCTTGATGGGATCCACCATAATCCCCTTTTTCGACACTATGAAAACAAGTAATCTCTTGGCATCCACACAAAACATGCATTTGTGTGGATTCAACCTAATGTTGTACTTGCGACATCTAACGAAGACAGCTCGTAAATGTGCACTATGTTTTGCTCTCCTTTTAGATTTGGATTCCAAATCATCAAGACAAACCTCAACGATTTTCTTAATGTCATGAAATGCATATGACATGGCTCATTGAAAAGTATCCCCGACGTTTTTAAGGTCGAAAGGCATTTTACGATAGGAAAAAGTCCCCCATGGGCATATGAAAGTCGTTTTATGTTGATCCTCCTTTTTTATCTGGATTTGGTTGTAACTGGAAAATCCATCCATAAATGAAAATATTTCGTTCCCGGCACATTCGTCTATAATCTGATCGATGAAGCGTGTGGGATAGTTATCTTTGGGACAAGCCAAATTTAAATCCCTAAAGTTAGTACAGACCCGGATAGTTCCTTGTTTTTTATTAACTTGAATAAAATTGGATACCCATTCAGTTAAAGGAATAGGATAGATGAATCCAGCTTTCATTAACTTCTTGACCTCTGCTTTGATGGAAGCTGATTTCTTAGGGTTAACTGGACGTAGCTTCTGTCGCACTGGTTTGACATTGCTATAGGTTTTTATCTCATGTTCGACAATGTTGGGATCCATGCCTAGCATTTCTTCGTAAGACCATGTGAACACATCTCGAAACTCCCTAAATATAATAGTATAAAGTGCAATTTCCTCTGGAGAGCAATCCGCACCTATTTTAATGTTTTCAACGATGCCATGCTCGATGGACATATCAATGGGTATGGTTTTCGAAATGTTCACCAAATTTCCTTTTGAACTCACATTTTTTGTTTGGATAGGGCATTGGTATTTTTTCATGTCATCATCGAAGTAAAGATTTTCAGGTTTGAATTCTAATGAATAGATCTTTGGAAGAAATGAGGATTTGTGATGCATATCCTCCTAGGTTCGTTCAGAGATGTTCATGACTTCAAGGATGGCTTCATCCATGGAAAAATTCTAATCCAATATGTCCTGAGGACTTTGAGAGTTCATGGTTCAGATAGGTGAAGTATAAGGATCATATTCCTCCATCTTGGAAGGGTTTTGATCTGGGTCTGATGAAGCCATTTGAATAGCTTGATAAGACAGTTGTACAACAGAAAGGGGAACACTACTCTCTGTTTCATTATTTTGCATAGAAGTTGGTACATTTCCATTATTCTTTTCAACTAATATGTCCTTTTGGGAGGCTACCTCTGATGAGGTGGAGCCAACTTCTTATATGGAATTAGAAAAAAAAATTAATGGAAAGTATACTTCTGATGTAATCGTGAAAATTGGAGCAGTGTTAGGGGTTGATATTGGTGGTGGAATTGAGAAAGTTCCCATGAGGGATGAATCTTTGAACATTCCTACCCCAACATCTTGAATCACATTCTTCGAATCCCCTACAAAAGGTACATTCGAGTGGAGACTAGTTTCAAGTGTGTAGTAATCTAGTTGATCGATTGTGATAATATTCCCTTGGTGGGGGAATCGAATAAATCAGAATACTGAAGACACTATAGCCATCATCTTATGTATCCCACTATGTCCCAATAGAAAATTGTAATCTATGGGTGCATCCACTACCTAAACATCTACTTGAACTGTTTTCCCCCCTAGTTCAACTGGGCAAGCCATGATAACTCCATGAGGTGGGAACGAATGACCATCAAATGCTTTGAGTATTTTATGGGATGGTAATAAGGTGGGTGATCCCAAATCTTTCCAACATGTTAATGACATGACACAAGTTGAGGCTCCTTCATCCACGACAGTTCGAAAAATGTTCTTACCATGTGCAGTCACTTTGATCTGAAATGCAATTTGTGATGGAATCCTACATGTGGGATATTGTAAGTCAAAAGTTATCAAATTGGTATTAGATGGATCAATAGTATTGATAGTAGCCAATAGTGCCTTTCGTTGAGTAGGACAACTTTGCAATACTTCCAAGGCAGACATTGCACAAGGATCTTGAGCTAAGTCTTCAACCACATTGTAGTTTTGAGCAACTCATGTGTTAGGATTGTGTGTTGTTCTACGGATAACCCCTTTTGAAGGTATAGGTACTATGTCTATGGTTGGTTTCTCAATGGTGAGAGAACCACTAGGATTAAATCCAGTTGTTTCTGTCTATTTGGAAGGTATGTCATAAGAATGGGCCCTTTTCTGAATGTTTATTTCATGTTCACCAATTGTGAAGATATTAGCATTGGGTGGATTGCCCCCTTGTGGGGGGTTCGCCTGATTTACTCTGGGTGGAGGTGTTGGCACCGTAGAAACCATCTATTGTTGCTAGGGGAAGGGTTGAGTTAGGATGGAAGGTTTTTGTTTCCCTCCTCGTTGTGCCAACATTAGATGAATATCATCCATATGAGGACAAAGATGAGTTGGATGATCCCCTCGGAACATTTTGCATGGGTATTTGTTTTTCCAGTTTTCGTGAGTTCCTCCAGTAGGATTATTCACCTTAGGTGCATCTCTTGTCCTAGAATTGGCATCGGGCTTCTTCTTATGCTTCTTCTTTTTTCCTTTGGGGTCTGCAGTTTGAACTGTAAGCACTTCAGAAGTTTGGGTGGTATTGGTGGGTTGCTGTGTTGCCTAGCCAGCTGTGGGTTGCGAAGTCTGAACTCATATTTGTACCAATTGTTGTGTAATTTTTTCAAGCTGGTTGACAGATCCAATCACACCGTCGGTATGAGGTCCTTTCAGTGTCCTAGCTATATCATACGTAGGTCTTACAACATGTGGTATTAAATTGTAAAGTGTGCCCGATTGGGAATATATCAAATCCATCTGTTGAGCACTCTGAATGAGTTTTTCTTTGGTCATCGCTACTGACATGGCTACACATTTGTCAAGAGTAGGTAAGAGTGATTTTATGAACTAATCTGCTAAGAATTTATTAGGGATTTCAGCTTTAATAAGCCTTCGGCGCCTCCTCCACTCGTGGATATGATCCGATATATGAGTAGTGGGGGATTTCCTAAGTGAAGTCAAAAGTTCAGTTCCCATCTCATAGCGGATAGGTAATTGAAAATGTGTCAGAAAGACCATAGCTAAAGATGAAAATTCCATGAATGTATTGCTTGGAAATTCAATGTACCATTTCGTAGTAGTTCCCGTTAGGGTTTGCTGAAACAATCTCAACCTAATACTATCATCAACTAGGGAATTGGATTAACACCACAAATGAAATTTCATTATGTGATTTGATGGATCCTCCCCCTATTTTTCGTCAAACTTGGGTAAGTCTGACGGTAGTTTAGTTGGAATAGTTGGCCATCCATTCATATGTAGAACAGGATCATTAGTCAGCCGGGATAAATCCGGTAGATTCAACGTGGCCCGAAATGGTGATTTGACTGGTGCCGTAGAAAATGATTGATATGCGGGTGAAGCTTGATGGTCCCATTGTTGTTGTCCTTGGGCTTGAAAATCATTCCAAGGAGGATTACCATTTTGTGGAGGTTGCATCCAAAAAGACTGGTTACTTCCTGGATGTTGTCCACTCCATTGTGGAACAGGTTGCATGTATGGATTTCCCCCTTGCAGAGGAATGTTCCTAAGATTGGTTACTTGGTGGAACATTACCATTCCATTGCGGCATAGGATTAATGGGTGGATTTCCCCCTTGTAGAGGTGGGCCCCAATAAGATTGGTTACTTGTCGGAATCTGACCACTCCATTGATTGTTTCCTTGGTTTGGATAAGCGTTCCAAGGTTGGTTTCTCCCTTGTGGAATTGGTACCCAAGAAGATTGGTTACTTCTTGGGACTTGCCCACTCCATGGAGGAATGGGGTTGTTAGGTGGGTTACCTTCTGGTGCACTACCTGTGGGGGGTATGGCATTGCCCCCAGGATTTATGTTAGGAAAGTTTGGATGATGACTTCTTGAAGCACTTCCACTCACTTGTGGAGTAGGACCTTAATTGGCATTATTGTTCCAAGGTTGATTAATTCCGCCAGCGATATTAAGAATCCATAGTAAAGGATTCCCCCAGAAGTGGAACTAGGAAAAATGTTTGGTATACCAAGAGGATTTTGGTTCACTCCTTGATTATTTTGACCTTGATTAGCCAAACCATATGGGAAACCCATGTTTGGTAAGCCACACCCTCTAGTAGGGATTCCTGCAGACAAAGTGGATATACTTCCGGGATTGGAACCCAAAATTGTACCAACTGGCACTGAAGTGTTGGTTGAACTTATGCTAATGACAGGTATACTAACTAGTGGGATTTATGTAGTGGTCACATTGGAAGTATTGCTACCTCCTGCAACTGTTTGTTGTTGTGTTGACATAGTCCCTTGCGCTCCTGATGAAGCCATAGGGTCAGTTGTGGAATTTTGCATATTAACCCAATATCCAATAGTAGGATTGATGTAAGCAAGTGGATCACTGGTGTGAAGTACCATTGGGCCTAAAAGATTTGTTAAAGGTGGGTTTACGTGATTAGCTGTGTTGTTTTCTAGTGTTTCAATTTCAAATGGAGCAAGAGGATCAACAATTTCTGTGTTTTCCTTGGTAGGTAATGTTTCAGTATTTGTTTTATGTTTTTCTTCTCTATTGTTGTTAATTGAATCTAGAATTTGTTCAGTTTCCAAGTCACAGGGTTGGGTGTTTCGTATTTGTTTCCGCAATGTAGTGGGGCCTTCAAATTCTGGTGAGTCACCTCACTGCCACCGTGATTGGCGGATCGGGAGAGTAGCCACTTTGAAGAATTTGATAAAATGATGTGTTTTAAAAATACTTTTGATTTGAAAAAATAGAATCACACAATCCTAAAGTAGTCTAGAATCAACGAAAATAAAAGTGTCCACTCAGTAAAAAGTCCTATAGATCCAAGCAATCAAACAACTTTTCCAAAGAACCAAAGTTCAGTGAAAAGATGGATTAGAGAGCCTTCTGAAACTAGTATCTATTAAGGGATCTCAAGCCCCAAACAATTGCTAGCAATGAAGGTATGAGAAACAATTACAATAAACTTTAATTGCCAGGGGTGTAAGCGTTCATTCCTGACCAATCACCATCCCAAGGAGTAAGAGGTCCAAATTCTGTCTCAGATATTGCAAATGTCCCCCACTCACAGTAGCCTATGTGATATCCTAGGAATAGCCACTAAAGTTACCACTTCACAATCGACGGTAGGGTGGAAATGTTGTAAGTTGAGGATAAGTCTCATAACCAGGAACTCTAGAAATAGTGATGTCACCCTGAGGACTTGTCACTTAACATAGAATCCCCTTATGAGCTCATGTCCCACTAAATAAACAAGAGGGGGGAACTGCTCTTACTTATCCAGATTGACCTCATGCTTAACGCATTTTTAAGAAGTGCTTTCCCGACAAGCGTTTTTTTCTACTAATGGATTTACTCTCTTTAATCAATGCTAGTTTCGAAAGTTTTGCAACCCAAGAGTGTTAACTCTCCAAACCTAATCCAGGGCACTAACCTAATCTTGTTGGTGATATGAACATCAAAAGTTGGTCAATTTTAGATTGAGCACCAATTTTAATGGTAGTTTTCTTAGTTTCAGGAATGGACGTGAAACTGGTGGTGTGTCGAATCAAGAAAAATGAGCCAAACAATGCAACATGCTCACTACTCTACCTTTCAATTCGATGGATGTTCTATTCTAATGAAAAGTTAGAGGTTCATGTGTCTTTCAAATATGCAAAGTTTTGGTAGATTTCGTATCTTAATGCACAGTTCTTCTGAAATAAATTATTTCAATGATCAATGAAAATCAAATGTCAAACTTATTACAAGTGAGATCCACTTTCTCATTCACAAGATTGCCATAAGGTGTGAGTGAATAGGATACGGCGGCTCATACACAACTTATCACAAGAAAAATTGATCTCTAAAGGTGCAATTCTCTCTAATTGTGCATGAAAATCATGAAATTATTCTAAATCCAAAACAATATGTAACGAATAAAGCTTGTTTTTGTCCTTGGAAAGAAATTATTCTCAAATTAACTCAAAATGTGATGTTCAAAGTTTTTTTTTCAATGCAAATTTGGTTAAATGATCTTTTCAATATGGTTTTGATTGGTATTTGGTTTAATGTTTCCAATCAGCATGCAATTCATGGAAACGGTATGCATCTCTTGTTGTAGCTAGAATTTCACAAAAGGTATCTAACAAAAATCTGAGATGATCTTCCATCCCAAGCCAATTTGAAATCCTTTTCCAACTGCAACTAAACCATGCATTCTTTTGCTCCCAGATAATTTTGGCATTGCCTCTTAAATAAGGACATCAAGAGAAGAGACTGTGAGAAAACATTCACCGAGGTTTATATCCACTCGAATATAACAACTCGAGGTTGGAGACATGAGGTCCATGGAAGGATATACATCTCAACTTCTGTTTTGTTCTTACCCTAGTGTGAGTTTATTCAATTGTGTCTTCTAAGTTTGAATAGGTAGCACACAGTAAGCACTTTAACTTATATATCCAATTTCCGAAGTAATACTACTGCCAATATCAGTTCTCACATTTTGTTCGGGAAGAATTTGATTAGAAACATATGGGCCACCAAATAAATTTAATGTGCAAGTACAAACAATGAGTTGACTCAAAACCTTTGGATGGATTTCAGTACCTTCCACTAGAGTTATTTCAGCCCCTGGATCCTAACCTCTTATGTTTCTAGAAATCTCATAGGCACCATCACAAACATGAGTATCTTCAACAAACCCCTCAATGGTTGTGGTGCAATCTGTGAGTTATGTAAGAACTAGAAATTCTGTGTGTCACCATTATTTCATACAGACATTAAACCAGCATTCAACAAACCCCTCAACAACTGTGAGTTAAATAACACGTCGACCCCTAATTTCTAGCATAAATCATTATGTGTAGGTCTAAGAACTAGTTCTTGTGGAGTCAAATAAATTCTCAACACTTGCTAAGATCATGTGTCAATCAAATTCATGTTCGGAGGTAGCTTTCCTACATATCCAACATACATGCATAAATTTATATGACGTGTGTCATGACTACAACTGAGTGTTACCCTAAAGTTCCTTTGCATTTCAAGCAAACATTCGACTGATTTTAGGGTTCCACTCTCTGAGCATGCCAACTGATCTAAAAAAAAAGGAAATCTAATTAACTCGTTCGATAGCGTTGAGGGCATAGTGATTTGCTAAGAAGATTGAGACGTCACGACGATTTCCATAAGGATCGGAAATGAGGGAACATGATTATTGTAAATTGATGGACCAATACCAAACGATTTGATGTGAACTGGGTTCACATGAGAGACAGAGCTATAGAGCCTAGAGCTAGGTGCATTATGAGTCTTGACAAGGATTTAGAATCAGTTTGTAAACTTCATGCATGGGCGAATTTAAAAATAATCTATGATATATCTTGACAGAGATCTTTAAAGATTAAAGTTACAATTAATAAATTTCCAGATCACCATCGATTTTTGAATAAAATATAGATATCATTATAAAGCAATGCACAAAGTTGCTAGAAGTAAAACGCAGATTCAGTAATCAGGGTGAGATGCTATCACAAGGCGATTTCGATCCACACAAGAAAATACAAATCATTTTGTAAATTTAGGAATTGCCAAAGGAATGGATTTGCACATAGACTTAAGGGAGAAATTTATGACCTGCAAATGCACAAAACAAGTATCCAAATGGTGCCAAAAACAGAGATCTGAAAACTGGTTTTAATGGAATGCAAATTGGAAACAAATTTTTTGAATAAATAACCACAAAAACTTTGAGTAAAGGAGGTTCTAAAGGAGGTCTAATACTCTAAGTTCATAGTTTCTTACGCCTGATCATAAAGAAAGAACATATAGGAGCAGATCTGAAGAAAAAACACCAAAAAAAGGAATAAAAATCAAGAAATTTCAAGAGATTTCAACAAGCGGAGTTGCGAGTCTGATAATAGCAAATAGCGCAAGGATGTGTCTACTCTAAATATGCTATCTTACTAAGAAGTGGTGAGTTTCTATTTCAGAAATGAAATGATTGATACAAATTTCTTAAGATCTATATTCATCCATTAAACATTCATTAAGATCTAAAGCCATTTGAGGATTCAACTCAAGCATAATAAGCAAAATTCAAACCCTTGAATGGAAAAAAATTGAATAATTTCATATTAAAACAAGGAAGAAGATACATATTTACCATGGATATTGGTGTGCATCCTTCCTCCATTGCCATGAACTATCCTTTATCCACCCTTTCCTTTGATGAAGATGAGCTCTCCTTTCTTCAGAATCTCTCTAGCATGCCTTTGCTCCCCTTTTGCCTCCCTTTTCCATGCCCCACATGCCTTTCTTTTATAGCATTGGGAAATGGGATTTCAAGTTACTCTTTTCAATGTGGGATAATCGTTTTTTATTATTTTCTCTTAAAAAACCCACTTTCCATAGTTTATTAGGATTTTTTCACAACTTAGCATATTTAAGTACCTTTTAATGCATTTTTGTGCATTTCTTCTCACTATCTCACTGTTAGAGCTTTGATTTGAGATTTTGGTGAGCAGTTCAATCACTGAACTTTGTCTCTATTAATATCTTTCATTCTTTACTCAATCTTTCCAATTATAGAAGTAATGATCAGATCAGAGAGGATTGTTCTCTCTAGGACTTGTTTTTGTCTTCATGTTGCGGGCGAATGGTAAAAGTATGCTTCCACCCTCACTTGCTTAAAGGAGTTAAATTGATTGTTAACACTGCTACCACTAAATATCCTCAAAAACTTAGGTAAAACAAGTTAAGGGTAACTTAAAATATATACTCTGACCTAGGGGACTGTGAACTCAGCTCGGGGGTGACCTGAAAGCAAGGAGTACTTGCTGGTCTAAGGTTGAGAGGTTTGTGCTTGGTTCCACTGGTCTACAAATTTCAGATAAGTCCTTTTGCTACCCTATTGGATAATATTTCTATGTACAGTACAACAATTTGTTTATATTCATTTCGAGACAGCTGTTAAATATTTCATTATTTCAGATCTGTTTATATGTATTTAGTTAGACTAATTTATGAGTATAGATCTGCTTTAAAATTCTATATCTTTGTAACATTATACATCGTTATGATCTAAGTGTAAATGCCTAAAAGATTTATGGTCTATATCTACTGTGTGATTAAACCTAGTTCGAGTATTTGCAACTGGATAGAAATATGATTTCATTGATGGGTATCATCCTGAGAGAGGCATCACACAATAGTTATTGTGCATTTACTATCTACTTTTCATGTGAATGTATCTTACACATAATACTTTATTTCCATCTTATGAACAGAACTATGATTGTTTATGTGTCATCATGCAAGTAGGAAGACATGCAAACCAAGGGTTTGCATGTCATGCCATAATTTTTTTTATAAAACCTTAAGTCCCATATTCTTTATGTGTCCACCTAGATGGGGATAAAAGACAATTAGGATCTATTCCTGATTAATTAAAAAGGGTGTGTTTATTTGCGAAATCTGTTGATGCATTGGATACAAAATGTATAGTCATATATTACTACGTTAAGTAGGATGTACAGTTAGGATTTCCCAACGTTCTATTCGCACTTGTTATTAATTATTGAGTTATACTTCAAGTTAAGAACTGCATTCCATCTGATCAATGTTGAGGCATTTGAGTAAATTCAATGACCTCAATATGGGTGAGGGTAGAGACATGATATGCCTCTTAGAAGCAATCATGGTCTATGGTTTGAATCCACGTTTATATATCTATATATAATAAAATACAGTTTAATGGTGCTATGCAAATAAGGGTTCACAACCTACGAGTTTAAGCATTGGCATCGACTAGATTGCTTAATCCCGATAGCATCTAAGTTTAAACAATGTACGGATAGGCTGCGATTTTAACCTTTGCGCATTTGAATAGTGAATCCATGCTGCAAAAATGATATATAAAGATGAAGCTACAATATGCATGGAATACGACCTTGGTAACCCTTGCAAAGAATAACGAATATCACTGTTGTCATCGAATGCATTTATATTACAATGTTTATGGCATTATAGTCGAAATACTAATTATTATGCATTATATAGATGTTGGACTTGCCATCCATGTTTACCTATGCTGTATAAATTGACGAAAGCATCATAAGTGCGAATTGATGCATGGTTTCTTCCTTAAACAGTTGCGTATGCCTATACATTTATGAAATAAAGAGCAGAGTATTTCATAAAAAAATTATACATGGAGGAGCAAGCCTTTTTACAAAACATTGTATACTGTAAATATTTTTCTACCTTTTTGAATCCATTTAATTTATGCACAATTGGAATGACAAAAACGAAACGACCAAGCCCATTTTGGGTGGTGCTTTGAAGTTAAATGTATTCACTTGCATTTAAACGTTTGCAAAGAGATTCACACTTAAACACTGATTCATTGTAAAAATATAGGCAATAGAGGCCGAAAGCACCTACAACATTTCCACATTAATCTACATCAAACTCAAACTTAAGGTTTCATTTATCAACTGCATTCATTATTTACAAAAATGAAATAGTACAGTCCTGAGAGCGAAGCTCTCGCTTAAACATTGTTATTCTCTTCCCAGGTCAAGCCCCGAAACAGGCTAGCACTATGCAGGGACGCCCAGCGTGTCTAAGCCACCAGGGTTCGAGTTCAACGAATCTCTGATCACCTTACAAGTCAAAAGAAAAACACGACTTCCTCTATAGGCTGCGGTAAGCCTTTTTTTCAAAAAATGAAAGTCACATGCAACAAGCAAGGATGGTCGAAGGCCAATTTACAGTATGAGCTGACTGAGAAATTGAATTTTAAGTAACCCATCCAACCATCGGGAAGTTGCATCTGAATGGACCAGGGATGTAGGGTTACCTGGACACGTAGCGAAGTGGTTATCCATCCTTTGCTGCGAAGACAGTGCAAAGCAACCTAGCGAACCACAGTCCCGACTCTCCTGCGTGGATATTACAACAACACAACAAGCAGTTAGAACTTTGGTAAAAACACTCTTTGCATAAAAAGTAAATATGCTAACGAGGGTAGTGGTAACGCAACCACTTACCAGCAAGTGGAACCGATGCAAGGCCAAGCTGGAACCGCACCACCCTGCACACACAATACAGTAAGTTAGTTGTTGCGACCCATTAATAATTCTACCAACGTAACAATGAAGTATTAACCTGTTACTGTGTGAAAAGGATGAACCGTTCTTACCCTAAACCTTTGTAACTCAGCAATGATGTCACAAGCCATCTCACGCTGAGTAGTGGTATGCTTTGGGAGTATTTCCTCCCTGAGTCTGGAGAAATCGCCATGCTCGGAGCAGGAGAGCTTGCAGGAGCTCAACGACAGTCAAATGAGCAACTGCATTACATGGTAAGTTTTGTATATCACTACCTTACCAACAGGAAGGTTAGAGGCCACTGAAACCAGTCCCAGGTTCATTAAGTTGCAGAGTACATCATAGATTGGCACCAATAGCCACAACAGGAATCAACAATGGTTAGGCCATCAAAACTCCCAAGCTAGTTACTCGGATCATGATCGGCGATCTTAATTCCTCCATCACTTATGTCATTCTGGAGTCAAAATTTAATGCAACAACCTTGGGAGATGGTAGTTCGTGCAAATAGCCAGCCTGGCTAAGCTAGAGCACGAATGAAGGTCGTTCTGTGGAATAAGTGTTGAACCACGTCAATGCCAAGTGGAGTTTGTTACTTTCCATGAAATCAGCATAGCGTTTAAAACATGGTTCAAATCAAGCTTAGTCTGTGTGGAAAGGTGATGTTACATACAGTCATCACAACTTTACAATTTAGGCTACGTAAAACTTAACGTTAATACTAAAATCCATTATGATTTCAATAGTATACCATGGCTTATGTTATCACCACGAGCGCCTAAGGTTTGGGGATGGTGGTTGGTTTACGTGGAAAGGGACATGGAAATTGCATGTTCCTTGGTCCAACAAGGAGTTGGCCAAGCAATGCGAAATAACCATAAGCTCCTTTGTTTTATGTCATATTTTAATCAAGCACCTTATATTACATTGCATTTATGCTGGTCACATCGATTTCTTCGTTGAGGTTCTAAGTCCCTTCAATGGCATGCTTCGTATTAAGGTTGGTTTATGATAGTTGGTTAGCGATTAGGACTATCATTGGTAACATATATATATATTATGTTATAATATATGTACATATTGTAATGTAGCAAAGCCTATCACACATTGCATTAAGTTCTAATGAATTATTCAATATGATAACATTGTATAGTTACAAATACTTTAAGATATAACTATATATATATATTAGGAATGTAATATATATATATATATAATGTTTGTGGTAATAACTTCTTAATTTCATTTGCATTAGAATTATCATTTATGCTTCATGTGCATAGTTAAATTATAAACGACTATGGCATATTAATGTTTAGGCTGTAGGTTGATACCTTGGAATGGCATGTAACCATACCGACATTAATGGCATCCACATCAATACTCCAATGAGTTGTCGTCAATAATTAATAGCATTTTAATAGTGTTAATATGGTTATTAATTGTAGCATTAATTATGCCGAGGTAAGCCCCTTAGTGTTGCATTTATGCAGAATGTTACCATCTTAAATTCTAGTGGACTATTACACTATTTACACTAATGGCTAACACAGTGACATGTAGTCATGCTGTCATTGTTGACTCTTGTTTTGGAAAGCGACAGAAATATTAATAACATGTTAATGACATTTATTGTACATAATTTCAGAGTATCGCTAAATAGGATGTGACAACAACAAGTAGGTTAATTTCCGCATTTGTGCTTTTGGTTAGGTTTCCTTAAAAACAAAAAACAAAAAATCGCGTAGAGGAGACATGACAAATTGGTATAAGAGCACGGTCACTACACTAGGACCTTACACTCTTTTGCACTACTGCTGTGTTTTATTTTGAGTTAAATAAGTAAAAATTCATGTAGCATACTGTTCTATATATATTTTTTTAATTACATTGCTATCCTGACTTCTAACAAACAGTTGTTGACCACACTTAGACAATACAATGGTTGAAACAGTAAATGGAAGAAATAAATTATGCAGAACAAGAAGGATGGATGGTTGTAGAAACATCCATCCAATGAGGCGAAATGGCCAGCAGGCATGGGAGAAACCAGAATTCTCCACAAGGAGCAACAACATCCAACGAGATGTTGGAAACGATCAAAATCCTAAAAGCTGAGCTAATAAGCATCAAAGAAGACGTTATTAATAAATTTGAAGAACACTGAGAAATAAATGCTATCCTGCTGCAAAAGCTGACAGAGAAAAAAAATAGTCACCTCCCAACACGAGAGAAGCAGCATGCAGAAAAATCCCTCACAAAAAGAAATTCAAAATTTTAGATTACACCTCCAAGATATTCTACGAGTTATAACATGTACGTTAATGACGGAGAGTCACCGGGCGAAGATTCTGAAGAGTATGTTCCCAAGAAGAAAAAGAAGACTGGAAAAGTACATCACCTACATTCAGAGTTGAGAAAAATCAAGCCTCCTACTTTTAACGGAAAAGTTAAAACTGGATAAGAAGCAAAACTGTGGCTGAGAGACATGGAGAAAAATTTATGCATGTTCGATTATTCCAGCACCATCAAGGCAAGGATTGCTGTTTTCAATCTACAGGGTAAAGCTTCGGCTTGGTGGAACGATCTCAAGCTGACCCACTCGATCAAAGAAAAGAAGATAAAGTGGAAAACATTCACAACATTCTTCAAACAGAAGTACCTGTCTGAAAGGTACTTTGATAAAAAGGTAAAAGAATTCTACGCCTTAAGTTGGGACAACAAACCATGGAGGATTTAATTCGTAAATTTCTTGACTTGCTCAAGTATGTTCCTTACATTCAAGACGAGAAAGTAAGAATTCATCATTTTCTGAACTGTTTGTCGTTTGGGTAGAAGGATCATATAGAATTTGACGATCCTAAAACCTTAGAATATGCTTTCAGAAAGGAAAGACTATTCTTTGAGTAGGGGAAAAACAAAGTTGAAGTGTCAAAAAGGTGGAACGAAAAGAAGAAAACCAAATATGAGAATAGGGAGAAAGGACACAAGCCCAATTAGTTCAAAAACCAAGTTTCAAGGGCACCTTTCAACAACAAGTTTGAGGGCATCAAGCTACAATCCAAATTTGTTCTACCCACTAAGAATTTTAACACAGAAGGCACTAGAAAACTGGAACCTACACTATCGAAGCCACCACTCGAGTGTTGGGGCTGTGGAGAAAACCACCAATGGTATGATTGTCCTCATAAAAAGGACATAAGAAAACCTGTGCACAACCTTCAAGAGGATTCTATGGTCCAAGACATAGCAAGGACTCCAAAAATCTATGCTGCATTAAATGACCGTCAAGCAAAACATCAAGCTTCGGTAATCAAAGTCGAAGGTATGCTTTCCGGGATGCCCGTGTCTATATTGATTGATTCTGGCGCTTGTAAAAGTTATATAGACCCAAAACTATGTGAGTCATGTAAACTTAGTAAAAACAAGTACAAGCAGCCTTGGCTGGTGCAAATGGAAACATGGACAAAAAGGAAAGCCGCTGAAGTAGTAGACCAATGTCCCTTGAAGATGAATGAAACCTACACTAGCGCAGATATAAATGTTTTGCCATTAGGATCATACAATTTGCTCATCGGTATGGATTGGCTGGAAAAACATAGGGCTGTTATAGACTGTTATCAAAAATCTATTACATTTACTAATGACGTGGGACAACCTGAAAATATCCAAGGGATAGTAAGAGCAGTGAAATTAAGGGAAATTTCTACTTTGCAATTGAAAAGAAATGCATAGAAAGGGTGCAAACTTTACGCTGTCCACATGACAGAAAATCAGCAAAATGAAACTTCAGATTTTACAAAACATCCTGTTTTGGCTTAATTTTGTAATGTCCCCCTCCTACCATACTAGCATGATAGAGAGGACGTGGTGCTCAATCCGGGCAATTAGCCCCATATCCATTAATTAAACTTATTGATACCAAGACATGTATATGTGCATGCTATAGAAACACAACGAGAGTTAAATAAATCCTATTGATATCTAACATACATTCAAGATTTCTATGACAGCCATTAAATAAAGACCTTTGCAGAATTATACAAGATCATAAGGAAATGCATAAACTTTTAAAAACACAGCGGAAGTAAATTCATTACCACATCCATCATTCATTCCAATATTCATCACATGATAATTGCAAATTTAACACAAGAGAATACTTATCTCTATAAGGTAGTCCCAAGCAACTGGCTATGCAACTACAACGTTCCACCCAACCATAGGCCAATTGTGCTTATCAACCTCTTGATACAATTGCCACCCCCGAGCTGGGCATGATTACTACAAGGAACCAAGGAACAACAGACTCACACATAGCCAAGCATACACCAAGATGAGCCAAGCCAATCTACAATTGGGTTTATCAGGCTACTAGGACATGGAAGGGAAGAATTGCTAAGCTAGTGAGCTCAACCACAGAGCTATGGGTACCCCTCCCAGATCTATTCAGCTTGGCACTCACAATGCCTACACACCCAACACAAGGAAGTATTCTCTTCACTGCCACACAGTCCCTCAAGCCATACCTTCCCTTCTAGTGCTCTCAGGGTGTGCATAGAAAAGTAGCCAGCCCTCTTGATCTTCTTGAGAGGTTACTCCCTACACTAGGTTTATCAAGCCAATTCTGTCCACTACCATTTCCAGTTTCTTGCTTATAGGTTCAAATCAAACAAGGATGCACATAGCGGCAAAACTACACTTGCTGAGCATGAGAAAACGTTTCCAACAGTGGGATGCACGAGATGGGGTTTCCTGAGCTTCAGAAAAATGTGGGTAGACTCAAAACGTATTGGCACTTGGAAAATTCGACTAGGAGAGCAAAACCCATTCCAGAAAAATGCCCCAGGGGCAAAAACGACCTCTCCCTCAGTCCCAATTCGCGTCCCTCCTTCCCCAGCTGTTGCACAATACCAAAAACGAGTTCCTGGGCATGGAAAAACGCAGGGTTATGGTGAAAACGTGAGGATAAATTCCAGTGAGCCCAGTCTGCATGAGAGGAAGAACGTAATGGATGAGGAATTGCCTTAGGCAGCATTTCGTGGGGGTTTTCTTGCCCAACAAGCCAAAAATACGATTTTCAGGTTGATGGCTTGCCCATGCACGAAATCTGACTGCCATACTCCTCCAATCCCAAGACATTAACTGCCCCAACCAATCTTTGGAAGAATTAAATGATTGGGTGCATGAGACAAAATGGATAGTTAAGAGTTCATGGGTTTTCTTATTGACACATGGACTGACCCTAGTGGCTCAAGGGTTTGGTTATTTCCCCTCCCTATTCCCTGTAGAATCATGCCCCATCGTTTTGTTGCATAGCATAGCCAGTTGTGGGTCTTTTTCCATTAAAATTCGTATTTACATGATGTCTTACTTACATTGTGCCCATCTCGCACAAGAACCATTGGCATCTATTTTTAATTGTCGATACATAAAATGCTAAATCAATGGTGGGGCCTTGGCCTTGAGCTCCTCACCATGATCAAATTACAATACTTACATCATTTACGATTTAATACAAAGGGGGTCAAAATGGGGACATTACAAATTTGAGGATGTGCTTCCCGGGGAGATTCCCAAGTTACCTCCTAGATGAGAATTGGATTTTACCATAGACCTATCCCCGGGAACAGTACCAAATAATAAGGTACCTTATAGGATGAGTACACCTAAATTGATTGAGCTGAAAGCGTAATTGCAGGAGTTGTTGGAAAAGGGTTATATCTTTCCAAGGTAACCATTATAGACAACTAAACAAGGTAACCATTATATTCCGACTATATATTAATTATAGACAGCTGAACAAGGTAACCATTAAAAATTAGTATCCCTTGCTAAGGATAGACGATCTGCTCAATCAGGTTGGGGGTGCTACTCTCTTTTCAAAATTTGATCTAAGTTCAGGTTATCATCAAATAAGAATTAAAGAAGAAGATGTGCATAAAACATATTTCCGTATTCGCTATGGACATTATGAATTTGTGGTGATGCCATTCGGTTTGATGAATGCACCAGCCACGTTTATGTGCATAATGAATAACGTTGTCAGCAAGTACTTGAATAAATTTTTCATGGTGTTCATTGATGACATACTCATCTATTCAAAGAACAAGAAAGAGCATGAGGAACACCTAAGGTTGGTGCTACAAGTTCTAAGAGAAAATCAGTTTTATGCCAAGTTATCCAAGTGTGACTTCTACAAGGACCAAATACAATACTTTGGTCACATTATCTCAGCGCAAGGTATTGCGGTGGATCCCGACAAAATCAAGGCCATTATGAGATGGACTACTCCCCAGAATGTAAGGGATGTCTGCTCTTTCATGGGATTAGTCGGGTAATACCAGAAATTCATTGAAGGATTTTCTAAAGTAGCCCATCCCATTACCTCTTTGCAGAGAAAGAAGTTAAGTTTCTTTGGACATCCAAGTGTGAAGAAAGTTTCGCAAAGATGAAACAGTTGCTCACCTCATCTCCTATTCTAAAATTGGTTGATCCATATGGCGATTTTGTGGTATGCACTGATGCATGAAAAGATGACTTGGGAGGCGTCTTAACGCAAGACAGTTCATTAATTGGGTACGAATCTAGAAAGCTGAAAAACGCATGAAGTAAACTATGCAATGCATGATTTAGAACTGGCTTCCATCATTCATGCTTTAAGAATGTGGCGACATTACCTTCTTGGGAAAAGGTTTGTCTTGAAAACTGACCACATTGGGCTGAAGTATCTTTTTGAATAGCCAAATATGAACGGAAGGAAAGTAAGGTGGTTGGCTTTCTTAAGCGAGTTTGACTTTAAGATTCAGCACATTAAAGGCAACGAAAATAAAATTGTTGACCCACTTAGTAGATGCATACACCTACTAACTATGGCATCATTCAACCATTTTCAGTCTGATTTAATATCGCAGATCCGGACAACAGCTAAAATAGACCAAAAATATCTGAATTTAAGACAAAAATGTCTTGTAGAAATTTCATATCAGCAAGCAACTGATTACAGCATCTCCCAAGAGGGACTGCTACTGTTTAAAAACAGGTTGTACAGCCAGAATTCAAACAATTGGTTATGGACAAATTTCACAAGAGACCATATTCTGGTCATCCCGACTATTAGAAAATGCTGACAGCGGTTAAAAACCAACATTATTGGCCTAGACTGAAATCAGAAATTGTTGAATATATTGCAAAATGCATGGACTATCAGCAACTGAAAATAGAACATCAACATCCAGCTGGTTTGCTACATCCCATACCTATACCATAATGGAAATGGGAGGCCCTTTCTATGGATTTTATCACCGGATTGCCTAAGAACAATAAGCAACATGATGCAATCATGGTTGTAGTGGATAAGTTGGTTAAGGCAGCTCACTTCATACCCGTAAAATCCACTTCCAAGGTAATAAACATTGTAGAGGTATTCATGAAAGAGGTCTTTCGAGTTCATGGAATTCCCAAGGTGATTATTTCCGATAGGGACACCAAATTCACCTCACACTTTTGGAAGGATCTGTTTGCAAGTTTGGGGACTAAACTGAGTTTTAGTACAACCTACCATCCGCAAACCGATGGGAAGACTGAAAGGGTGAACTAAGTCCTTGAGGACATGCTTCGCTTGTATGTCATGGATAATCCGAAGTAGTGGGAAAACTACCTACACTTAGCTGAGTTTGCTTACAACAATGGTTACCAAACTTCTGCAGGAATGAGCCCTTTCGAAGTGTTGTATGGCAGAAAGTGTGAAACCCCTATGACTTGGGTTGATCTGGTAAATCGGATTGTGATGGGTCCCAAAATGTTGGCTAAAATAGAAAACATTGTTCAAAAAGTTAGAAGAAACTTTAAAAATTCCCAAGACAAGTAGAAAATCTATGCTAATCAGCATAGAGAACATAAAGACTTTGAAGTTGGGGATCATGTATTCCTAAGAGTGAAAGCAAAGAAAATTTCTTTGAGCTTGGGCAAGGTTTCCAAACTTGCACCAATATTTTGTGGTCCTTTCCAAATACTTGCTAGAGTAGGACATGTTGCTTATCAATTAGCTTTACCAACAAATTTTAAAGTACTTGATGTGTTTCATGTTTCATTGCTGAAGAAATATGTATATGATCCTAAGCCTATTGTAAACTGCCATGTGATTCAAGTGGAATCAGAAGGAGACTTCCAAACATACCCTATATGATATTGGATAGGAAAGAGGTGGTACTTCAGAATCGAACCATCGTTCAGGTAAAAGTGCAATGGGAGCACTATAAGCCTGAAGAGGCTACCTGGGAATTGGAAAGGGAAGTGCAAGCATCATACCCTTTCTTGTTCAAAGAAGTACATAACACAAACTAAATTTGCTTATTATGCTATTTGTTGTTTTGCAAAAATTGTTTAACACTGAGGACGGTGAAAACTTAAGGGGAGGGGAAATGTAATACCCCAATTTTGGACTTTGAACCCCTATTATATTTTTTCTAAGTATTATTTAAGTTTACTTAGTTGACATTAGAAATCTGATGAATTGATTTCTATTGACCATGTGGACCAGCACATTAATCAGATGGGAGTCACAGTCCCCTAACGTTTTGAGGGAAAATGACACTTAATAATAATCATAAGAAATTATTATTGGAGAAAAAATGGCAAACCCTAAAGACGAGAATTGAGAAACTAATGAATTAAAAGAATTCATAAAATGAGGAATCTTTCACCTAAGAGAATAAAAAGTGAAAACTCTTTGAAACACACACATTATGACATTCATTATTCACAATCTCATGAGATGAACACACAAGAGAGAAATGGAAATGGGGAAGACACATGAACCTGAGACAAATGAAGACTAGCGAGGGAGGACATATTTGGGAGAACCAAACTGGTCCTGAATCCAAGTGATTAAGAGGACAAATTTGGGAGAACCAAACTGGTCCAGATTAAGAGGAATCATATAGATTGGTATGAGCTTGGCCATTTAATGGGGTGTAGGTAGGAGAACTACCCCAAGCTAGCAGGAGTACTACATTTACCTGAATATGCTGTGTTATATTGATTCTCGTAAGGGCTAAGGCTTAAAATCCCCTGGAGCTCAGGAGTACTAAGTTGGATGTTGGGTTTCCTGCTGCCACTGAATATCTTGAAAAACTTGGGTAAAACTGTTGGACACACTGAGCACACTGAGAGGGGGGGGGGGGGGTTGAACAGTGTGTATAGCTTTTTATTACTTTTTCAAATTTAACAATCATCAACTTCTTATTCAATACATCATTCATTAATGTATTATCACATTATCATTATATCATCAACATTATTAACAATTACAGCTTCATCACATATCATCATATCATCATCACATAGGAAGCATAGCAAAACAAAGTACACAAGATTTTTACATGGAAACACAAGTCCTGGGGGAAAAACCATGGAAGCCTTTATAATAATAATTTACCAGCAACAACTAGAAGGAGGAAACAACCCCCTTTGTCACAAAGACTTCAATTCTCCATCTACAAATGGAAGGAGGCTACAAACCCCTAGTTTACTAGCTACAACCTTAAGGAAGCCTTAGCTCCCTAGATTTACTTGCCCCGTCCTGCCACCCTGATATGAAGATAGAAACTGAACTACTAAACCACAAACCGCACTGATCATGTGGACCTGCTATCCAACACTTGTACAACACTGTATAGTCTATACCACAATGCATAACCACTGTCACTGCTCATCAACTAACCACTGCTCATCAACTATCCACTTACAACTACACCACAACTGTGCAACACTGCTTGTCAACCTGTGCAATCAACCTGTCCAATCTGGCTGTACACATCAATCTGTCTGATCTCGCTGTACCAATCAATCTATCTGTTCACATTATTTGAACTAGTAAATCTGAGTTCAATCAACTATATACCATACCACCTGGGCCAAACCAACTGCTCATACAACTCAACCAATCTGAGTCAGACCAACTGCACATATAGCAACTTGTGCTAATCCTGCTCAATTGAAACTGTGACAAATCAAATATGTACCTGTGTCAATCTAATCAAATACCTAACCACAACTGCTCCTGCTTTCTTGCTTGGTCAAGATCGACTCAAGATAGTACAGTTACAACATGATCATGACTTAACTCACCCAATCATACTTAGTCCAATGACATCATAACCAATCTCTCAAATTGACAAACAACTAAGTCAAGCAGATCTTGACAAACAACTTCAAACAAACAATCAAAAACCCTAAGACACACTTAATCAACAATGTCAAACTTAGTCAATCACAAATCAATTTCAACTTCAATCAAGAAGCCTTACCATTTCAGTCACATGTCAATATTGTCAAATCAATCAACCTTGCTTAATCAAACTTGCAAAAAGGAGTACTTGTCAAAGAATACAAAACAAGGCTTAGACTTGTCAAGGGTTCAGTCATCACAAGTCTTAGCTACTTGATTGATCAAGTCTTAACTCCACTTAGGTCATCACATAGTGCACACACAAGTCAACTTAAATCAAGAATCCAAATATGGTCAACTCAAATCAAGTCAAGCTTCAACAACCAGGAAACATCTAAAGTTAACAACTTCATTCATCTATCCAACATTTTGCAAGAGCAAGTTTTGGTCATAGCAATAGCACTCTCAAGGTACTATAGTAAACATTCTTAAGCCAAGCAAAATCAGAATCATACAAATTCAAAGGCTATCATTTGACAACGTCACTTTTGTTGGCGGGAAAATCTACCCTATAGCAAGGAAACTAATGTTATCAACTAGGTTGGGGTGACAGGTAAGTGTATTGATGATACTACAGAGATGTTTACAAAAAGAAACAAGTTGTGGACCTTGAGAACACACCTTTCAATCGAAGTTTGATCCTAGCCTTGACTTGATCTTGTGCTCAACCTCCAAATCCACCTTCCTTTCAGTAAACCTGCAATAACAATACCTTTCTCAAAACATTTTGGGCAATATATTAAGCTTGAAAGAAACAAAAACAATGTTTAACATTCAGCATTGACCAAAACAGATCCAAAGTAAAATGCCATTTCATAACACATTTAAGTTGGAACAAGAAAGACACTTCAACCTTTATTTGTCAAAAGTAGAATGATGTACAAGTATACCTGATCATGAAACAGGGTCCTGCAACTTGATTCTGGGCTATTTCTCTTCTCTGGCTTGGATGTCTTTAGCATCAACTCCTCCAATGCAAGCTTCTCTCTATGTTTCAAAGTTTCTCCATTCATTCATCTCATCATCTAGGTTCTAACTCTCTAACCCTTCTCCTTTAATCTTCTTTGTATTTATAGGATTAAAGAAGTAGTTCAGGTCGATGTATAGTTATGGAGAAAGTTGGGGGAGTTAGGAAACTACCAGCAACTAATCCTCCTTGAGGAATTAATTTATTTTTAAATCATCTTTTAAGATGTACGCGACTCTTGTTCAATGGAGTAGCGTATAGGGCGCTACCTTAGTGCTTAACAACTAGTGCTCATTCGATTTTACATTGTGAGCGCTACTATGATGAGAAGGAGTAGTGTATACTTGGATATGGGCGCTACTATGATACACTGGAGTAGCGTATGGGTGCTAGTCTCTTTGAGTACAGTAGCGCTCATATCTCAAAATGATATTTTTTGGGGTTTTCCAGTAATGTCAGGAAATGGAGTGAGTCAAAGTATCATCCAAGGTCAACATGCTCCTCCATCCAAGTTGTCCTTTTGTGTGATCAGCAGCTCAAGGTGATCACGGATGGAGAGGTGCAAGTTTGACCTATAACAACTTTGTATACCATGCACAAGGTCATTCTAAGACTGTCAAGTAGGTATTTATGCAAGGTCTGTTCAATCAAGTTTTTCATCACACTTACTAATGTTTGTCAATTCAAAATGTCAAGGTTTTTTATATCACACTTGCACAAGATTTATAAGGGTTGTCACAATAACTCCAAGGTCATCTTATCATACTTCTGATTCAATGAAATCATGTCAGATCTGCATCAACTTGGCTTACTCAATTTTTCAAGTTTACCACCAATACTAAGAAATTGCTATGAGAGTAATGCTAAGTACTTCATAGATCAATTATCTTGAGAACTTTGTACTTAATTCAACAACAACATACTTAGCAATTCAACAATATACAAAAACTATGTGCAATCCAACTTTGTATGTACAACATTCACATCATACTCAAGGCTTTAAAATTAATTAACTTCCTGGGCTTATGAGAAATCAGAGATTGTGCTGTCTGAGTTCATCATGGAAGCAACCCGAAATTTTTACAAAGACAGTCCAGAATAGAACACAAAAGTAGCCCGAAATTGTAGAGAGGAGACACAGTCTGAATTTTTTCTTGCTGCAGAGACAGTCTGAAATTTTATAGGGGCAGACAGTTCATATTTTTGGAGAAAAGGTAGCCCGAAAATTATGCAAAGAAATAGTCCGAAATTCACAGGGAAAAAACATAGTCCAAATTTTTGCAGAGGTTTAGATAGTCTGAATTTGTTGTTGCTTCCATGGACAGTATGCCCGAATTTTCCAAACCCTTCTCCTGCTCCTTCACTTCCATAGTCTTCAGTTTATCACCCAAAAATTAGTGCTCTAATTCACCACCGAATTTCATAGAAGAATTCTAAAAAAAATTCACTGCTTTTTCTATGTAGCTGCCTCAGTCAATATGAAAATTTCAGAGCTTGATTCTTGAAAACGTTGTGTATTAAATGAATGGAATGAGTGTGTATTTATATATATATTCCAACGTGGAGTTTGATTGGGTGGACCTGCTATTATAAATATATAATTTTTATTAATTAAAAATATCTTTCAAGGCTGGCCGACTTCACAAGAAGGGTGAAAATACTTCAACTTCAAAAATTTATATTTCTTCAACCGTGAGGAACCATGTGATGTGCCACCTACTGTTGGCAACGGCATGACGAGGGATATCATCTTATGAGGGGATTATTTGCAAATAGAAGGTCCTTGATTATTAAATTCTTCAATTTGTGCAGGACATCATATTTGACTTGATAACTTTTGGAATGTTTCTTTAAGCACTTATAAGGGCTTTAAGGCCATGCACAAGGGTTATATGACTTCATTATTATCAAGCGAGAGGTCTTCTTTGAGGGATATGTGGGTTCTATCATCATAGGGCATCATTAAGGATATCAAGGACATACTACCATGTCCAAGGGCTTCATGACCACATCAAGATTATCATCATGACCATTATCATCAAGGATACAAGGTTACCACATGTGTGGGTTCAAGACTTTTTTCAATGGTACAAGCTCTTTTATTATTATTATTATTATTATTATTATTATTTTGGGGGGGTATCATTATTAGGTTCAAGATTGTTTCAACCATGTGCAAGGGTTCCATGGGCTCCATTACAATGCTAGGGGTTTCAAAACCATCTATATTAGGGCATCATCATGATACAAACAAGACAAATGCTTCAAGGTTTACTTGATGGAAGGTGAGGGCTCCAAGGCCTAGGTATGTGGGCTTAAGGACAAATATCATCAAATGTAAGTGCATAGACTTCTCAAGAAGTGTATGGACAAGGATACAAGTACACAATCAATGATCAACAAGCATCAAGTATGACCATACCATCTGTCAACAACCAATCATGAGACCAGAACAAGTGCAAGCAATCCAAAGACCATCAATGAAAATACAACCAGGAACAAGGATACAATTTAGGAGTGCTCAACCGAGTTAATGGGTAGCCAGGGATTTTGGAATTGTCCCAAGGCCTCCAAGGGCTTCAAGGTTGGGGTTGGAAAAAGTCAAAAGGTCTCCTCTTGACACAGAGAACAACAAACCAAACACTAACCCTTATGGGCTCTACGAGGGGCACCAAGATTCAATTGTTGGCATCAATGACAACCTAATCAACAATCTCTCCCTTTGTCATTGATGACAACACTCAAACTCCTTTTCAAAAAAATCTCTCCCTGTCACAGTTTCTCTCTCCCCTTGGCATCAATGGAAAAGGGAACATCCTTTGACAATACAGCTCTCCCTCAAGGCATGCTCCCCCTGTCAACAACTTCTCTTTCTTTTTGCATCAAATTGCAACGAGAACTTTCTTTAGCAATACTGCTCCCCCTATCACTGGGCACTGCTGCTACTTGTATGCTGGAACCAACTGCTATAGGATACCGAGAAGAGTGTGATCGTTGATCTCAATCCATGAGAATCAGGTACATAGCTCCTTTTACACATTCTTTGTATAGTTCACGTTACTGATCGATAGTCTTCAAAATAGTATTGGGTTTTTTCCAAAATTTTCATCATTTCTGTTTTGATCAATGGGGCAATCTATTGACCTTATTCTCCTTTGGTAGACTGATTGTTGTTCATGATATTCGATTGAATTTTCTTTCTTCTCCAAACTTTAACTTCTCCCTGCATTCTGCAATATTTTGCAAAATGACCATAATGATGGCAGCTATAACATTGAACAAAAGATGTACCTTGATTACTTTCTGGAGTGATTTTTTCATGAGCTATGCAATGGATGGCTTTGTGACCATAGTTGTTACACTTGTAGAAGTGACCACTGAACATCATGGGATATCCCTGAGCAAAGGATTTTCTTTGTGATGTAGCTTCTCTATTTCTATTCTTCCTTGAATCTTGCTGATCATGGAATCTACTGAAAATATTTATATAACTATTAGCCTTTTCTTCTTTTTCCCTGTTACTTTCACTTTCTTCAATGTTCTTTTCGATCTTTGAATTTGTCTTCAATTGAACATCTATCTTGTTTAGATCTTCCTTTAGAGAGAGAATATTCAATTCTTGCTTTTGACAAATTTCTATCTTTTCTTGGAGTTGTCTTGTTAGGTCTTCTTCAATTTTCTTGACTTCTTCTATCTGTTCTTTCAGATCAACGACAATACTGTCTTTCAATTGTCCTTTTGAGTTCTGATCTTTCTCATGATATTTTTGCAGTTGTCCTTTTATTTCTTGATTTTCTTTTCTGAGTTGTGAGAGTTCCTTTTCAAATTCAAAATTTGTCAAACATACCTTTCGTAATTCTATCTTCAAGGATTTGATTTCAACTTCTTGTTTTCTTCTTAGTTTCTCCTCAATCTCATCACTAAAATGAATTCCCTTTTTGTCACTTAAATCACCTTTTTGACTAGCGGTACTTTCCTTCTGCAATTTTTCAAGTAAGGTATTGATCTCACTATCTTTATCTTGAAGCTTGCGAGTCAATTCTTTCTCCTTATCTTCTAGCTGTCTTTTGAGCCTGTCAATTTCTTCTGATTTCCTTTTATTTTCAGCAGCTGACTTCTCAAGCTGATCCTTCAGAGAGTTAGATATGGCTTCTTTGATTCTGATAGCTTCTTCAACTTGGAGGTTTAGATCAACTATAGTCTGTGTGGCCTTCTCATAATCTTCTTCATTCCTCTTCTCAGATCTGTCCAATTGCTCTTGCAATACCTGGTTCTGTTCACAAAGTTTCTCAACCTTTTGCAAAGCATTAGTAATATCATTGTTTAAACTTTCATTTTCATCATTTATCAGGGAACAATGAGATTCATCACATTCTGAGGTATTAGATTTTATGAATTCAAGATGGCTCTTATCTGCTATACCTGATAAACATATCTCTTTGGAAACATTACAAATAGGGTGTTCAGGAGACTTACCTTCATACTTACATGGATCTTGTACTGACCTTTCTATGGAGTTGTCTTCTACTTTCTATTCTTCAATGGAGTCGAGTTGATCTAACTTCAGTGACAATTATTCAATTGAGTTGCACTTTCCTATTTTCTTCTTTTGGAGATCCGTCAGATCTGCAGTCATGAGTTTCATAACTTCTTCTTCATATTCCTTAGAGGAGTATAGATGTTCTATTTTGAGCCACAGTTCCTTAGCAGTGTTGCACTTTCCAATCTTCTCTTTTATGGAATCTGATAAGCCTTCAAGAATGGATTCCATAGCCATTGAATTATTTTTCCTTGCTTCCTTCTGAGCTATTGTTTTCACTTTCTTCGGATGATTGTACCCAATAGGAACTGACTGCCATACCCCACTGCCTTCTTCTTCAAGATAAGGCTGCATTCTTATTTTCCAAATCAAGTTATTTGTCCCACAAGACAATCCATTCACTGAAAACCCCATGGTGTGTCAAGGATCTCCTTCACGCTAGTAAAAATTTCTGTGAAGGACCCGCTCTGATACCAATTGTTGGACACACTGAGCACACTGAGAGGGCGGGGGTGAACAGTGTGTATAGCTTTTTATTACTTTTTCAACTTTAACAATTATCAACTGCCTATTCAATACATCATTCATTAATGTATTATCACATTATCATTATATCATCAGCATTATTAACAATTATAGCTCATCATCACATATCATCATATCATCATCACATAGGAAGCATAGAAAAACACAGTACACAAGATTTTTACGTGGAAACCCAAGTCCTGGGGGAAAAACCACGGAAACCTTTATAATAATAACTTACTAGCAACAACTAGAAGGAGGCAACAACCCCCATTGTTTTAAAGACTTCAATTCTCCAGCTACAACTGGAAGGAGGATACAACCCCCTGGTTTACAGGCTACAACCTGAAGGAAGCCTTAGCTCCCTAGATTTCCTTGCCTCGTCCTGCCACCCAAATATGAAGATAGAAACTGAACTAGTGAACCAAAAACCACACTAATCCTGTGGACCTGCTATCCAACACTTGTACCACACTGTACAATCTGTACCACAATGCAAAACCACTATCACTACTCATCAACTGACCATTGCTCATCAACTATCCACTAACAACTACACCACAACTATGTAACACTGCTGTACAATCTGGCTGTACACATCAATCTGTCTGATCTAGTTGTACCAACCAATCTATCTGTTCACATTATTTGAACCAATAAATATGAGTTCAATCAACTGTATACCATACCACCTAGGTCAAACCAACTGCTCATACAACTCAACCAATCTGAGTCAGACCAACTTCACATATAGAAACTTGTGCTAATCATGCTCAATTGAACCTGTGACAAATCAAATATGTACCTGTGTCAATCTAATCAAATACCTGACCACAACTACTCCTGCTTTCTTGCTTGGTCAATATCGACTCAAGATAGTACAATTACAACAAAATCATGACTTAACTCACCCAATCATACTTAGTCCAATGACATCATAACCAATCTCTCAAATTAACAAACAACTTAGTCAAGCAGATCTTGACAAACAACTTCAAACAAACAATCAAAAACCCTAAGACACACTTAATCAACAATGTCAAACTTAGTCAATCACAAAACAATTTCAACTTCAATCAAGAAGCCTTACCATTTTAGTCACATGTCAATATTGTCAAATCAATCAACCTTGCTTAATCAAACTTGCAAAAAGGAGTACTTGTCAAAGAATACAAAACAAGGCTTAGTCTTGTCAAGGGTTCAGTCATCACAAGTCTTAGCTACTTGATTGATCAAGTCTTAACTCAACTTAGGTCATCACATAATGCACACACAAGTCAACTTAAATCAAGAATCCAAATATGGTCAACTCAAATCAAGTCAAGCTTCAACAACCAACAAACATCGAAATTTAGCAACTTCATTCATCTATCCAACATTTTACAAGAGCAATTTTGGGTCATAGCCACAACACTCTCAAGGTACTATAGTAAACATTCTTAAGGCAAGAAAAATCAGAATCATACAAATTCAAAGGCTGTCATTTGACAACGTCACTTTGTATAACATGTACAAGGTCATTCTAAGACTGTCAAGTCGGTATTTATGCAAGGTTTGTTCAATCAAGTTTTTCATCACACTTACTAACGTTTGTCAATTCAAAATGTCAAGGTCTGTTATATCACACTTGCACAAGATTTATAAGGATTGTCACAATCACTCCAAGGTCATCTTATCATACTTCTGATTCAATGACATCATGTTAGATCTACATCAACTTGGCTTTCAATTTTTCAAGTTTACCAACACTACTAATAAATTGCTATGAGAGTAATGTTAAGTACTTCATAGATCAATTATCTTGACAACTATGTACTTAATTCAACAACAACATACTTAGCAATTCAACAATATACAAAAACTCTGTGCAATCTAACTTTGTATGTACAACATTTACATCATACTCAAGGTTTTAAAATTAATTAACTTATTGGGCTGATGAGAAATCAGAGATTGTGTTGTCCGAGTTCATCATGGAAGCAACCCGAAAATCTTACAGAGACAGTCTAGAATAGAACACAGGAGCAGCACGAAATTGCAGAGAGGAGACACAGTCTGAATTTTTTCTTTTGTTGCAGAGACAGTCTGAAATTTTACATGCGCAGACGGTTCATATTTTTGGAGAAAGGGTAGCCCGAAAATTATGCAGAGAAACAGTCTCAAATTGACAAGGAAAAAACACAGTCCAAATTTGCTACTACTCCTGTGGATAGTATGAATGAATTTTTCAGACCCTTCTCCTACTCCTTCGCTGCCACAGTATTCAGTTTATCACCCAAAAATTAGTGCTCTAATTCACCATCGAATTTCGTAGAACAATTCTAAAAAAAAATTCACTGCTTTTTCTCTGTAGCTACGTCAGTCAATCCGAAAATTTCAGAGCTTGATTCTTGAAAACGTTGTGTATTAAATGAATGGAATGAGTGTGTATTTATATATATTCCAACGTGGAGTTTGATTGGGCCGACCTGCTATTATAAATATATAATTTTTATTAATCAAAAATATCTTTCAAGGCTGGTCGACTTCACAAGAAGGGTGAAAATACTTCAACTTCAAAATTTTATATTTCTTCAACTGTGAGGAACGACGTGACGTGCCACCTACTGTTGGAAACGGCATGATGAGGGCTATCATCTTATGAGGGGCTTATTTGCAAATACAAGGTCCTTCATTATTAAATTCTTCAATTTGTGCAGGACGTCAGATTTGACTTGATAACTTTTGGAATGTTTCTTTAAGCACTTATAAGGGCTTTAAGGCCATGCACAAGGGTTATATGACTTCATTATTATCAAGTGAGAGGTCTTCTTTGAGGGCTATGTGGGTTTTATCATCATAGGTCATCATTAAGGATATCAAGGACATAATACCATGTCCAAGGTCTTCATGACCACATCAAGATTATCATCATGACCATTATCATAAAGGATACAAGGTTACCACATGTGTGGGTTCAAGACGTTTTTCAATGGTACAAGGTCTTTTATTATTATTATTATTTTGGGGGGGTATCATTATTAGGTTCAATATTGTTTTAACCATGTGCAAGGGTTCCATGGGCTCCATTACAATGTTAGGGGTTTCAAAACCATCTATATTAGGGCATCATCATGATACAAACAAGACAAATGCTTCAAGGTTTACTTGATGGAAGGTGAGGGCTCCAAGGCCTAGGTATGTGGGATTAAGGACAAATATCATCAAATATAAGTGCTTAGACTTCTCAACAAGTGTATGGACAAGGATACAAGTACACAATCAACGATTAGCAAGCATCAAGTATGACCATACCATCTGTCAACAACCAATCAAGAGACTAGAACAAGTGCAAGCAATCCAAAGACCATCAATGAAAATACAACCAGGAGCAATGATACAATTTATGAGTGCTCAACCGAGTTAATGGGTAGCCAGGGATTTTGGCATTGTCCCAAGGCCTCCAAGGGCTTCAAGCTTGGGCTTGGACAAAGTCAAAAGGTCTCCTCTTGACATAAACAACCAAAAACCAAACACTAACCCTTAGGGGCTCTATGAGGGGCACCAAGATTTGATTGTTGGCATCAATGACAACCTAATCAACAAAAACAAGTTAAGGGTAACTTAAAATCTATACATTGACCTAGGGGACTGTGAACTCAGCTCGGGGGTGATTTGAAAGTAAGGATTACTTGCTGGTCTAAGGCTGGGAGGTTTGTGCTTGGTTCCACTGGTCTATAAATTTCAGATAAGTCTATTTTCTACCCTATTGGATAATTCTATGTATAATACATCAATTTGTTTATGTTCATTTCTGGTCTGCTATTAAATGCTTCATTATTTCAGATCTGTTTATATGTCTTTGGTTAGACTTATTTATGAGTATAGATCTGCTTCAAAATTCTAGATCTTTGTAACATTATACAGTGTTATGATCTAATTGTAAATGCCTGAAATATTTTTGGACTATATCTACGATGTGGTTAAACCTAGTTCTGGTATTTGCAACTGGACAAAAATATGATTTAATTGATGGGTATCATCCTGAGAGAGGCATCACACAATAGTTATTGTGCATTTACTAACCTAGTGTTCATGTGAATGTATTTTACATAGACTACTTTATTTCCATCTTATGAAAAGAACTATGATTGTTTATGTATCATCATGCAAGTAGGAAAACATGTAAACCAAGTGTTTACATGTCATGCCATAAAAATTTTTATAAACCCTTAAGTCCCATATTCTTTATGTGTCCACCCAGATGGGGATAAAAGACAATTAGGATCTATTCCTGATTAATTAAAAAGGGTGTATTTGTTTGCAGAATTTGCTTATGCATTGGATACAAAATGTACATTCATATATTACTACGTTAAGTAGGATGTATGTTAACACCAAAAAAGTGCTCACTAACTCATCCCTTTGGACATACACCTTTCTCGACCAAATTTCCTACCAACCTCGCCTCCAAAACCCCATAAAACCCAAATGGATATTAAAAATACCCAAAAATTCCCTCAAAAACATACCAAAACCCCAAAAGAGGGTCAAATCAAACAAATAGGGAATAAAACCCAAAAGAAAAAAAAGAAAAAAAAGAAAATAGGGCAAAACCCCTAAAAAAGCCCTAAAACCCTAATCCAAGTTTATAAATAGGGGTGGAGGCCCCTCATTTCATAATCCCCAATCACTCTATCCTCATGCTACTGAATTTTTTCAAAGCCTTAAGCCATCCATATTTGTGCTTTTTGGCCTCCCTTGAGATAAAATTTTTAGCCACCTTCCAAGCATTGGAGAGAAGAGTACCAAACTAAGAAGATCCGGAGCACACCGCCAAAACTCTGCCAATCTCATCTTTGAGGTAAATATATTTTTTGCAAGCCCTTTGCTTTCCTGTTATAATAAAAAAAAAAGATTCTTTATTTTACAGTTTTTGCAAGTTTATCGTTTGTTGTTCCAAGTTATATTTTATTTCATGCACATGTTTGAGCTCAGGTTTACTGTTTAATGTGATTTGCTTCCATCATTTGTATTTAGTTTACTGTAAATTACTTCCACACTGCTGTTAAGGATTCCATAATCCTTAACAGGTGCTCACTTGCACAGGCAGGGGCTAAAACCCCAGCCACAGTTTGGCGACTCCAATGTCTGAACCCCTCTCTGACAAGTTTAGTTTTATTGATATTTCCCTTTCCAGTTCTATTTTCTATTTTTACTTGCTTAGTTTATTAGTCTTTTGGGTTTTTCCTCTACGGTTGAAACCAGTTTGCAGTCGGGCAGAAAACTGTGTGTTTTTCACTGATAACTATAGTCCAAACCGCAGTTGTTCCTCACCTTCGCGCGGTTTGCACAAAAACTCCTTAGACTTTTGCTGCGACCCAAAATGCAAGTTTTCCTGATCTGTTCATGGTCCCCACTGCGTTTGTTCCTCACCTTCACGCGGTTTGCACATCGGCTCCTTAGCCTTTTGCTGCGACCCAAAACGTAAGTTTTTCGTTATCTATTAGCGGTCCACACCGCGTATTTTCCTCATCTTTGCATGGTGTGCACATTGGCTTCTTAGCCTCTTGCTGCGGCTTAAAACGTGACTGAGGCTTACTTGTTTGCGGTCTCAAACGCAGTTATTTTCCACTTTCAAGTGGACTACACTGCATAAAGCCCCTATCCTACTCGTAGACCACACCGCGACTCACACCAACTTTCCCATAGCCTCGTCCCTTCACCAGATCGGTGCAGCTCACTACCGCGATGTATATGCAGTTCGCGCTGCAGGCCAGACCAACCACTAGTGTTGTTTCCACCGCAGTAACCCCCACATGAATTGCACTGCAAAAGGCAGCATTCCTTGCTACCTGTGCACCGCCACACCCCGCCTGCACCGCAAAAATCTCCACAAACAGTGCATTGCACACCGCATCCTCTAACCCATAATTTGCACTGCAAACAGCGACTTTCTCGCTAGTACCCGCGCTGCACCACGCCCAAATTCTTGAACATTGTGCTGTACACTGCAACTTTCGGTGCCATAGTCGCGCTGCACACCACACTGAGTAGGCCCTTAGCCACGCTTTGATTTCCACTTTTTTCTCAATTTTAGTTGTTTTAAAATATATATATATATATATATATATATATTTTATTTTTTTTCGTTTTAAGTCTTTGAATCAACATTCAATTTCCAACATTGTTTCCATTTTAATAGCATTTAAAAGCCATCTTTTTATTTGCTAGTTAACTGCCAACATTATCATTGCACATACTCTGACACCTAACTCAAGTGAACCTTAAAAAACTACTTAACTCAACCAACTTTTAACCCCACTTGGGGAACACAGAAGAATTTGGTAGCTAGGTAGGGCAAGGGGGATAGGTATCCAAATAACACCCCTTTGCCTCTTACATATGAGACATAGTTGTTGTCATCTAGGGTGCCAAAATACCTTAGTATTTGTTGACACGGTTTAAAACCAATTTATCGAGAAGGCCTCTCCCTTAGGAGGGTTGAAGTAGCCAGACTGCTTCCGGAAGCCTGAGTGGAATACCGCAATCCATTCAGTAACCGAAGGATACCTTTTGTAGTTCTCATTGTAACAGCCTTATGGCACTACAGCGGTGATACAACAACACTGTAGATTCACCCAACCGAACGTGTCATGAATGGGGTATCTTAGTTGCCTTTCTTCTAGGATTGTCTACTCGGTGTCCCTCCCGGTAGGGAGATATCATTGGCCTTTGATTCAACTGTTCGTATTGTCTGAATAGGATTTCATCACCCTACAGAGGATACATAGAGTTCGAATCAACATACCTTCTAGATTAGGTGTTTGCATGCTCCCTTACCTCCCCTGACTCTAGTGAGTACACCTTTTTCTCTTTTTAGGAGCCTTTGTCTATTGGTATTCTGACCATTTTTTACCGCTCCGTGTGATTGCAGCACAGCTATTGCAATGCGCATTTTGAGCATTGTTGTTGGCCTGAGCACCGCCTTTTTTATGCTCTCCTTCTGCACACATGGTTGCAGTAGGATTTTTTGAGCTTTTCACTCATCACACCTCACTCAGAATACCCTCTTTGTCATTATTAAGTCCCAAAGACAGTCCCAGTGGGAACAGGGCCAACCCACGCAACACGGTCTACTTGGCTCTTCCCGTCACAGACGTAGAGCCTCACTCCCTGATCCAGACACCCCCTATACCACATCTGATTCATAACCAAAACACACCACATAGTCGGCTCCATCTAGCCCGTTAGTTAGCATGACGTCCAACCCCTTTTTCTGTGGGATGGTTGGCGGAGGACCCACCACTCATCTAGCTACCACCTCAACAGTCACACCGTCAATAGTCCCTATGCCTACCATAAATGCCACTACATACATCTCAGTGGGTAGTGTCTTAGTTACTAGTACAAATCCAGCAAAGACTAGTGTCATGCTTGGGGGAAGCACCTCCACCATGGCTGCTATGGCCCACACCGTCGCCCCACACATTGGAGGCAACAACTCCACCATGGCTGCTATGGCCCACACCGTCGCCCCACACATTGTGGGAAACACCTCCACCATGGCTTCCATGGCCCACACCGTCGCCCCACATATTGGGGGCAGCAACTCCACCATGGCTTCCATGGCCCACACCGTCACCCCACACATTGGGTGAAACACCTCCACAATGGCTGCTATGTCCCACACCATTGCCCCCAGACATTGGGGGTAGTGGCCATACCATCGCCACCGCGGAAAACACACTTCCCCCACCAACTCCAATGCACCTTCCTGCTAGTTTTCCATTCATGGCTACTCTGAACCTCCCCAACTTGGCCAAGTTGACTAATGATCCAATATGAGATGATCCTACGTAGCCTCCTATTCCCACCAAAATCCCCTTGGACATACCCAAATTCAAGGGAAGAGGAGCAGAAGACCCTCAAATCATATCATATCTTTCCACCTATGGTGTTCCTCTAAATCCATCATGGACAACTCCATTCACCTTCGACTACTACAGAGAACCCTTACTAGAGCTGCAACCAAGTGGTATATTGACCAACCTCATGGGACCCACCCTACATTCACATCCCTTGCCTCCACTTTCCTCCATATCTTCGACCTACCCATTCGTTATGATGCCGGTGTAGAGATCCTCTTGTCTTGCAGACAGAACACTGCCACACACATCACGTACCACTTCCATGAATGGTGTAAACGACGTACATTATGCAAGATCAAGTTGGATGAATGGATTTTTTAGACTGGTTCTTCAAATCTCTCATACCAAACATTACGAAGGATGTGGCATCTGAGTGACCCCATTATGAGGAAGAAGCAATTCTCAAAGCTCAACAGTTTGACCTCATCTATGCCCAATCCCGTTATCTGTATTCTATTTTACCTGATGCCTCCCGTGTCGACTCAACCTAGGGCATCCCATGCTGTTGATGGTATCATCGGGCATGTGTCATCACGCCCTCAACCGTACAAAGCTATGCCTGCTACTAGCGGCCCCGACCTCTCACACACCACGTCCCATTCTAGAGTGACTACTTCATACGCCCCAGTCTTAGACCTCCTCATATCCATGGACCATCATGCCCACCAAAGTGTTATGGCCATGCACCCCCACCTTATGATTCTTCTATGGGACAACCTACATTTTATCAACACCCAGCTCCACCCACCCATTCACACCTGCATTTCCAACAAGCTTACTACCCCCCGCAAGCCCCAATTGTGCAACCACTAGTTCCTCCAGCTTATCATCCACAACCGACCCCACCAACTCCATCCCAACCTCAAGCACATCTCAGTTACTACCCAACGCTGACACCTTCACCACCTGCTCAACCACAGAATCCTACCAATCCCCAAGGCCAAGTTTACTCCCAACAACACCCACAGCAAAATCAGCCTGCTCAACGCAACCAGCAAGGCCAACAAAATAGGGGCAGAGGATGGAACAAGAGGAATAACCAACCTCAGGACTAGGGTGGTCAACAACCAAATCCCTCGAATAACAAAAACGCCACCCCACCCGACCAAAACCCTGACAAACCACCTCGTCGGGGAAAGATTCCCAACCTACGAACGAATCATCCTTATTCCATATGTGGGGTATACAGTCACTATACGCACAATTGTCCGCATTTAGATCGTGCTCGTCAACTCTGGACAGACGATGCCCAACTCCAAGGACAAGCTGCTCCCCCGACACAACCCAACCCCCAGCCACCCCCCATGGTGCTACAAAATCCCTTTCCCATGCAAGGAGTAGTAAACGCTCAACCACTACCCCCTCCTCAAGGAACCATACAACCACCTCCACAAATCAAAAATGCTACACAGACAAACCAACCCACGGATTCGAGTACTCACCATCTCCTCATGATGTTATCAACATACGTCAACCTTCAAAAGCATTGAAATCAATATGGACCTAATCCTGAAATCCCCCCCATTGATACTACTACCCCCACAGACCAATCCTTACGCATACCCCCACCACACGGCAATGGGGCCCATAAATCCTCTCATTTCCCACTACGACAGATCAACAACAATCATAATGCTCATGCCGCAGCAAATTATAATATCCTAGAATATCTAGCACAATCCCCTGCTGCTATGTCTGCATTGGAAGACTTGAAAAACTGCCCCGCACAAAGGAAACTATTGTTATCCGCCATCGGCATGATAGACCCTAGCGACTCTCGACTGATGGCATTTGACTTAGACCAAGTTGAACCACATTTGCCTTCAACATTAGCCTTCCAGTTCTTTGTATCAGTTCAGAACTTAGTCATCCATCGATGCATCATCGATGAAGGGGCCTCCACCTGCGTTATGTCGACGTTTGTTTGGCAGAATCTCAGATCCCCCACTCTACATCCATCAACAACCGCATTAAGAGCTTACGATGGTCGTGCAGCCCAACCTGAGGGCCTTTTGACCAACGTTCTTATCTAGTTAGTCGAAAAAAACGGTCCTAATCGATATAGAGGTTATCAATGCACACCTTGATTACAACCTCTTACTTGGTCGTAGTTACATGTATGCTATGAAGGCCGTTTCTTCATCCGTCTTTCGCATCATGATGTTCCCGCATGAGGGACGTGTGGTCAAGATTGACCAAATAACATACTATGATCCCAATGCCCCCGCTGCTCTCGAGAATGTTCTCCCCACGATCGAGCAACCCGTGCACAATGCTCCTACATCGTTAATCTCCATAGTTGGACCCAGATTATACTTGGAGTCACCCATGACTTCCACATTCCAATCCATTCCACCCCCTCTAAAGATAACTGAGATATTGGATCTTTGCACAATTTCCTCCAACCACACAGCGCCCAACCAGCAACCGTCTTTACTATCGCAACCACCATTGGTACCAAATTACATTGGGGTGACACCTATCCATACGATCCCGTTTTTATTTCCACCATCTGGAGTGATAAGTTCACCGGTGATGGCCACTTTGAACCTCCCTAGATTAACCCTAGGACTTCCCGTGTGGTACTTACCCGCCCCTAATCCTACACCAACACCACAGGTCGTTCTTTAGCCAGTTCAACCTATTAACACTTCCAACCGCCCACTACCAGGAGTGGCAAACATGCCCAACGATCCCCCTGCTAGTGTAGCATCCACATATGCTACACAAACTCCACCACCACCAAAAAACACTTGGGGCAGAGGCCTGCAAAACTATACTACCCCATTGGCAAGAAAACCAGTGGCACCCCAACCACCCCCCCCCGAGAACCCCCTAAGTGCTCCTTGTGTGACTATATTGGCCATGCTACCCACAACTATCTGCAGTTATCCAATCTCCAAAAACACATGCAGACCTTGGACGATGACCCCAACATCCTCGTAGTTGTACTAAACACCCCAGCCCATTAGAGCAACAAGGCATTACGTACTAATCATGCTTGCGCCATCTGCGAAAGATATGGTCACTACTAACACCACTGTCCCGACCTTGCAGATTACAGAGCAACTCTCTACGAGTTGAATAATTCCGACCTAGAGACATCCCCTCCTACCATTGAAGAAATTCACCCTCCAACACCTTCCCCCTCGAAAGAAGTCAATACCATATACATGATCTCTACGGTCAATAGGGACGACTCTCCTTCAACATCTACCCCTCCCTCATATGACTTGATTACTCAGCACTTCCGTAGCAATGAGGAAATCCTTGAATCCCTTACGGAGCTAGACTACCCATGGGATGACATGCACCATCAATCATATTTCATCCCTGGTGAGTCCACCCCTATCGTAGCCAACCAACTGGCAATTGAAACAAAAGAATTCCTACCTGAGAAGGTCGATTGGTTCAAGAATCCTATTCCTACCCCTGACGCCTTTGAGGAAGGAAACATGGAAAATATTTCTCCCATCACACAAGTAGACATTGCTCGCCTGAGTGGCCAACCTGAGATCATCACCTTAGGGGCCACTTGTACGGAATACAAAATAAGGGAAGCCAAAAAAAAATTCAGGAGTTTTGTGATGTCTTTGCTTGGTCCTACACTGAGATGCCCAGCCTAGATCCTACTATCATAGGACAGCACATTGACACATGGCCTGAGGTCCTACCTGTTCGCCAAAAGCAAAGACCAATTCACCCCTCCAAATTCCCTGCAGTCAAAATTGAAATTGAGAAGCTCCGGAAAGCTGGATTCATCTATCCCATCACTTACACCACCTAGGTGTTCAACCCTGTACCTGTCAACAAAAAAGAGGGCACTCTCCATGTTTGCACAGATTTTTGAGATCTCAATCAAGCAAGTCCCAAAGACAACTTTCGCACACCTTTCATTGACCAGCTCGTTGATGCTTGTGCCAGACATGAAGTCCTCTCCTTTATGGACAGCTTTTCCGAGTACAACCAAATACATATTCAGAAAGAAGACCAATATAAAACCGTGTTCACCACACCATGGGGCACCTTTTCCTACCGGGTCATGCCATTTGGTCTAAAGAATGTGGGTGCCACTTTCTAATGAGCCATGACATACTGCTTTCACAACCTAACCCATATCATCCTGGTTTACCTATATGACCTTACCGCTCACTCCAAAGAACGATCTAACCACCTAAATGACCTCCGGCAAGTTTTTCTCTCGTGTCGTTAATACATAATCTGCTTGAACCCTCCCAAGTGTGTCCTTTTCGTCCCTACAGGATAGTTGTTAGGATTTATCATGTCACAGAAAGGGATAACGGTCGACCCCTTAAAATTCCAAGCCATCTTGGACCTACCTCCCCCTCACACCGTACGTTAGTTACAAAGTCTACAAGGGAGATCCAACTTTCTCCGCCGCTTTGTTCCTGAATATGCCACGATGGTCCACAGCTTCCTCCACTTAATCCACACCTGTATCCCGTTTGTCTGGGATGAGTAAGCTCAAGCAGCCCTTATAGCCCTCAAAACAGCCCTAACTAATGCCCCTTTGATCTCCCCACTGGATTTCTCCAAGGATTTTATCCTGTACATTTCGGCATCCGAATACGTTGTCTTTAGGGTGCTCGTCCAAGAATATAGTGCATGGAAAGAACACGTAAAACATTTCCACAACTTCCAGCTCTTTGCACCCAAGGCAAGGACACCACCCGCCCCCCTCCACCCATTCGTCACTTTTGGCCCCTTTTGCAAATGGGCCATCGATTTCATGGAATGCAACCCAACCTCGGTAGGTGGCCATAAGTACATCATTGCCGCTGTGGATTACTTCACCAAATGGGCTGAAGCCATGCCCACATTCAACTGCAAAGTTGACACCGCAACTTTTTTCTTCTTTAATCATGTCATTACTTGGTTCAGTGTCCCCCAACAACTAGTGTCTAACCACGGTGGCCACTTTGAAGACTCCATCTGGAAGGAATTGTCCATCCTTCTTAAATTCAAGCATCACTACTCTTCCGCCTATTACCCTCAAGGGAATGGTCAGGTTGAGGCCATCAATAAAATACTGAAGACCATTCTTCAACGTACCATAAATCACCATAAGTCCAATTGGCACCATATGTTATTTCCAGTACTTTGGGCTTATCGCACTTCCACTAAGACCGCCACAGGGTTCACCCCTTTTCACTTGGTCCACGGCATTGAATCGGTTCTCTCCATAGAGTGCCAGATTCCATCCCTACACATAGCCATCGAACTCGTTCTCGACACCTCCCCACTTGAGTAGCATCTAATCCTTTTGGAATAGGTTAACGAGGATCTTCGAACGGCCCTTCAAACCATCAAAGCTGCAAAAAACTGCTCTAAAGTAGGTTATGATAAACACATTCACCCACGCAATTTCAGGGAAGGAGACTTTGTCCTAGTCTACGACCAAGCACACAATAAGACTGGGAAAGGAAAATTTGAGTCCAGGTGGAAAGGACCATACATCGTGCATACCTGTTTGCGAGATGGGGCATACATCCTCACCGATTCCGAAGGGACCCCTTTGCGCAACCCTCAGAATGGGTTGTACCTTAAATGCTTCTACCCATAACACCCTTTTTGAGGACCCAGTCCCCTTTTGTACAGTTTCATTCCCCTTTTTGTTTCCCACCCTTTTTTTATCCATGACCTTACATTTTTTACTACCCTACATGATCACGGATGGGCTCCCTCCCACTACAATATGTTGGTTTCGTCAATGGCGCAAGTCGGTGGTCCCCGAACCTCACCTCTGCAACTTGGGTGTTATATTCCCCCTCACATGAGCTCATCCAACTTGATGGACTGTGCATAGGAGTTCCTACCAACAACCAGTTTCAGTACGATGTCATGCCAGTCTACTGACTGCTTCCCTCCATATGGGCATAAGTCACCTCCGTGTGTTTCTTGACTCCCAGCTGCTTGTCGCTCAACTCAACAACTGTTACCAGGTATGGGATCCCTGCCTTTTTAGAAATTTCCTGCGCACTAAACAAATGATCATAAAGTTTAAATCAATTACATTCACTCATGTCCCATGCAATCAAAATAGTGTAGCAGACCAAATGGCTAATAATATTCTAGACTAGCACACGAATCACCATATGTAGGGCACCAATCATACATACCATCCACATGTATATAACAATATCATTTCAATATACCAAAAAAGAAAATCAACCATAAGTAAATCCATGTGCATAACCATAAATTGCATCCATGTGCATATAACACAAACATCATGCTAGGTGAATCCACGTGCATAGAAAGAAAAACATCATCACAAAAGGCATCCAAGTTCCATCAATATATATATATATATAGATATAGATATATCATCATGAAAATTTCATAAGTACCCACTGTACCAAAATATACATATAAACACAGCAAGGAGCCCCAACAACATCCTCGGTAAATATTGTAAGCCGTATATACAAAAACCCCACATGATCATCACAGTGGGGTCAGCCCTGTCAACTGCCTAGTTAGACTCCTCCTAGTAGTACTCATCATCATCATCACCTGCGGACCCCCCCTGCCTCAGCGGTAGTAGCCGCAGCTTCCCGTGTTGCCTCCTCATCCTCTCCCAGCTCCTCCTCAGGCAGCCCCTCCTTAGGATCCTCCTCCTTGGGCTCCTCATCCTCCTCATCCTCCCCAAAATAATATACATCCCCTTGAGCAAACGCTCTCACGGTCTATGCGCCCATCGCAATGCACCGCATAATAGGCCTCCACTCCTGTGGAGCATCATAAAAAATATCGATCAACTCCTAATCCAAATGCTGCCAACCATCACTCACAATACCCTCTAGAAGCCGATCAATCCCCTACCTCAAAAAATCTAGAGTAACAACAGCACTCCAGCGATGACCCTATCCACTCCCGACTGGGTCCACCCCCTCCACATGCCCTCACCGTAGCCTATAACCTAGCCGTGATAATGGTCCCACATCTGCGAAACAAAAACACCAAAAGGTCAATACAAGTCCAACAACTACAAAATGATATCATACACAAAACCTGTCGAACTGAAATAAAACAAACATACCATCTGGGCCCCAAGCCTGGCCAGGAGGTCTCGGCATCTCGGGATCCCCACGAATGTCCATCCCAGCGTATGGATAATCCTCGAGAAATACCGGTATCTGCATCCACTGTAGAAACAACTTAAAGGTGAAAAAATGGCCCACTAACCCTCCACCCCTACGAGTCATCATCTCGCCCCATCGCCGCATCCGTGGCTCAATCGAGAGCACCTCTCGTATCACTTTGTGAGGCCAAAGCATCTGAACCCGCTCAAAGAAAAAGGCACACAGAGAAGATGGGTAACAAAACTCCTTCCCTAAGTGCCGGACATTGCTCAGCTCTCGCTGGACAGTGGTCAAATACATATGTCCCCATGCATAGTACGTCCCGTTAAGGATGCTCTTGATCAATAACATCTGCCCTCCCGTTCCCCGGTTAGGGCCATGGGAACCCAAAACCCATACCACTGCCGCTGCAATAGCCTATGTAATCGGGATTTCTATGTCACATAACATGAGTGAAGACCCACTCACTACCGCCATAAGAAAAACAATATATCTCCAGTAAATTCTCCATCGAGATGTTCACCAGCCTCCTCAGCTGAGTTTCAGCAACCATACCTAACCGAGGAAACCCAGTCAGGAAATATACATCAGCTAGGGTCAGATCTAGCCACTCACCCTGGATCGTGAAAGCCTCAATCTTAGAATCCCAGAACTCAACTAACTTGTTCAACAATAGAGGTGCTGAATGCATATATGGGATCTGTGCAAACTTCAGGAGCCCACTATCAGCTAGTGCCTCCCAAACCCCGTGGTAAGTACGGATGTTCCTCTGCATGTTGGGAGGAATCTCCCGCTCTCACCATCCAACCTCTGGCATCTTGGCAATGATAGAAATAAAACTCATTAGATCCCCATTTAAAAACAAAAAAACAAAAAAAACACAACCCTCTGGAGCGCACTTTCTCCTTTAAAATGTGCGTTCCAGAACACATACATCACCCATTCCCCTGCGCTTCACACCACGCTTTCCTCCCGGAAAGTTGTGGTCCACACCACAGATCGAACCACCCCGTGGTTGCGCCCTGAAGTGCGTTTTACCCTTCGAAAGCCGCACTTCAGAGCGCAACCATCATGGATCAACCCGCGGAGCACACCGCAATGTTTCGGATACCCCGGCGTGGCCTACACCGCACCTTTAGGGAAGAAAACCACACTTTACAGCGCAGCTATCCCCCCCATTGCCGTGGTCTAGACTGCACCAAACCATCCAGAACCCACGCTATGCCACATAGGTTACCATTCATGGTTGGTACGACCCCCCAGAGACCCAAAAAAATACAAAAACTCTTAAATGACAAAGCTAAGGAAATGGGCGCTTACCTGCAACTCCCGGAATGCAATTCTACCGGTGAAATCTCCCACAGACTCAACTTTTACCTCTAACCTCCTCTATTGCTCTGTCAAACTCACCACACACAAATGACAGCTATTATGGGGACCACTTACCATTTATAGACATTGGCCTTATTTTCCTTTTTCCATTACGGGATCATCCGAGACCCGTTTCTCAAACCGTTGATACCAATGCACTCAGCATAGCTAGAACTTCATGATGGTCTAGTCAGTTTCCATTTTCACTGGAACCTTGTTAGGGCCTATTTTAATGTCCCTCATTACCTTGGTTTGCGTGCCACTTCGGCCATTTTTCGTTTTCGATGTTCTTTATATCGTCGGATTCAGTTTTCCACGCTTGTGGTGATGCTTGAGATCATTTCTCTCTCTCACCCCAAAATCTTCTGGTCATTTTTCTAATGTCCCTCGTCACCTCAATTTGCATGCCACTTTGGCTGTTGTCTATTTTTGACATTCTTTAGATCGCCGGATTTATTTTTCTGCGCTCGTGATGATGCTTGAGATCATTTCTCACTCTCACCTCAAAATCTTTCGGGCATTTTTCACATGTCCCTCGTCACCTCGGTTTGCATGCCACTTAGGCTGTTGTCCGTTTCTGAAGTTCTTTATATCGTCGGGTTCAGTTTTCCGCACTCATGATGATGCTTGAGATCATTTCTCGCTCTTACCCCTAAATTTTTTTGACATTTTTTACATGCCCCTCGTTGCCTTGGTTTACGTGCCACTTTGGTCGTCCCTCATTTTTGACATTCTTTATACCGCTGGATTCAGTTTTCCACACTTGTGACGATGCTTGAGATCATTTCTCTCCCTCACCTGAATTTTTTTTACATTTTGTCCCTACACCTTGTGACCTCGGTTTGCGTGCCACATCGGCCATTGCCGAATCTTTACAAGTTCGTGAATCACAACCTATCCATGAGACATCCACTCCATCCATACTGCAATTATGATGTTGTTTTGCTGTCATTAATCAACCCGCAAGGAGGCCCCATCAGTGTTCCCCCCCCTATCACTCTGCTGGATACCCATATTTATCCCTTGATCGAACACTCCCTCCTTGCCTCACCCTCACCTTTTTTCGGTATAAGTTTATCCCTTTTTCAAGCTGACCAATTCCTTTATGAAAAAGGCACTTAGGGAGTTTCTGTTAAGCTCTTTTCTAACTTCTAAAACAATGAAAAGATCACCGAGCAATCTTGCTTCCTTTCATGCTCGCTAAAAGTATCTAAAAGGGCATCTACCTGGTATAAGTTTACCCCTTTTCTGGACCTTGTATACTAATTACGAAAAAGGAATACTCTAGTCACACTGGCTAGAAGAGTTATTCACTGTATCCTTTTACGCGTTTTTGGGCTTTGAAGACTAACATAGGAAAAAGCACCCCCTTCGAGTCCCCTGACTGCTTTTGGACTCTCTAAAAGTGAAATCAACCACGAGCAATCATCATCCTAGGCTCGTACAAATCCACAAGGCGGTACATATCCACCATTTCAGAGTTTTCTTATCGCTTTCAGACTCCTTAAAATTGAAAGCACTTACGAGCATTAACGGTCCTGGGCTCGCACAAATCCACACGACAATACCATTTTTTGAGCATACTTTAACCCCTTCTTCGAGCCCCTTAAAACATGAATAAGGCCCCAACGATGCCTCTCGGTGCCACACCAAAGCATATATATAATTGCACTATTACGACAGCTCCCCCAATTGGTTGCCTTTGTTGAGAGCATTTTGTAAAATGCCACCTTCAGAGTCTCCCGATATGATCCTTCAGTAGATCCCCTTGAGTCTTTCCCCCTGCAGTACTTACCCCTTATCCCTTAAGCTATGATTCGCATACCTAAAAGTTAGTTTCATAAGCTGCCATGTCATCCATTTCATCATGCTCTGAATAAAGGAAGTTTGAGTCCTCCCACTCCATTGACTCCAGTTATTCCTCATCCCCACAGTACGTCAGTCCTGCCATTAGTACTAGCACATCTCAGTTGTACACCTCGCGCTCCTATCAAGGAAACATCATTGCCTTGGTAGTTGCAAGGTCTCCCTCTGTTGATGCCAACCAATCTATTCCAGAGGATAGACCCAAAGGTCCCTATGCCTTGGACTCACCGCCATCAGTAATGAGTGCCTATGGATCATTTGGAAATGAGTCCTTAGTGCCTCTTGTTGATGTATATGTAACTTTGGAATGTATTTCATATATATTTATTGTACCCTTATTAGAGATGTGTTATTCCTCTATAAGGAAGTGTTGTCATGTGGATTGACAAGTGTCGCAAGTGTGTGTACTTGCCGATGGGTTATTAGACCACCATGTGTGGGGTCGGCCCTGAAATATATATATTATAATGTGGATGTACCTAGCTAGACAAGTTGGCCCCATAAGGTCACTGGGAAAACAGGTTAGTATAAATAGAGATCAGGTGATCTCTATTTAGATCATTCGAAAAAGTACATCTCTCTCACTCAGAATGTGGCGCACTAGTGAGGAGGAGGATCATCTGCTACTAGGAGACTACCTCAGTGTATTTTGGTTGTACTTTGGTTGAGCCATTGCTCTCTCTATCTCTGAGGAAGTTGTGGGTTTTTTCACCTTAGGGTTTTCCCCACGGAAACTCTGTGTCTCTTGTCTCTCATGCTTTTGATTCTTGTGATGCTTGTGATGCTTATTGTGATTGTTATGCATTGATATACTGTACATGTTATTCTCTCAGTGAAGATCCTAGAATATTGTGAATTAATGCTTAAAATTTAACATCGTATCAGAGCTAACCTGAGAAGAAGACATTTTGTAGTGACAGAAACTTGAGTTTCTTGTTTATTGGGTTTCTCTTCACAGATTTTGGAAAAGCAGTATAGTAGATTGACTCTACTCATCAAGGCGCATCTATCTGTCCAATCAAAATTCAATTCCGAGCATTTTCAGATTTGGCCCTAAAAAAATTAGGGTTTCCACAAAAATAGGAATTTCTTAAATCTAAAGACATAGCTGGAAACTCCTTGCAAAAATCGAAGTTTAGAGCTTTGGATCGAGATTTTTGGCTGGGTAGATCTCCGGGAAACTCAAACCCTAATTCAGGGCTCTCCCTAGTGAACCCTGGAGGACAAAGAGGCAAATCTGAAGGGTGAAACTTTGTCGATCTCAAATTCTGAATGCACCAAGCCGATTAGCTCATCAAAGCGCATCTTTCTATCCTTTCAGAAAATTGAAATTCACATTTTGAATTTTTAGGGTTTTTCCGACAAACCCTAATCTGGGACGAGATCCAGTTTTCAGCATTTCAAGTGGTAAGACCTAAATCTTTTCTATTTCCATTTGAAGTACTCTTTAATATGTCTCACCACGCCAAGCTTGAGGATAAGCTTGAAGGGGATGATAAATTCCGAGCTTGGAAGCATAGGATTGGGTTAATCCTGGAAGAGAATGAGTTGGACTCATATATAAAAGAAGACATCCCTATCCCAGAGGATGAAGAGGCCAAGGTATTGCATAAGAAGAACTTGGTCAAGGCAAAGAGAATCATTGCTGATTCTATCAAAGACCATCTCATACCCCATGTGTCTTCTCTAAAGACACCCAAGGAGATGTTTGACTCTTTGACCAAGCTATTTGAAGGGAAGAACATAAATCGGAAGATGACTCCGCGGAATCAATTGAAAGGGGTCAAGATGTTGAATGGAGAAACCATTCAATCTTACTTCTCCATGGTCTCTCAGATCAAGGATCAACTTGAAGTTGTGGATGAAGTAGTGGACAATGGTGAAGTTGTTATGACCACTCTGAATGGCCTACCTAGGTCATGGGACTCCTTTATTCAAGGAATCTATGCAAGAAAGAAATTGATCTCTTTCGGTAAACTATGGGAGGAATGCTCTCAAGAAGAAGCTAGACTTGTAGCTTGTGAGGAAAAGATGGGAGGTGAAGATCAAGCTCTCGCAACTCACACCAAAAGAAGCAAGCCCAAGAAGGAGCACTCTCGCTACAAAAGATCCTATCAAAAGAATAAGAAGGATCTAAGATGCTTCACATGCAATGAGAAGGGTCACTTTGCTTCAGATTGTCCCAAGAACAAAAGGGATAATAACAACAACTTCAGCAAGAAGAAGAAGGGAAGCAAAAGAAAGTTCCATGATCATGCTGCCGAAGATGATGAACCTCTAAAGAAGAAGGCTAGGGTGGAAAGTGATGATGACTCATCAAGTGAAGAAGAGTATGTTCTAATCTCTGCTCTCACAGGTACTATCTCCCATGGTTGTAATGATTGGTTGATTGATAGTGGGGCTTCCAAACACATGACTGGGTTTAAGGAATCTTTTGTGTATCTATCTGAACATGAATCACCCCATAAGGTGAAACTTGGGGATGATTATCAATACCCAATCAAAGGAAGTGGTGAAGCCTCCTACAACCTAGATTCTGGAAAATCTTTGAAGATGAAAGAAGTCCTTTATGTACCTGGGCTCAAGAAGAACTTACTCTCCATCTCTGCATTGGATGCAAAAGGTATGAGGGTTTCATTTGTGGATGGCTAAGTCCTAATGTGGCCAAAGGGAAAGACCATAGATGATGTAGTAGTGATTGGAGAGCAAGAGGTAGGTTTGTACAAATTGAAGGGACAACCTGAAAATGCCATTGTGACATAAAGACAAAGATTCATCCATAGTCATGGATTACATAGAGGTATGTATAATTTGTTTTTGCAAAAGTTAACTAGTGATTTATGCAGATCATCGAAGAGAACAAGAACACATTGCTAGACATAACTAGCAAATATGGTGACCAGGTATGTGTTTGTTATATCATAGGATCTATCATATAAGTATGGATGGGATGATGGATGATGATTGTTCATAAAGTCATAAGTTTGAATAATCATGGGTATATGCATATTATGTGTCTTACCTTAATTAATGATATGACTAACCAGAAGAGTCATAGGTTTGAGTAATTACAAGTTTAGTCATGTTATGTTTCTTATGATATGACTAACCATAAGAGTCCTATATAAACCTTGAATGCTAATGCTTATTATTTCTATTTGAAATAATCATGACTATACATGCTTGAGATTATTGTGTTTTAATATTATACTAATGAATGTATGATTTTGTATGAGATCACAAGGATAACACAATCATGATACTAATAAGCATGCATAGGGACCAAGGATGAATATGAGTTCAAGAATAGGTAATCTAGGAAGCAAAGATCAAGAGGGAGCACACTCCAGTGGTTTCTGCACGGGTGCATATATTCAGAGGGAGTTGTCCATCTCTCTACATTCCACAACAGAAAGGTGAAGAAGGACTCCAGCAGCTCCTACAAGGAAGCAAAGACTCAGAGGGAGTCCACCCAACAAACAAACAAAGATACGTATTTTAATTATAATTTCTTGCATATTTGTTTGCTTAAATAAAATTGTTCAATGATGAATATGCTCATGTTCCTAGACTTAGGATATGTATTGTGCATATTAGAATGATTGCATTAATGAATAGTATACTACTAATATGCATGGGTTGGGTAAGTGGCATATGGCACTGTACAACATTCCATTGCTACTTATCTAGAATGAAACCTCTTTGCTGACATGTTGGGAGTAGTGCAAACTCTTAACAATGTTCTGGTAGAGACTCGAAGGCATCTATAAAGTTATGGAACATGGATAAATGTTGTATTGAAGCATTGGCTAAGATAATTGCATGATTGTATGACATATTTCTTTATGTGTAAGAATTTGTCTGAAAATTATGAGATGTTTCTAATCATGCAATTTAACTTGTTTTGTAGGAAAGACCGTATACCTTCACCTACAAAAGAAGGACTACAACATTTGTTCCATCAACAAAGATATCTATTGAAGATATTGAAGATATTGAAGTTCCCAGGATCTGGGATGAATAAATGGAATGCCATGATCCGTCGATCATGAAGAAGATGTTTGGGATGCAGTCCCAAGACCTGACAGGGAGTCACATGTGTGCAGATTGAAGAAAGCCTTGTATGGCTTGTAGCAAGCTCCCAGAACTTGGTGTGATATAAAGAGGAAGCTTGCTGCCGAGTTCGATATGAAAGATTTGGGAATGATGCATTATTTCCTAGGTATGGAGGTGTGGCAAAGTGCAGGTGGCATCTTCCTTGGTCAAGGGAAGTACACGGTAGATATCCTGAAGAGATTCGGGATGATGGATTGCAAGGCCATGGCCACACCTATGGCATCGAATCTGAAGCTTCTATGTGATGCTTCATCTGAGCTGGTTGATGTCTCTATGTATCGTCAGATGATTGGGTCCTTGATGTACCTGACGAACACGAGACCAGATATTTGCTTTACGGTGAACACATTGAGTTAGTTCCTGACAGATCCGAGGAGTGTTCATATGGTTGTTGTAAAGCATGTTCATAGGTACCTGAAGGGTACAGTGGATTATGGGCTCAAGTATGAGGCGAATCAAAAGTTTAACCTGAAGGGTTATGTTGATTCAGATTGGGCTGGCAGTGTTGTAGATAGGAAGAGCCAATCTCGGTGCTGCTTCAATATGGGATCAAGTGTGATCTCTTGGTTTAGCAGGAAGCAGTCCTGTGTAGCACTGAGTACAGCTGAGGCAGAGTATGTTGCAGCCTGTTCAGCTAGTTTTGAGGCAGTATGGCTACGAAAGCTACTGTCTGAGTTATTTGATCTCCCGTTGGATGCTACTAGTATCTTATGTGATAACCAGAGTTGTGTGAAGCTGTCCGAGAACCCAGTGTTTCATGACAGGTCAAAACACATAGAGATCAAATATCACTATATCAGGGATATGGTGCAGAGAGGAGCTGTGAAGCTCCTATATGTTGCGACGGACGAGCAGATTGCAGATGTGTTGATGAAGCCACTAGCCAGGGTGAAGTTCGAGTACTTCAAAGAGAGGCTTGGTTTTCTTCAGATTGATGACACTTCGAGGAAGAAGTGATGGACACATTTGCTGAAGCCATTCCAAGCATGTTGGAAGGAGGGTCCTTCACATGGCTGTGGATGTAAGCGTTGGATGATGAGCATCAGGATGATGTTCTGGATTCTGCTTTGTATGATCAGTTGGATCATTTATATGTATGTACGCATCATGTTGGATGCTCGATATGATCAATTGGATCATTTATATGTATATGTATGTATGCATCATGTTGGATGCTGGATATGATCAGTAGGATCATTTATATGTATATGTATGTATGCATCATGTTGGATGCTGGATATGATCAATTGGATCATTTATATGTATATGTATGTATGCATCATGTTGGATGTTGGATATGATCAGTTGGATCATTTATATGTATATGTATATGCATCATGTTGGATGCTTGGACCATGTATCTGTATATGTATCAGGTGGATACATTGTATGATTAGGTGGATCATGTATGGTGATATGTATCATGTATTTGTATTTGTATCAGGTGGATACACTGTATGATCAGGTGGAACATGTATGATGATATGTATCAGGTAGATACTTAGTATGCATCAGGTAGATACTTGGTATGCATCAGGTAGATGCATTGTATGATCAGGATGATCATGGATGACGAGCTTCAGGATGTTGCTCCAGATGACATGCAGCAGGATGTTGCAGTGATGATGATCAGGATGATCATGTGTACATCAGGATGATGTATGGTGAGTATCAAGTTGATACTCTATGGTCGTGGATCAGGTTGTGCAGATGAGCATATAATTTGGCCCTAGGGGATTTGCAGATAGTCTTTTGAGTTTTTTCTTATGGCATGTGATCTAGCCCTGGGATATCTGGCAAATGCTCTTTCAAGGTTTTGCTCTGGGAGGACATATAATTTTTCCTTGGGATATCTGCAGATAGTCTTTCGAGGTTTTTCCTATGGCATATAATCTGGCCCTAGGATATCTGGTAGATGCTCTTTCGAGGTTTTGTCCTATGGCATATAATATGTCCCTAGGAGATCCGATAGGTTGAGCTGTGTGCTCGTAATAAGACCTGGGATGCTCCTGCGAGGTTTTTCCATGACCACATATAATCTGCCCCTGGGAGATCCTATAGGTAGAGCTGTGTGCTCATAATAGCCTAGGATGCACTTGCGAGGTTTTGTGGTGACCACATATAATCTATCCCTGGGAGATCCTATAGGTAGAGTTATGTGCTCGTAATAGCCTAGGATGCTCTATGTGAGGTTTTGTGGTCAGGTCACATATAATATGGCCCTGGGCGATCCTATAGGTAGAGCCATGTGCACGTAACAGCCTGGGATTCTCTTTCAAGGTTTTCTGACGCACGTAATAAGTCCCGAGGATTCCATAGTATGGCCAGTGATGACAAAGACCTGCAGGTGGTGGGCCTACATCCAGTATGAAAAAGGACTGGCTCTGTAGAAATTCCTATCACGAGTAGAGTCAGAGATTGGTTGAGATAGCAGCAGTAGTGACGATGACGATGACGATGCATTGATGACGATGATCCTGAGAAGAAGACTTGTCTAGCAAATCTGTGTCGAGAAATACCTTCCTAGTTAAGAGGGAGTGTTGATGTATATGTAACTTCGGAATGTATTTCATCTATGTATTTCATATATATTTATTGTACCCTTATTAGAGATGTGTTATTCCTCTATAAGGAAGTGTAATCATGTGGATTGAGAAGTGTCGCAAGTGTGTGTACTTGCCGATGGGTTATTAGACCACCATGTGTGGGGTCGGCCCTGAAATATATATATTATACTGTGGATGTACCTATCTAGAAAAGTCGTCCCCATAAGGTCACGGGAAAACAGGTTAGTATAAATAGAGATCAGGTGATCTCTATTTAGATCATTCAAAAAAGTACATCTCTCTCACTCAAAAAGTGGTGCACTAGTGAGGAAGAGGATCATCTGCTACTAGGAGACTATCTCAGTGTATTTTGGTTTTACTTTGGTTGAGCCATTGCTCTCTCTATCTCTGAGGAAGTTGTGGGGTTTTTCACCTTAGGGTTTTCCCCATGGAAACTCTGTGTCTCTTGTCTCTCATGCTTCTGATTCTTGTGATGTTTGTCATGCTTATTATTATTATTATGCATTGATATACTGTACATGTTATTCTCTTAGCGAAGATCCTAGAGTATTGTGAATTAATGCTCAAAATTTAACACCTCTCTAGATGATCGTTTCTCACATGCTCGACGCCAAACATCTTGATCGCACCATTGAGATTGATACAGGGTATCGATCATTTCAGTTATTAGTAGAAGACCCCGGATATTACCGGACTCCAGCACATCTATGAGTCTACTAGAGGAAACAACCAGGCATATGTTCCTATAGATATCTGGGCTGCACATTGAGACACTTTCATGAAAGTACCCCAGTAACATGCTTCTTTGACTCACAGTTATTGGATACCTTCAGATTCAACATTTTTATCAATCATTCTGGTACCACAATCAAAGTGACGAATGTTTTTTAGTATATCATTTCTTCACATCAATCATGGTTAGGCCATGGGTATGTCCCATATTTGCATCCCCTCTGGACCAATATGATGTACACAACAATTTTCTCATGTATTGTTATGATCCTCCTACATGGACCCCATTATTGTATTTTGACAACGAGCATGGGTATGCCCGCCTCGTCCATATGTTGGGATACTCATCAGTAAGACATGTACTTTTAGTTATTTGCAATCAATACAGACCCCGTGTTTTGGTCTCCAACAAGTTCATGCTCTTCTCTATCCCAATGCTCATCACCCAAGAAAACCACAATACTTATGATGTCCATCGGCCATACGATGAGCTCCTGCCCTCACACATCAGGGGGCAATCTGTTAACAACAAAAAAGTGCTCACTAACTCATCCCTTTGGACATACACCTATGTCGACCAAATTTCCTACAAACCTCGCCTCCAAAATCCCATAAAACCCAAATGGATATTAAAAATACCCAAAAATTCCCTCAAAAACATAAAAAACCCCAAAAGAGGGTCAAAATCAAACAAATAAGGAATAAAACCTAAAAGAAAAAAAGAAAAAAATAAGGGCAAAAACCCTAAAAAATCCCTAAAATCCTAATCCATGTTTATAAATAGCGATGGAGGCCCCTCATTTCATAATCCCCAATCACTCTACCCTCATGTTGCTGAATTTTTTCAAAGCCTTAAGCCATCCATCTTTGTGCTTTTTAGCCTCCCTTGAAGTAAAAATTTTAGCCACCTTCCAAGCATTGGAGAGAAGAGTACCAAACTAAGGAGCTCCAGAGCACACCGCCATAACTCCACTAGTCTCATATTTGAGGTAAATATATTTTTTGCAAGCCCTTTTCTTTCCCGTAATAAAAAAAAAGATTCTTTATTTTACAGTTTTTGCAAGTGTATCGTTTGTTGTTCCAAATTATATTTTATTTCATGAACATGTTTGAGCTCAGGTTTACTATTTAATGTCGTTTGCTTCCATCATTTGTATTTAGTTTACTGTTAATTACTTCCACACTTCTGTTAAGGATTCCATAATCCTTAACAGGTACTCACTTGCACAAGCAAGGGATAAAACCCTAGCCACAATGTACAGTTAGGGTTTCCCAACGTTCTGTTTGCACTTGTTATTAATTACTTAGTTATACTTCAAGTTAAGAACTGCATTCCATCTGATCAACGCTGAGGTGTTTGAGTAAATTCAATGACCTCGATATGGGTCAGGGTAGAGACACAATATTCCTCTCAGAAGCAATCCTGGTATGTGGTTTGAATCCATGTTTATATATATATACATATATATATTAAAATACAGTTTAATGGTGATGTGCAAATAAGGGTTCACAACCTACGAGTTTAACCATTGGCATCGACTGGATTGCTTAATACTGATAGCATCTAAGTTTATACAACGTATGCATAGCTGCGATTTTAACCTTTGTGCATTTGAACAATGAATCGATGCTGCCAAAATGATATATAAATATGAAGCTACAATATGCATGGAATACGACCTTGGTAACCCTTGAAAAGAATAACGAATATCACTTTTGTAATCGAATGCATTTATATTACAATGTTTATGGCATTATAGCCGCAATACTAATTATTATGCATTATTACAGATGTTGGACTTGCCATCCATGTTTACCTATGCTGTATAAATTGATGAAAGCATCATAAGTGTGAATTGATGCATGGCTACTTCCTTAAACAACTGCGTATGCCTATACATTTATGCAATAAAGAGAAGAGTATTTCATAAAACATTTATACATGGAGGAGAATGCCTTTTCACAAAACATGGTATACTGTAAATATTCTTCTACCTTTTTTAATCCATTTAATTTATGCGCAGTTGGAATGAAAAAAACGAAATGACCAAGCCCATTTCAGGCGGTGCTTTTAAGTTAAACGTATTCACTTGAATTTAAATGTTTGCAAAGAGATTCACACTTAAACACTGATTCATTGTAAAAATATAGGCAATAGAGGCCAAAAGAACCTACAGTTTTTCCACATTGTTCTACATCAATCTCACACTTAAATGAAATTGTAAAAAAATGAAATGGCAAAGTCCTGAGAGCGAAGCTCTCCCTTAAACATTGTTATTCTCTTCCCAGGTCGATCCCTCAAACAGGCTATCACTACGTAGCAACGCCCAACGTGGCTAAGGCACCAGCGTTTGAGTTCGACGAAGCTATGATCACTTTACAAGTCAAAAGACAAACACGACTTCCTGTACAGGTTGGGGTAATCCTTTCTTTCAAAAAATGAAAGTTGCATGCAACAAGCAAGGATGGACGAAGGCCCATTTGTAGTATGAGCCGATTGAGAACTCGAGTTTTAAGTAACCCATCCAACCATCAGGTAGTTGCACCCGAAAGGACTAGGGATGTAGGGTTACCTGGACATGTAGCGAAGAGGTTATCTGTCCTTTTCCGCGAAGACAGTGCAGAGCAACCCAGTGAGCCATGGTCCCAACTCTCCTGCGTGGATATTACATCAACAAAGCAAGCAGTTAGAACTTTGGTAAAAAAACTCTTTGCATAAAAAGTAAATATGCTAACGAGGGTAGTGGTAACACAACCACTTACCATCAAGTGGAACCGATGTGAGGCCAAGATGGAATCGCACCACCCTACACACACAACACAGTAAGTTAGTTGTTGCGACCCATTAATAATTCTACCAATGTAACAGTGAAGTATTAACCTGTTAATGCGTGAAAAGGAAAAACCATTCTTACCTCCAACCCTTGTAACTCAACAATGATGCTGCGAGCCACCTCACGCTGAGTGGTGGTATGGTTTGGTAGTATTTCCTCCCTGAGTCTAGAGAAATCACCATGCCCGGAGAAGGAGATCTCACAGGAGCTCACCGATGGCCAAATGAGAAACTACGATACATGGTAAGTTTGGTATATCACTACCTTACCAATAGGAAGGTTAGAGACCACTGAAACCGGTCCCGGGTTCATTAAGTTGCATAGTACATCGTAGACTGGCGGCATCAACTACAATGGGAATCAACAATGGTCATTCCATCACAACTCGCAAGAGAATTACTTGGATCATGATCGACGGTCTTAATTCCTCCATCACTTATGTCATTCTGTAGTCAAACTTTAATGCATCAACCTTGGGAGATGGTATTTCGTGCAAAGAGCCAACCTAGCTAAGCTGGAGCACGAATGAAGGTCATTATGTGGAATAAGTGTTGAACCACATCGATGCCGAGTGGAGTTTGTTACTTGCCATGAAAGCAACATAGGGTTTAAAACTTGGTTCAAATCAAGCTTATTTTGCGTGGCAAGGTGATGTTAGATACAGTCATCACAACTTTACAAGTTAGGCTATGTAAAACTCAACGTTAATACTAAAATCCATTACGATTTCCACATTATACCATGGCTTATGTTATCACCCCGAGCGCCTAAGGTTTGGGGACGGTGGTTGGTTTATGTGGGAAGTGACATGGAAATCGCATGTTCCTTGGTCCAACGAGGCATTGGCCAAGCCATTTGAATTAACCATAAGCTCCTTTGTTTTATGTCACATTTTGATAAAGCACATTATATTACATTGCATTGTATGTTGGCACATTGATTTCTTCGTTGAGGCTCTAAGTCCCTTCAATGTCATGCTTCATATTAAGGTTGGTTTATGATAGTTGGTTAGCGATTAGGACTATCATTGGTAACATATATATATTATGTTATAATATATGTACATATTGTAATGTAGCAAATCCTATCACACATTGCATTAAGTTCTAATGAATTATTCAATATGATAACATTGTATAGTTATAAATACTTTAAGATATAACTATATATATATAATTATTAGGAATGTAATATATATACATATAATGTTTTGGTAATAACTTGATAATTTGATTTGCATTTGCATTATCATTGATGCTTCATGTGCATAGTTAAATTATAAAGGACTATGGGATATTAATGTTTAGGCTGTAGGTTGATACCTTGGCACGACATGTAACCATGCCGACATTAATGGCATCCACATTAATACTTCGATGAGTTGTCGTCAATAATTAATAGCATTTCAATAGTGTTAATATTGTTATTAATTGTAGCATTAATTATGCTAAGGTAGGCCCCTTAGTGTCGCATTTATGCAGAATGCTACCATCTTAAATTCCAGTGGACTATTACACTATTTACACTGATGGATAACGTAGTGACATCTAGTCATGCTATCATTGTCGACTCTTGTTTTGGAAAGCGACATAAATATTAATAAAATGTTAATGACATTTATTGCGCATACTTTCAGAGTCTCGCTAAATAGGTTGTGACGACAACAAGTAGGTTAATTTCCAAATTTGTGCTTTTGGTTAGGTTTCTTTAAAAACAAACAAAAAAATTCGCATAGAGGAGACGTGACAATTGATCATTCTAACGAGTTTTTGATGATGTCATATGACCATCTGTATATTTTTTGACAAAAGATAGTGGTTTAATACCACTGCTATGGAGTCATTTTCATTATGTGTCCAAGGTCATAGAGGTTAGAGTCAATCAATTTCTTAATAAGTTAGTGTGTCAATGGTATTAGGTGCAATATCACTTATTTTTGGGGGTTAAGTGTGATAGTTATGTGTAACACTTATGTCCATGGCTTAAGTGTGACATTTATGAATATCACTTATTGCTTCCACTACTTTTACATTCAATATTTTTCTGCAATTCAGCTTCCATGTTTGGACCATCCAATATATTCTCATAAGAACAAATGCCAATAAATTTTGAATTGTTTATTAGGCATTCTTGACAATCTGCAGCTTATAAGTCTGTCTCCTAATTATTTTACTTGTCACTTGACAACTGGATCAAAATTAATCTCACTTACTTTTCCATAAATGATGTCAAGGCTGGGGTTTTTGACAGCTTCACTACATGGGACACTATCCATTATTTGTTCATTAGACACTATAATTTTATTAGTTTCTTTCTCACTTATGTTAACAAGTAAATGCCTTCCATTTTGATAAACATAATAATTTCCATCAAAATGATGTTTATCTATTGTGTCTTCATTTCTTTGATTTGTTTCTTAAATTTTATCAGTGGCATGAGGGGTATCATTTCCCTCAAGTAATGAGAATTACTTAGTTGGCCTCTGAGTCAACACATGACTCAATCCTCTTAGGTTTATCACTAGAAATTTCCCTTTAGATGAATTTCCACTAGTATGTGTAGGAACCTTATTATTTAAGACACAATCAAGTCTACTAATTCCAATAATGAACGAGACTAACTTGCTAACTAACTACGCGAAGGTTCCCCTTCATGGATAGCTTCTTAGAGGGATTATGGCCATTTATGCCATGGAAGTTTGAGACAATAACAAGTATGTGATACCTTAGATGTTATGGGTTGCACGCGTGCTACAATGATGTAGCCAATGGGTTTTTCTCCCTAGTTTGAGAGGATTGGGAAATATTCTTAGACCATTGAAATTATTGGTATTCAATAAGGAATTCCTAGTAAGTGTGCATTATCAGATCATGTTGACTATGTCCCTACCCTTTGTTCACACCGCTCATTGCTCCTATTGACTGAATGATTTGGTGAAGTGTTTGGATCATGTCAATGAATGTGGCTCACTGCCTTCAACATCATGAGAAGTTTAATGAACCTTATCATTTATAGGAAGGAGAATTCATAACAAGGTTACGATAGGTGAATCTATTGTAGGATCATTAACAAGCAAGTATCAAACGACACCCCTTTGTGGGATGGGGGATAGTTGCACGACCCATGAGTTTGGCTTTGTTGTGGGTGGTGGTGCCTCGCCATTCGCATCAGTTGGTGGGTGTAGGAGGTTGGATCCCACTAAGATGTGGGGTAGGAGATGACTATGACCCATTTGAATGCCTTCATTGATGGTGGAGGTGCCTCGTTGTTTCATTTGCATGATGTTGTTTCCTCGATCATGGATCATTGTAAATCGACTATCCAATACAAGCTCTCACAAGACCCTTTCTTTCACGATGCATAATCTTCGAGAACTATTTAGTGGGTGGGTGAAAATACTATTCAATGCATTGGTTTTGCCACACTAGTACTCCATGTCACCTCGTCAGGAAAGAAACAATAAGAGATAGAAATAAAATGTTGGGAAGGGAACCAAATCCATCTACTCCTAGAATGGACTTTTTTTGTAAATCAATGATAAGGGGAAAGATGTTATCCATTAATATGGAGCTCCCAAATTGAAGTTCTTCTAGAATATATGGAACATACAAGGTGCTATTATGCATCCCATGGTGGTCCCAATTACCTGACTCAACAAAATAGATATTTGGGATGAAATGGCTAGATATCTAGTCTTAAAACATTGCATTAGATCTAAAGTAGTAGAGACTATTGACGTCATCACTCCATAATAAAGTAATAATGTTAGGACACTGCCTCCATCCTTCCCTATCCATTCCTTGATGATGAAGATGATTAATTTCCCATAAGTAGACAAAATGCTCCAATTAGTGATCCCACATTCATATGCATTACAGAATCCCAACAAAAGTGCCACTATGTAGGCCACCAATACATAGTACCATTTCATAAGATGAAAAATTTATGGGATGACCCTTATGGATATAACAACAAGGGAAACATACCTAGCTCTAACTAGATAGGGTATATTGCCTTTCATAAACATCTTAGTTTACTATTTCTCATATTAGGGCATTGATGCATCCATTACTTGTTAATTTCCATCACTAGTTACCAAGGGAAGGTCTTTTTGAATCCTCTTCTTCTTACATCAAATATACAGAGTGGTCAAAGTGATATACAATATTTTGACTCATTGATTTCATTTTCACCCTCTAGTTTGGGTCATGGCAACACAAAACATAGAACAAAGGAAACAACAGGGTTTGATCCTTATTCGGTTGGAGAGCACCCAAGCCTAGGGAATACCATCATAGCCAATATGAGGATTTAAACCCTATTCATATTCAAATAATTCTTGATGGTTATAGCTTGATAAAAGTGGTGGTTTCTTCTAATATTCTATAACTTGAGAGGCGTTTGAATAAAAGGAGTCAACCCAACTTAGTTTAAAGTTTCAATCGAAGATTAAGAATTTTTGGGATAAATTGGAGGTATTTTACTAGATAATTGTCCTAATTAAAATATATCAAAGTTTTATTTCGAGAATAAAACTTTTTTGGGGAAAATTAAAAATATTTTACTAAGTAGGTTTGCTAGTTTAGGTGAGTTGGATGTATTATCTGGGTTATTCACAGTTGGATGTATTTTCTGACGATTGGAGTCATTGACTCCGTCGATTTCCAAGGGAGTGGGCCTACTGTCAAATTATAATGAATCTTGCAAGTGGTTGTCATTGTAACTGCAACAATGCCCACAAATCGAAATCTAGGACTAAGAAAAAGAAAGCGGGAAAAACCAGTGTCTAGAAGAAGACACCCCTAACTTGGTACGCCAAAGAAGAGATGACCTTTGTCAATGCGCTTCTCGCTTGTGTAGGAGAAGGAGGGAAACTAAACATGCATGATTCATTCTACGAACAAGTGAAGGAGGCCCATCTATGCACTAATATATACGCTAGTGTATATACTAGGTGTATATACGGGTATATACACTATATACAAAGTTTGAATTTTTTATTTTTTTCCAAATTTTTTATATTAATTTGGAAAGTTTTCAAGTTAATTAGAATTTTTAGTTATAAATATGATTTTTTTTTTAATTTTCAATAACAATGTACTTAAGAATATTCACTAATATGTTTCACACAATCTATTTTACATATGTTGAATGTTTTGTAGGGACCGGCAACAAGGGAAGGGAATGTTATCCTAAGAAAATAAAAATGATGAAAGATGTCAATGATGATGAATTGGTCCATATCTCATCTGGAGTGGTGCTAGAAGTTAATGAATCTCTTTCAATCTTTTGAAAGCAACTTCCTCATTGAATGACATTGATTCTCTTTCGATTGTTTGAAAGCAACTTCCTCATGGAAGGTAACATCTCGGATGAATTCAATGTGTCTCTCACTTGGTATGATAACAATGTAAATTTTCAACTCCAAAGAACTACCTTTTCAACATCTATCAATTTATCATGCTTTTTGTCATTTTAAAATTAATATGCATTTTTTTTAATCTCTTACTTTAGAATGTCCCATTTATACTTCAAAATTCTTAACATTGAATGTGAACAATTTATGTTGTATCCTTTCACAAGATTCAATTTTCTTCACATTCAATTTTGTATATAATTTCTTATGGTAGTCTTTTTTTTGAAATATTCTATAAACAAAATCACAATTTCAAAATTCTTAAATCTTTTATTATGTGTGAATGTCCATATAATTCTTGTACTATTTCTTCTTCTGATTTAATGATTCTTAGACTTACAAATATCCTATTTATATTGTAAAATGCTTTGCATTATTATTCTTTTTTAAATTAACAAATCAACAAAATATACATTTTTTTAATATTTCTTTCATACATGATCTTGAATGGAAAAATTGCATAGACCTATTCATAAAACTATTATAGCCGCTTGTAATAGTGCTCTTTCTTGTAAAGAAATTATGAGAAAATCACAATTTCTAAGTTTCTAAACCTTCTACTTCTCATGTTATCATTTTTGCATTTATAGATATCCCATCCATATAAATTTTCTACATTATTGTTCCTTTTCAAATGTATTAACAAATTAACAAAGTATAAAATCCTTTTAAGTTTCATCTTATACATTATCTTGAATGGGAAAATACATCAACCTCTTCACAAAATTATTGCATAACATTGAAAGAAAAACACAATCTTTTTGTTTTGACTTATCTCCAACTAAACAAAACACTTTATTCAATCATTTATGTATTTCCAAAATCATTAAGAAATTTTGCATTTTTTCACATGATGAGCTTCTACAATCCATGCAATTATGAGACCTTGAAAAATAGCTATACAAAATCAACTACAATGAATTATATCAAATCTACATTGATTTCTTCTACTATTATGAGTGCATTTTTTTGTCCTCCCATAATTAATGAAAATTTTAAAACAATTACCTTTAATTGTAAAAAAAATCATGTGGTTATCTATCTTCTTTTGACATTTTTTTCTAATTCTATGTAGTTCTCTCTCTTAGAGCTTCATAACCTTGGACTAAGAAAAAGAAAGTGGGAAAAACCAGCATCCAAAAGAAGACACCCCTAACTTGGTATGCCAAAGAAGAGATGACCTTTGTCAATGCGCTTCTCGCTTGTGTAGGAGAAGGAGGGAAACTAAACATGCATGATTCATTCTATGAACAAGTGAAGGAGGCCCATCTATGCACTAATATATACACTAGTGTATATACTAGGTGTATATACGGGTATATACACTATAGATAAAGTTTGAATTTTTTATTTTTTCCAAATTTTTTACATTAATTTGGAAATTTTTCAAGTTAATTAGAATTTTTAGTTATAAATATGATTTTTTTCTTTGAATTTTCAATAACAATGTACTTAAGAATATTCACTAATATGTTTCACACAATCTATTTTACATATGTTGAATGTTTTTTAGTGACTGGCAACAAGGGAAGGGAATGTTATCCTAAGAAAATAAAAATGATGAAAGATGTAAATGATGATGAATTGGTCCATATCTCATTTGGAGTGGTGCTAGAAGTTAATGAATCTCTTTCGATCTTTTGAAAGCAACTTCCTCATGGAAGGTAACATCTCGGATGAATTCATTGTGTCTCTCACTTGGTATGATAACAATGTAAATTTTCAACTCCAAAGAACTACCTTTTCAACATCCATCAATTTATTATGCTTTTTGTCATTTTTAAAATTAATATGCATTGTTTTTTCATTCTCTTACTTTAGAATGTCCCATTTATACTTCAAAATTCTTAACACTGAATGTGAACAATTTATGCTGTATCCTTTCACAAGATTCAATTTTCTTCACATTCAATTTTGTATATACTTTCTTATGGTAGTCTTTTTTTTGAAATATTCTATAAACAAAATCACAATTTCAAAATTCTTAAATCTTTTATTATGTGTGAATGTCCATATAATTCTTGTACTATTTCTTCTTCTCATTTAATGATTCTTAGACTTACAAATATCCTAATTATATTGTAAAATGCTTTGCATTATTATTCTTTTTTAAATTAACAAATCAACAAAATATACAATTTTTTTAATATTTCTTTCATACATGATCTTGAATGGAAAAATTACATAGACCTATTCATAAAACTATTATAGCCGCTTGTAATAGTGCTCTTTCTTTTAAGGAAATTATGAGAAAATCACAATTTCTAAATTTCTAAACCTTCTACTTCTCATTTTATCATTTTTGCATTTATAGATATCCCATCCATATAAATTTTCTACATTATTGTTCCTTTTCAAATGTATTAACAAATTAACAAAGTATAAAATCCTTTTAAGTTTCATCTTATACATTATGTTGAATGGGAAAATACATCAACCTCTTCACAAAATTATTACATAACATTGAAAGAAAAACACAATCTTTTTGTTTTGACTTATCTCCAACTAAACAAAACACTTTATTAATCATTTATGTATTTCCAAAATCATTAAGAAATTTTGTATTTTTTCACATGATGAGCTTCTACAATCCATGCAATTATGAGACTTTGAAAAATAGCTTTACAAAATCATCTGCAATGAATTATATCAAATCTACATTGATTTCTTCTACTATTATGAGTGCATTTTTTTGTCCTACCATAATTAATGAAAATTTTAAAACAATTACCTTTTATTGTAAAAAAAATCATGTGGTTATCTATCTTCTTTTGACATTTTTTTCTAATTCTATGTAGTTCTCTCTCTTAGAGCTTCATAACCTTCCTTTGATATCAAGTTGCACTATTAAGATCCAATGGATCCAATTCAACATTAATCATAAAATTTTGTAGATTGTGCAGTATGGTCTACAATAAATTGGGTTCAAGTAAATTGACAACTCCCAACATTAAATGATCCTTAAACTCAAAGAGATAAATTATAAACAAATTCATACTCAATGTAAAATAAGTATATTTGTTCTCATTATGTGAACATTGGAATATGAATACAAAATTACAATTAAGCTTTAAATACCTATTATAAGTTCTTGGATCACTTTCTACAACTTTAAATCCCTTTTACCCTTCTTAGTAACTAACCCAATTCAAATAAGAACATTTTTATTTATTTAAATGATAATCCAATTCCTCCAAACTTTCCATATTCCTCTAAAACTTTATGTTAAATCTACTTCTTTAGTTTTATTACTCTTTGACTTTGATTGTGCCCTTCTCTCCTATATTAGTATGCTCTTTCTCTCATGCACATTCAACTTTTTCACAATGTGTGTTTTTCTTTTGTTTTTATTACACTCTCATTGAAGTTACGAAAGCATTACAATGGAAAAATAAAAGTAAGCGATACATGTTTCACAATGTGTGTTTTTCTTTATGTTTTTATTGGAGGTCTTGTGACCAGAGAGATCGAGAGGGGCAGTAGAATACGACGAAGAAGCCGAGGAGGAGAAATCCAAGGGTTTGGAAATCCAGAGACCCCCGATAAAGCAGAACAAATCGATGAGCAACGCAGAGGAACGTGATAAATGGTTGGCCGAAGGAATTGCAGGCCTCTAGCAGAATGCCTTTTATATGCATCGAGCCCTGGTATGTTAAATTTCTCAGAGCTTGAATTCGGCCATTGTTTATTTACAGTTATTCTTTTTGAAGGACTCGAATAATCTCCAGGACGCCCTGAAGTATTTGGCTTAGATGCTTGCAAAGCTCAGGACATCCATGTCAAGTCTCTTCTACGTGATTTTTTTTTTTTAATAAAACTCTAAACACTTAAAAATGTGGAAAGATAGCAACAATAACTGTTGCTACAGTCTAAATGCTTACGACCATAAAATGATATACAATAATTAGCGACAGTAACTACATTAACAATCATTAATGCATCATTACACACTTCCACTTGCCATAGCATTAAATGATAATTAAACTCGAGAGCAGGCTTGGAATTTGACGTCCTGTAGGACATTTTTTCCGTCTGAGAACGTATTTGACCGGTAAATGTAAAATAAAGACTTAAACAATGACAGCCATAAAAAAATTTAAAACGTAGATTCGACGTTTATCAATTTACATGTCCCGTCAAAAAATTTAATACCTATCTAGCTTGTTGTCTGCCCTCTGCCCTGCTCTTGATTGTTCTACTCACTGTCAAATTCCGATGAGTTACCATGAACTCTTTTCATCGTACGCCTGCCTGGGAAATGTTGAAGTATCATCCTTGAAGGAATATATAAATAAATGCATACTTAAAAGCCCATTATGGAAAGGGCAAGCTTCCCTACTACTAAATTAATAATGAAAATAGCAAATTGAACTCTTTATTCTTTATTCGTGGACACTGATAATGCAGAACATCCAAAAATATAAAGAGGGTGTTAATGGATAAAAGTAATGGCTAGAATTCTTAGTAAAAAAATGGGTTTTTTATAATACAGTAAATTTGACACTCTATTAACTGATATAAAACTTAAAGTGACAGATGCTAAAACCATGTAGCCGTCATCAAATTTTGAATTGATAGGTACCTAGAATTTGAAATTCCAAGGCTGCTCCCAATGCATAGTTATGTGTGCCCCACAAAAAACCTATGCGGTTGCCTTAAAGATGCTAAGTGGTACTTGTAACACTACTAGGCGAGTGTCATTAGTAATTGCACCGTCTAGACATACCTATGTCCGTCTAAAAGGGACTACTACACCCTTATGGTAAGTAACCGGTGACTGATGCAGCATGAAGTCTAGAAAAATGGTTACATGCCTATAATAATTTAATCCAGAAGTGATCACATATATATCCTATGATTTTAACCCTATGTGACATTTACTTCATTTTAATGTACATATAAGAGGAGGGCTTAAATTTCCAAATAATGTAATCACAATATAAAATTGCATAAATATATATATATATAGTTTGTTTTCTAGTTTTATGCAATTAAGTAGAACTTAATTAGTTTCTATTCCAAGTTCTGTTAATAGTTAGAATTAGTTTATGTTCTGTAGCTGTAGATTAATTTTCTCTCTCTCTCCTCAGTCTTGATTTATCATATAATAGAAATAGTTCATCTTCCCAACAATAATTAGAATAGGTTGCTTTCTATTATCATAGCTTCTCAACAAGTCTTCTCACTAACTTCTTTGCATTGTAGGTTCATCTGCATTCGCCAATTGATGTTAAGATCATCAAAACTACTCCTTTTCCTTATTTTAATTCGCTTTTCCTCCATTTGGATTGTCATTTGGACTGTCGTTCAGACAGTCATCCAGATTGTCGTTCAGACTTTTATTCTTTTTGCATTGTTTTATGCTTATTTTGAATTTAGATTCTTAGGTTCTTTAATTGTAATCTTTCTCTCTTCTAATTAGCCTTCTTAACCATAATTAGGCCTTTGCTTTATATTCTATAATATCTTTTAATTAAATTTAGTCATTATTCTTAATCTCCTTCTCATTTTCCTTCACTTCGTTTTAATTGTTTTTTTGAATTATGTCTTTTATAATTGATTTACTAATATGTCGTTGTTTCATAATTTATCAGTTTTATTCTTAGTATAGTTTATTACATGTTCTTCAAATTTAGTTTAGATTAGAGTTAATAATTTCATTCTCCAAGTTATCTAAATTTCGACAGTTTCTTTGTTAAGCATAGAATCAATTTCTCGTTCACTCAAATAATGAAGATGTTCATGAAATAGAATTTGTATCAAAAGTAAATATATTTATCAAGTTTTCTACTTGCTTCTAGATTTTCATTACTTTTATATCATTTTGTTTATGGATGGAAGATAGATCATAATGTTTAAAGTTAACTGTAATTGGATTCTTTGTAGTTTACATCTCTTTATTGAAATTAGGTTAGATTTACTTCCATTTTGTTTTGCTGTTACATTTGAAAGTCATTACGATTCATTCACTCCAGTTCCGATTATTTTTGACATACAACATCAAGGAGAATGGAATTAGAATTAGATGCTTTAGTATAGTTTTGAAGTATTAACTGAATGCATAAGTAGTTATTGAATTTATTAATAGTTTGTATTTTTTCTTTGAATTAATTGAGCTTTCTGGTTATGTAATTTACTATTAAGTCATTTCATAGATAGGTCTTTAATTTCATTTATAGTTGTCTCTAATTCCTAGATTATAATCTGAAAAATTGATTAAGTAGTTTCCATTCTTACAAAAATAGTTTGATTTTTAATCAGTAATTTCCATTGTTTAATCATAAAGTAGAGTAGTATGATTTAATACTATTCTGATCTGTTAGTTCATTTGTTATCTTTTTCTGAAGTTTGACTTGGTTTTTCATTTTGAAAGATCTTTTGATATTTTCTTTATTAAAGCATTTCTAAGGTCTGACAAGCCAAAACTTAGGTGCCATTCTACCTTTGCATATACTTTGCCTCAACTCTAAGAATACCAACCCTGGTCGATAATTAAATATTTAGGTGTATTCTTTAAGACAACTCACACACCTCAACATTTTGGCACCGTTGCCAAAGAGTTGTAGATATATATGTAGAATTCAATCGTAGATAAATAGGACATTCTCTTAAAAACTTAAGGATAGATTTGAATTCTCTTCTTTTGAAATAGGTTGTGGCGGGTGAACGGTAAGACGAGAGGTAAGAACCTATGCATCTGTTATAACAGGCATTCCCAAAACCCAACAGTAGTAGTGATGCACTTAGAATTTGTTTCAGTTATAGTTTGTTTTTCATGAATAGATCTAGAGACTCGCAAGGTAGATTTATTAAAACCAAAATTCCCACTAAAATTTATACTAACCTATATTGGCGGCGTGCCACCCGAACTACTAACTCAGCAGAAAGGTACCGAAAGACACCTAAAGGGGACAACCCCACTTGGAAAGCGAAGCAAATCCTTTCTGGAAATCAATTAGGATAAACCATAGGGACATCAAAAAAATTTGTTCATAAAGAAATTCCACAGGAACCTCAAGCTCATATTGAGATTGAACGTAGACAAGAGGAAACTCCAAAGGATAAAACTTCAGAACCCTCCAACTCTCCATTAGTCCAAAATCCCAAAGACACTACTTTTTCAATAGTAGGTGGTACAAATTTAGTAGACATTGTCGATCCTACACAAGTAGATGCTCTTTTTGAGAATTATCTGAACATCGTCATCTCACAGATTGAGACAACAACAGTAGGACCTTCAAAACTGGATACCCACGTATTTGGTAATTCTCCTCCTAAAAAGAAGAATACTCTTCCTAAAAGAGAATGTTGGGACATCCCATATTCACCAAGAAAGGATCTACCTAGTTATTCTTTCTTTGGCAATCGAATCTTCATGGAGGATGAAAATGAAGATCATGTCTGACAAGATGAAGGAGAAGGAGAGGTTAGGACCGAAGGTACTTTTGGATTCCCTATCTTAAACACTGCACACGATGTAACTATGAAAAATATTCCTCGCTCCTCACTTCGAACCTTCTATGGGAAGATTAGTGAGGATCCAGATACATTCTTGTTCGAGTTCGACATTTTGTGTAGGAGTTATAATTATCTACAACATGGCCAAAAACTAAAACTCTTTCCTGCCACATTGAAAGATTATGCTCTTCGATGGTTTATGGGATTATGAGAGTCTAGTATTAGAACTTGGGAAGACATGAAGAATACATTTCTACGGAAATATCAAGATTACTATAGACCTAAGGACTCTCGTAATGATATATTTAAAATTCAACAACTTGAAGATGAGAGCCTAGAAGACTATCTCGAGAGATTTAACTATGTGTTGCATAAATCTAAATATAGTGCTCTTCGGGAAGATGCAATAAGAACACTATTCCTCAAGGGAATTTTGGAAGAACTCTTAGAGAACCTTAATCTCATGGCAGCAGGAGATATTTCTCATCATCCTTTTACACAGATTTGTGAACTATGTAGGAAAAACTCTAGGAGCAGAGGGAAAGGTGGAAGACATTTTCGGGAATCTTATGCTAGGAACCCAAAAGGGGTCACAACCAGTCCTAGTGGAGTTACAAGTGTAGAGTTGGGAAACCTATTGGAAAATTTCAAAATAGACATCTTAGGAGCCATGGGTTCTCAACTAGATGCACTACAAGATAAAAAGAGGCAAGATGAAGAACGTGCAGCAATGAGTTTTTTCTATCCTAGGTGTATAACTAAACATCCTCAATAAGAATTTCCATTGAATAATGTTTCAGTTTGTCACCTCTGCACAGAAGAACATCCAACTGATAATTTTTCATCATTAACGGTGTTGCAAGCTGTGTATAAGAGTGGAAACTTTGGTGAATCATCTAGGAGACCTTGGAAACCTAGAGATAAACCATCATATCAAGATCCATCACAAATTCCACCCTATTACTATCCTTATAAACCCCCTCAACAATGGAACACTTCAGGTTGGCAGAATTGGCCTCCGCAGTACCCTCCTCAGAATACCCAACAACAACAATGGCCAAATGGGTGGAGAGGACAAGCTTATGCTCAAACACCTCCTCCTATGCCTAACTATCCTTACCCACCTAATATTCAGAAACTTTTTCCTGGATTTACACCTCCTTCACTACCCCCTATCCTGAATCAACCTCACCATTTCCAGAACATGAATCCTCCAAGACCCACAATATTACCTTCACAACTGATACCGAATCCTAACAACAAACCAACCCAAGCTCTCAATAGCATTGGGTTGTTACCTGTTCCATCATATGCCATTTCGACTGCACCAATACATAAGATTCAACTGCAGTCTGGAAGAGTTCTGCGGAACTAGCCCGAGTCATCAGTTGTTATCCAAGAAGAAAACGAAGAAAAAAACATACATACCGAACTTTTAAATGATTCCATTCTTGAAGATGAGGTTATTCCTAAATCTTCAACAAACAACCATGCACATAAAGAAGTAATATCCAGAGCGTCTAGTAATAGAAAAACCTATAACTTATCCAGAGTATGATATCATTAACGAATTGAAAAATATTTGTATTAAGATCCCTTTATTACAAGCCATTAAGGATATCCCAATCTATAGTAAAGTAATAAAGGAACTCTGTATTAAAAGACCAGGGAGAAAGCGAAAAGACCCTCCAACCATTCATGTAATAGGAGAAATTTTAGATTGCATAGCAAACTAACCTAGAATCCCAAAGAATTCAAACTCAGGGAACCTTGTGGTGACTGTTATCATCAATAACACCACCATAGGAAACACACTTATTGATCTACGAGCTGCTATCAACCTGATGAATACCACATATTTAGAAACTCTCAATTTAGGAAACTTCCTCTTCCCTACCCTAACGATGCTAGAATTAGCAGATCGCACTATGGTTCAACCTACTGGGATCTTAGATGACATCACTATATCAGTAGCCTCATGGGAATATCCCATGGACTTCATGGTCATAAAGTCAAAAGACCCTTCCAATGGTCACCCCATTATTTTAGGAAGACCTTGGTTGGCTACTGCGAATGCATTTATAGGATGTATGGATGGAGAGATGATTATCTCTGATGGGTTAGCTACAAGAAAACTAGCTTTATACCCACCAGCTCAGCTAGTAATTGAAAACCTATTTTTGTTAGATTGTCCTTTTGGAGATGAGAAGTTGGAAGAACTTTCCCTTGTTAGTGATTTCTCTCGGGCACTTCAAGAGAAAAATACCGAGAATGTGTTGAACTAATTTATCTCTTCAACAACATGTGTAGACTTTCCTCATTCTTTCTCCCAACTTAACCAAATATTTGGAGATGAATTTCAGGAAAACATGAGCCCCTCAACATTTATGAGTACACCCTATGTCGTCGCAATCGAAGAATGCCTAGGATCCTCTACAATGCCTCGTGATGTTAGTACCGACAAATTTCTACATATAAATGCAGGTTTAGATGAGAGTCAGCAAAAACAATTACTAAAAGTTCTCAAGAGTCAAATTAGAGCATCTGCATGGGAATATACCGATATGAAAGGTATACACCTAGATACATGTATCCACCACATTTACATAGACTCAAACATACCTCTTGTTAGGCATCCCCAGAGAAGAATGAATCTATCCCTAAAGGATATAGTAAAGGATGAATTACAAAAACTCCTTAACGTCGGTTTCATTTACCCAATTTCCAATAGTAAATGGGAGTCTCCTCTAGTGGTAGTTCCAAAGAAAGTCACAGGGAAATGGTGTATTTGTGTTGACATTCGAGAACTCAACAAGGCCACTCTTAAGGACTACTTTACATTGCCTTTAATCGATCAGGTGTTAGACATGCAGGCTATTAAAAACATTTCATTGAAAATTTCACTAAGATAGCCGCACCTATGTTCAAACTACTCATGAAAGACACAAAATTCCAATGGACTGAACCATGTCAACATGCCTTTGAAACTCTAGAGGAAAAGCTATTAGTAGCACCAATACTTAGGGGCCCAAATTGGTCCCTTCCTTTCCATATATCCACTCATGCCTCCAACGTAGCTATAGGGGAAGTCTTAGGTTAAAAGAGGGACAAAAATTACATGCCATTTACTTTGCTAGTAAAAATCTGACTCCAGCAGAATCGAAATATACTGTTACTGAAAAAGACTTTCTAGCAGTAGTCTATGCCATCAACAAGTTTCGTCATTATATCACAGGATATGAGATTCTTATACACACTGAACACTCTTCCATCAGGTTTTTAATGAATAAATCTATCACCAATGGTAGAGTAACTCAGTGGCTTCTTTTGTTACAAGAATTTAATATCACCGTTGTTGATCGTCCTAGTCGAGAGAATGTGGTAGCTGATTTTCTCTCTCGGATTCAAACTGACGATAATTCTAGTCCTGGCGATGATAGCTTCGCTGATATTATTATTAGACGATGTGTACAAGAGGATGAGATGGCAGAGATCCTTCATGCATGTCATGGTGGACCTTGTGGCAGGCATTTTTTTGATAAGAGAACAACATACAAAGTGTTACACTCTGGGTATTATTAGCCAAGCATTTTCAAAGATGCTGCCAAGTATGTCATGGGGTGTGACAGTTGCTAAAGAATGGGTAGACCTACGCCATCCGATGAGATTCATTTTCTTAGTATGGATTTTTAATACCGCAGTTATATATTATGTGATTGTTTTTATATGTATTCACCGCAGGAATGGTGAGAATAATATGTTAAGTAATACATGTGTGGATGAATGTTAAGTATTCAACACTTATAAGTCTTTGAATGTATGAATCTGTGGTTAATCACATAGTTGAACACTGGATTTGAGCACAGCATTGGAGATCACAGTATTATATACTTCATTCATTTACATACGCCATAAAGATAATAACCTAAGTGTTGTTGAATGGATAAAGAACATTAAGTATGATTGGTCAGAGTTAATCAAGTCTTGAAGCAGACACGCGGTCTAGTCGACGCGCTGACCCCGTTCGAGAGTGTTGGGAGATAAGTTGTTGATAGATTATCCTCATAACACAGGAACTACCCATTACCATGCAGTCCTTGGCTGTGCTGGTTGCGCAAGAGCCGTAGCTTGCCGAAGTATCTGACGCAAAGTACGGACTTCGCACAATCTTTGTCCGCAGTAAGAGTCCTTTACCGCGCTTCCCATTAGTTCCTTCTACACTCGCGTCACCAGGTTGTGGAAACATGATTATGCAACCACCCCCTCAGCTTTGTCTTAGGTGAGACCTCAGGTTGCGCGCAATCTATTGCCGAAAGGGCCGGTGAATAGGGTTTTTTTTGGTCCCTTGAACTATGAAGTACCTGGGTCTACATTGGAAACCTCTAGCTCATTTATATATGCCAACAAATGGTTCAGTTGCTCGGATAAGAATCAGTGATGCGGTACTATGTTTGGAAAGTAATGTGTGACGAAGAATACCAGTTCCAGTTGGGTTCAAATAATTGGCATCTTCAGAAGAAAGAGATCTGGTACTGGTGTAATAAGAATGAAAGAGATTTTGCAAAGAAAGAGAACAGACACCCACGTCTCTCTGACGTAGAGTGGTTGAACATATATTTGTGGAAAGATATTCACGAGATATTCTAGGCTTCATTTGGAAACGAGCTGCATAAGTGGATATCATGACTCGCAGAAAAGAAAACCTATTTTCAAGGAGGAGTACCTATAGAGTGGACTCCAGAGCTCATAGAGCAACTCAAAGAAATAGACAGCCCACTGTTGCGAGCAGTTGACTTCTAGGTTGATAACATACTTGAAGGATTTGTAACATAATTTGTTGTAGACACGCTGAAATCCTACAGCCAAGCTGAAGCATACTTTTTCGAAGGATTCGAAGGTAAGTACCTGAACAATATTAGTCTAAAAATTAAAGTGCTTTTAGTTGAGAATGGCGTTTTAAGAATGCAGTAATATTTTTGAATATGTCATGGTAGAAAGTATATTTAGTGACTCTGACCAAGAAACCCATAATCTAAGAAGTGGAAAGAGATATAAGTTTAATAAAGAGAAGAATCCTGTAGGACCTGGACTTCGCATGAATACTGAACTCCCATGTGACCTTAACAATTATACAGCACCATCATCAGCCACTATCCATCCTATTACACCTCAGAACCCGCCGGTTGCAGAGACCACACCACCCCTATCTCAAAACCCACCTAGTGTGAGTGTAGCGCAGCCCAGTCTGCAGAACATCAATATTGATAGCACTGTAGGAGCGGGTGCTCAGACCATTTTGACTCAGACTAGTCTAGTTCAGAATACCCAGTCTCAGAATATTGCAAGTGTATCGTTTGTTGTTCCAAATTATATTTTATTTCATGCACATGTTTGAGCTTAGGTTTACTATTTAATGTCGTTTGCTTCCATCATTTGTATTTAGTTTACTATTAATTACTTCCACACTGTTGTTAAGGATTCCATAATCCTTAACAGGTGCTCACTTGCACAGGAAAGGGATAAAACCCTAGCCACAATGTACAGTTAGGGTTTCCCAATGTTCTGTTTGCACTTGTTATTAATTACTTAGTTATACTTCAAGTTAAGAACTGCATTCTGTTATAGGTCAAACTTGCACCTCTCCGTCCATGATCACCTTGAGCTGTTGATCACACAAAAGGACAACTTGGATGGAGGAGCATGTTGACCTTAGATAAAACTTTGATTTACTCCACCTCCACACAACACTGAAAAAACCCTAAAAATATCATTCTGAGATGTGAGCGCTACTCTACATAAATAGACTAGCTCCTGCACGCTACTCCAGTGTATAATAGTAGCGCTCAAAGCTTTATAAGCGCTACTCCTCTTCATCATAGTAGCACTCAACATTTAAAAATCGATGAGTGCTAGTTTACAAGCACCATAGTAGTGCCCTAAACGCTACTTCACTGAACAATAGTAGCATACATATCAAAAGATGATTAAAAAATAATTAATTTCACGAAGAGGATTAGTTGCGGGTAGTTTTCCAACTTCCCCAACTTCCTCCATAACCATCTCTCGACTTGAACTGCTTCTCTGATCCTATAAATACAGGGAAGAATAAAGAGAGGGGTTAGATGGAGAAACTGAGAGACATGAATGTTGTGAAGAGACCTTAAGGAGAAATTTGCATTGGAGGAGTTTATGCTGGAAGATATCCAAGTTAGAGAAGAGCAAGAGCCCAGAATCAAGTTGCAGGAGCATGTCACAAAGTCAAGTATATTTGAAACATCAATTTGCATTTGACAATAAAAGGTTGAAGTGTCTTTCTTGTCCCAAATTAATTGTTCTTTGAAATAATATATTAATTTGGATCTGTTTTGGTTAATATCGAATGCTTAAAATTTATTTTGTTTCTTTCAATCATTATATATTATCCAAGATACGCTGAGAAAGGTATTTGTATTGCAGGTTTATTGAAGGGAAGGTGGACTTGAGGATTGAGCGCAAGATCAAATAAGAGCTAGGATCAAACGTCGGTTGAAAGGTATGTTCTCAAGGTCTATAACTCATTTCTTTTCATAAATATCTCTGTAATACAGTTAATACACTTACCTGTCACCCCATTCCAGTTGATAGTATCAGTTTCCTTGCTATAGGGTATTTTTTCCCGCCAACAGACCGGCGACTCCACTGGGGATAGTTGTGTTTTTGCTCTAGGAAACCTTTTCTTGTTTGTCTTCCTAGAATTGTTTCAACTCCTTTTTGTGCATAAATCCCAGGCAAGCTTTGAGTGAAATGGATTTACATGTGATAGTCGAACTATGATTTTTGCGTAATGTGTGATCTTGAGTGGTTTAAGGTGATTTAAACTCAAGATCCTAACCAAGACTAGCTGGTGTAGTGTATCCCTAAAAAAGAAAAATTGTTTCTATTTCATTTTATTAAAAAAATTTAGGGCTGTTATTACTCGAAAGGTAGTGTGTTTGTGTGGTGTGGTTGCAACAGGAAAACAAAAGTGCATAAATTCTAACTTTCGACAACAAAGCTCTTTTTATTTTATTTTTTCATTTAAACTTCTTTTCCAAACTGAAAAACTGAGCAAATCTACTTAAATCAATGAGGCGTTTGAGTAAATTCAATGACCTCGATATGGGTCAGGGTAGAGACACGATATTCCTCTCAGAAGCAATCGTGGTATGTGGTTTGAATCCATGTTTATATATATATACATATATGTATATATATTAAAATACAGTTTAATGGTGCTGTGCAAATAAGGGTTCACAACCTATGAGTTTAACCGTTGGCATCGATTGGATTGCTTAATACTAATAGCATCTAAGTTTAAACAACGTATGCATAGTTGTGATTTTAACCTTTGCGCATTTGAACAATGAATCCATGCTGCCAAAATTATATATAAATATGAAGCTACAATATGCATGGAATACGACCTTGGTAACCCTTGAAAAGAATAACGAATATCACTTTTGTAATCGAATGCATTTATATTACAATGTTTATGGCATTATAGCCGCAATACTAATTATTATGCATTATTACAGATGTTGGACTTGCCATCCATGTTTACCTATGCTGTATAAATTGATGAAAGCATCATAAGTGTGAATTGATGCATGGCTACTTCCTTAAACAACTGCGTATGCCTATACATTTATGCAATAAAGAGAAGAGTATTTCATAAAACATTTATACATGGAGGAGCAAGCCTTTTCACAAAACATGGTATACTGTAAATATTCTTCTACCTTTTTTAATCCATTTAATTTATGCGCAGTTGGAATGACAAAAACAAAACGACCAAGTCCATTTTAGGTGGTGCTTTGAAGTTAAACGTATTCACTTGAATTTAAACGTTTGCAAAGAGATTCACACTTAAACACTGATTCATTGTAAAAATATAGGCAACAGAGGCCAAAAGCACCTACAGTTTTTCCACATTGTTCTACATCAATCTCACACTTAAATGAAATGGTACAAAAATGAAATGGTACAGTCCTGGGAGCGAAGCTCTCCCTTAAACATTGTTATTCTCTTCCCAGGTCGAGCCGTGAAATAGGCTAGCACTACGCAGCAATGCCCAACGTGGCTAAGGCACCAGCGTTTGAGTTTGACAAAGCTATGATCACTTTACAAGTCAAAAGACAAACACAACTTCCTGTACAGGCTGGGGTAATCCTTTCTTTCAAAAAATGAAAGTTGCATGCAACAAGCAAGGATGGATGGAGGCCCATTTGTAATATGAGCCGATTGAGAACTCGAGTTTTAAGTAACCCATCCAACCATCGGGTAGTTGCACCCGAAAGGACTAGGGATGTAGGGTTACATGGACACGTAGCAAAGAGGTTATCCATCCTTTGCCGCGAAGACAGTGCAAAGCAACCCAGTGAGCTACGGTCCCAACTCTCCTGCGTGGAGATTACATCAACTAAGCAAGCAGTTAGAACTTTGGTAAAAAAACTCTTTGCATAAAAATTAAATATGCTAACGAGGGTAGTGGTAACACGACCACTTACCATCAAGTGGAACCGACGCGAGGCCAAGATGGAATTGCACCACCCTACACACACAATACAGTAAGTTAGTTGTTGTGACCCATTAATAATTATACCAATGTAATAGTGAAGTATTAACATGTTAATGCATGAAAAGGACAAACCGTTCTTACCTCCAACCCTTGTAAGTCAACAACGATGCCGCGAGCCACCTCACGCTGAGTGGTGGTATGGTTTGGTAGTATTTCCTCTCTGAGTCTGGAGAAATCGCCATGCCTGGAGAAGGAGAGCTCACAGGAGCTCACCGATGGCCAAATGAGAAACTATGTTACATGGTAAGTTTGGTATATCACTACCTTACCAATAGGAAGGTTAGAGACCACTGAAACCAGTCCCGGGTTAATTAAGTTGCATAGTACATCATAGACTGGCGGCAACAACCACAATGGGAATCAACAATGGTCATGCCAGCACAACTTGCAAGAGAGTTACTTGGATCATGATCGACGGTCTTAATTCCTCCATCACTTATGTCATTCTATAGTCAAACTTTAATGCATCAACCTCGGGAGATGGTATTTCATGCGAAGAGCCAACCTAGCTATGTTGGAGCACGAATGAAGGTCATTCTGTGGAATAAGTGTTGAACCACATCAATGCCGAGTGGAGTTTGTTACTTGCCATGAAAGCAACATAGGGTTTAAAACCTGGTTCAAATCAAGCTTATTCTGCGTGGCAATGTGATGTTAGATACAGTCATCACAACTTTACAAGTTAGGCTATGTAAAACTCAACATTAATACTAAAATCCATTACGATTTCCACATTATACCATGGCTTATGTTATCACCCCGAGCGCCTAAGGTTTGGGGATGGTGGTTGGTTTATGTGGCAAGTGACAGGGAAATCGCACGTGCCTTGGTCCAACGAGGCATTGGCCAAGCCATTTGAATTAACCATAAGCTCCTTTGCTTTATGTCACATTTTGATAAAGCACATTATATTACATTGCATTGTATGTTGGCACATTGATTTCTTCGTTGAGGCTCTAAGTCCCTTCAATGGCATGCTTCATATTAAGGTTGGTTTATGATAGTTGGTTAGTGATTAGGACTATCATTGGTAACATATATATATTATGTTATAATATATGTACATATTGTAATGTAGCAAATCCTATCACACATTGCATTAAGTTCTAATGAATTATTCAATATGATAACATTGTATAGTTACAAATACTTTAAGATATAACTATATATATAATTATTAGGAATGTAATATATATACATATAATGTTTTTGGTAATAACTTGATAATTTGATTTGCATTTGCATTATCATTGATGCTTCATAGGCATAGTTATATTATAAAGGACTATGGCATATTAATGTTTAGGCTGTAGGTTGATACCTTGGCACGACATGTAACCATGCTGACATTAATGGCATCCACATTAATACTTCGATGAGTTGTTGTCAATAATTAATAGCATTTCAATAGTGTTAATATTGTTATTAATTGTAGCATTAATTATGCTGAGGTAGGCCCCTTAGTGTCGCATTTATGTATAATGCTACCATCTTAAATTCCAGTGGACTATTACACTATTTACACTGATGGATAACGCAGTGACATGTAGTGATGCTGTCATTGTCGACTCTTGTTTTGGAAAGCGACATAAATATTAATAAAATGTTAATGACATTTATTGTTCATATTTTCAGAGTCTCGCTAAACAAGTTGTGATGACAACAAGTAGGTTAATTTTCGAATTTGTGCTTTTGGTTAGGTTTCTTTAAAAACAAACAAAAAAAATCGCGTAGAGGAAACGTGACAATTGATCATTCTAATGATTTTTTGATGACATCATATGACCGTCTCTATAGTTTTTGACAAAAGATAGTGGTTTAATACCACTGCTATGGAGTCGTTTTCATTATGTGTCCAAGGTCATAGAGGTTAGAGTCAATCAATTTCTTAATAAGTTAGTGTGTCAATGGTATTAGGTGCAATATCACTTATTTTGGGGGGTTAAGTGTGATAGTTATGTGTATCACTTATGTCCATGGCTTAATTGTGACATTTATGAATATCACTTATTGCTTCCACTACTTTTACATTCAATATTTTCTGCAATTCAGCTTCCATGTTTGGACCATCCAATATATTCTCATGAGAACAAATGCCAATAAATTTTGAATTGTTTGTTAGACATTCTTGACAATCTGTAGCTTATAAGTCTGTCTCCTACTTATTTTACTTGTCACTTGACAACTGGATCAAAATTAATCTTACTTACTTTTCCATAAATGATGTCAAGGTTGGGGTTTCTGACAGCTTCACTACATGGGACACTATCCATTATTTCTTCATTAGACACTATAATTTTATTAGTTTCTTTCTCACTTATGTTAACAAGTAAATGCCTTCCATTTTGATAAACATAATAATTTCCATCAAAATGATGTTTATCTATTGTGTCTTCATTTCTTTGATTTGTTTCTTCAATTTTATCAGTGGCATGAGGGGTATCATTTCCCTCAAGTAATGAGAATTACTTAGTTGGCCTTTGAGTCAACACATGACTCAAGCCTCTTAGGTTTATCACTAGAAATTTCCCTTTAGATGAACTTCCACTAGTATGTGTAGGAACCTTATTATTTAAGACATAATCAAGTCTACTAATTCCAATAATGAATGAGACTAACTTGCTAACTAACTATGCGAAGATTCCCCTTCATGGATAGCTTCTTAGAGGGATTATGGCCATTTATGCCATGGAAGTTTGAGACAATAACAAGTATGTGATACATTAGATGTTATGGGTTGCACGCGTGCTACACTGATGTAGCCAATGGGTTTTTCTCCTTGGTTTGAGAGGATTGGGAAATATTCTTAGACCATTGAAATTATTGGTATTCAATAAAGAATTCCTAGTAAGTGTGCGTCATCAGATCATGTTGACTATGTCCCTACCCTTTGTTCACACCGCTCATTGCTCCTATTGATTGAATGATTTGGTGAAGTGTTTGGATCATGTCAATGAAGGTGGCTCACTTCCTTCAACGTCATGAGAATTTTAATGAAACTTATCATTTATAGGAAGGAGAATTCATAACAAGGTTACCATAGGTGAATCTATAGTAGGATCATTAACAAGCAAGTATCAAACAACACCCCTTTGTGGGATGGGGGATAGTTGCACGACCCATGAGTTCGGCTTTGTTGTGGGCGGTGGTGCCTTGCCGTTCGCATCAGTTGGTGGGTGTAGGAGTTTGGATCCCATTAAGATGTGGGGTAGGAGACGACTACGACCCATGTGAATGGCTTCATTGATGGCGGCGGTGCCTCGTCGTTTCATTTGCATGATGTTTTTCCTCGAACATGGATCGTTGTAAATCGACTCTCCAATACAAGCTCTCACAAGACCCTTTCTTTCACGATGCATAATCTTCGAGAAATATTCAGTGGGTGGCTGAAAATGCTATTCAAAGCATTGGTTTTGCCACCCTATTCCCCCCTCTCACCCCCTCAGGAAAGAAACAATAAGAGATAGAAATAAAATGTTGGGAAGGGAACGAAATCCATCTACTCCTAGAATGGACATTTTTTTGTTAATCAATGATAAGGGGAAAGATGTTATCCATTGGAGCTCCCAAATTGAAGTTCTTGTAGAATATATGGAACATACAAGGTGCTATTATGCATCCCATGGTGGTCCCAATTACTTGACTCAACAAAATAGATATTTGGGATGAAATGGTTAGATATCTAGTCTTAAAACATTGCATTAGATCTAAAGTAGTAGAGATTATTAACGTCATCACTCCATAATAAATTAATCATGTTAGGACACTGCCTCCATCCTTCCCTATCCATTCCTTGATGATGAAGATGACTAATTTCCCATAAGTAGACACAATGCTCCAATTAGTAATCCCACATTCATATGCATTACAGAATCCCAACAAAAGTGCCACTATGTAGGCCACCAATACATAGTAACATTTCATAAGATGAAAAATCTATGGGATGACCCCTATGGATATAACAACAAGGGAAACATACCTAGCTCTAAGTAGCTAGGGTATATTGTCTTTCATAAACATCTTATTTTACTACTGCTCATATTAGGGCATTGATGCATCCATTACTTGTTAATTTCCATCACTAGTTACCAAGGGAAGGTCCTTTTGAATCCTCTTCTTCTTCCATCAAATATACATAGTGGTCAAAGTGATATACAATATTTTGACCCATTGATTTCATTTTCACCCTCTAGTTTGGGTCATGGCAACACAAAACATATAACAAAGGAAACAACAGGGTTTGATCCTTATTCGGTTGGAGAGCACCCAAGCCTAGGGAATACCATCATAGCCAATATGAGGATTTAAACCCTATTCATATTCAAATAATTCTTGATGGTTATAGCTCGATAAAAGTGGTGGTTTCTTCTAATATACTATAACTTGAGAGGCGTTTGAATAAAAGGAGTCAATCCAACTTAGTTTAAAGTTTCAATCGAAGATTAAGAATTTTTGGGATAAATTGGAGGTATTTTACTATATAATTGTCCTAATTACAATATATCAAAGTTTTATCTCGAGACTAAACTTTTTTGGGGAAAATTAAAAATATTTTACTAAATAGTTGATTTGCTAGTTTAGGTGAGTTGGATGTATTATCTGGGTTATTCATAGTTGGATGTATTTTCTGATGATTGGATTCATTGACTCTGTCGATTTCCAAGGGAGTGGGCCTACTGTCAAATTATAACGAAGCTTGCAAGCAGTTGTCACTGTAACTGCAACGACGCCCATAGATCGGAATCTAGGACTAAGAAAAAGAAAGTGGGAAAAACCAGCATCCAAAAGAAGACACCCCTAACTTGGTATGCCAAAGAAGAGATGACCTTTGTCAATGCGCTTCTCGCTTGTGTAGGAGAAGGAGGGAAACTAAACATGCATGATTCATTCTATGAACAAGTGAAGGAGGCCCATCTATGCACTAATATATACACTAGTGTATATACTAGGTGTATATACGGGTATATACACTATAGATAAAGTTTGAATTTTTTATTTTTTCCAAATTTTTTACATTAATTTGGAAATTTTTCAAGTTAATTAGAATTTTTAGTTATAAATATGATTTTTTTCTTTGAATTTTCAATAACAATGTACTTAAGAATATTCACTAATATGTTTCACACAATCTATTTTACATATGTTGAATGTTTTTTAGTGACTGGCAACAAGGGAAGGGAATGTTATCCTAAGAAAATAAAAATGATGAAAGATGTAAATGATGATGAATTGGTCCATATCTCATCTGGAGTGGTGCTAGAAGTTAATGAATCTCTTTCGATCTTTTGAAAGCAACTTCCTCATGGAAGGTAACATCTCGGATGAATTCATTGTGTCTCTCACTTGGTATGATAACAATGTAAATTTTCAACTCCAAAGAACTACCTTTTCAACATCCATCAATTTATCATGCTTTTTGTCATTTTTAAAATTAATATGCATTGTTTTTTCATTCTCTTACTTTAGAATGTCCCATTTATACTTCAAAATTCTTAACACTGAATGTGAACAATTTATGTTGTATCCTTTCACAAGATTCAATTTTCTTCACATTCAATTTTGTATATACTTTCTTATGGTAGTTTTTTTTTTGAAATATTCTATAAACAAAATCACAATTTCAAAATTCTTAAATCTTTTATTATGTGTGAATGTCCATATAATTCTTGTACTATTTCTTCTTCTGATTTAATGATTCTTAGACTTACAAATATCCTAATTATATTGTAAAATGATTTGCATTATTATTCTTTTTTAAATTATCAAATCAACAAAATATACAATTTTTTTAATATTTCTTTCATACATGATCTTGAATGGAAAAATTACATAGACCTATTCATCTTTCTTTTAAGGAAATTATGAGAAAATCACAATTTCTAAATTTCTAAACCTTCTACTTCTCATTTTATCATTTTTGCATTTATAGATATCCCATCCATATAAATTTTCTACATTATTGTTCCTTTTCAAATGTATTAACAAATTAACAAAGTATAAAATCCTTTTAAGTTTCATCTTATACATTATGTTGAATGGGAAAATACATCAACCTCTTCACAAAATTATTACATAACATTGAAAGAAAAACACAATCTTTTTGTTTTGACTTATCTCCAACTAAACAAAACACTTTATTAATCATTTATGTATTTCCAAAATCATTAAGAAATTTTGTATTTTTTCACATGATGAGCTTCTACAATCCATGAAATTATGAGACTTTGAAAAATAGCTTTACAAAATCATCTGCAATGAATTATATCAAATCTACATTGATTTCTTCTACTATTATGAGTGCATTTTTTTTCCTACCATAATTAATGAAAATTTTAAAACAATTACCTTTTATTGTAAAAAAAATCATGTGGTTATCTATCTTCTTTTGACATTTTTTTCTAATTCTATGTAGTTCTCTCTCTTAGAGCTTCATAACCTTCCTTTGATATCAAGTTGCACTATTAAGATCCAATGGATCCAATTCAACATTAATCATAAAATTTTGTAGATTGTGCAGTATGGTCTACAATAAATTGGGTTCAAGTAAATTGACAACTCCCAACATTAAATGATCCTTAAACTCAAAGAGATAAATTATAAACAAATTCATACTCAATGTAAAATAAGTATATTTATTCTCATTATGTGAACATTGGAATATGAATACAAAATTACAATTAAGCTTTAAATACCTATTATAAGTTCTTGGATCACTTTCTACAACTTTAAATCCCTTTTACCCTTCTTAGTAACTAACCCAATTCAAATAAGAACATTTTTATTTATTTAGATGATAATCCAATTCCTCCAAACTTTCCATATTCCTCTAAAACTTTATGTTAAATCTACTTCTTTAGTTTTATTACTCTTTGACTTTGATTGTGCCCTTCTCTCCTATATTAGTATGCTCTTTCTCTCATGCACATTCAACTTTTTCACAATGTGTGTTTTTCTTTTGTTTTTATTACACTCTCAATGATGTTACGAAAGCATTACAATGGAAAAATAAAAGTAAGCGATACATGTTTCACAATGTGTGTTTTTCTTTATGTTTTTATTGGAGGTCATGTGACCAGAGAGATCGAGAGGGGCAGTAGAATACGACGAAGAAGCCGAGGAGGAGAAATCCAAGGGTTTGGAAATCCAGAGACCCCCGATAAAGCAGAACAAATCGATGAGCAACGCAGAGGAACGTGATAAATGGTTGGCCGAAGGAATTGCAGGCCTCTAGCAGAATGCCTTTTATATGCATCGAGCCCTAGTATGTTAAATTTCTCAGAGCTTGAATTCGGCCATTGTTTATTCTTTTTGAAGGACTCGAATAATCTCCAGGACGCCCTGAAGTATTATATCCATGTCACGTCTTTTCTACGTCTCTTCTAACTGCCGCGGAAAGATAGCAACACTAACTGCCGCTACAGTCTAAATGCTTACGACCATAAAATGATATACAATTGTTAACACCCAAAAAGTGCTCACTAGCTCATTTACCACATTATATGGCTCATTTGTCCATTTTCCTACCATTTTTCCCTTAAAATCCCAAAAAATCCCATTAAAATGCCTCCAAAAGGCCTAAAATGCCTCCAAAAGGCCACAAAACCATCAAAATAGCCTAAAAAAGGCTAAAAAACCCCCTTTTCCTCCAAAAATAGCAAAAATCCCCTAAAAAGGGAATAAAAAAATATAAAATAATGAGGAAAAGGAGGAAAAAACCCTATACAGCTGCCCAAAACTATGTGTTTCCTAAAACCATGGGTCAGCACTCCACCACCAAAAAACTATAAATAGGTGATGGAGATCCCTTATTCCATATCCACAATCACAAGCACCCTTACTCTGCCAAAATCTCTCTCGAAACCCTAGTTCACCTTTGAACTATTTTCGCCTTGAGAGCCACCTTTGGCCCATCCCCAACATTGGAGAAGGAGAAGGAGCATTCAGAAGCTTGGAGCATCCTCTTGGACACTGCAAAGGGCTTCACCAACCTTGACACTCAAGGTAACATCAATACAAAGTCATTCTTTCATTTTGGTGTTTAATGCTTCATGCTTGTCTTAGAAATAATTTAATTTTTGTTTTTTGCATAATTAGTTTAATATACTGAACTGCTACTAAGGAGTCCATTCTCCTTAGTAGGTGCTCATTGGCACAAGCTAGGGGTAAAACCCTAGCTACAACAATAAATAGGGACAGTAACTACATTAACAATCATTAATGCATCATTACACACTTCCACTTACCATAGCATTAAATGATAATTAAACTCCCGAGGTACTTGTAAAAACCTATGCGGTTGCGTTAAAGATGCTAAGTGGTACTTGTAACACTAGTAGGCGACTGTCATTAGTAATTGCACCGTCTAGACATACCTATGTCCATCCAAAAGGGACTACTACACCCTTATGGTAAGTAACCGGTGACTGATGCAGCATGAAGTCTAAAAAAATTGTTACGTGCGTATAATAGTTTAATCCAGAAGTGATCACATATATATCCTATGATTTTAACCCTGTGTGACATTTACTTCATTTTAATGTACATATTTTGTTTTTCATTAGAAAAATTCAACTTACTATTAATATGCGAAATAGTAAATAAGTCCAGCTGTCAGATCATACAAAGTATACTATCCCTATCAGATAGAGCCAAATGTCAACAATATACAGTATTGTGTCATCAACCGTAACAGAATAGTCTAAAATAAAAGGACCATAAGTCCCCAGGTCGTCCACAAGTTGGACCAGAAATCCAGTAGAACAGTCCCCAACAGTCATCTAAGCAGAAAATATACAATCCAAAAATAAATAAGTCTCAAATACAATCATCCACAAAGGACATCATATAACTATGGGTAGTTGAAATAGATGCCGAACAGAACCAATAGATAGCTGAAATAAATGCCGCAAAAATATGGTGAGTATGCATGCGCCCAACAAGTAGTTGGACCCAGAACAATCAAGTATCTGCACATAGCGCTATAAGTCAAGTAAGATATGAAAACCACATAATATAGGTAAGAAATAAACAAAAAGTGTATAAGTATAATAGATCAGAAGCCTAAGTCCAATGCAAATGATATGAGCCGTGAGAAAACAGTATGTCCTCCCGCCACTCCTGCAACATGATGACCCCAGTCTGAGAAGTAAGAGCCCGCTTGGAAAGCATATCCGCCTCCACATTAACCTCTCTAAATACATGTTCAAAATGTATATGTTCAAATTCCAGGATAAGTTTACGAGTCGCTTCCATCCATTGAGAGAGAAGTACATTGAGTGATGCCTTGCCACCAACCCAAGTGATAATAGATAAGGAGTCACCCAATACTACAAAAGAAGTGATCTTTCTCCAACGGGAATAGAACAGAAGGATCCAAAGGGCACATAATTCGCCCCTTGTATTGGTTCCATTCCCCAGATTAAGCCAGATATGAATAGAGACGCAGTTGGAAATGTGCAATACAGCACCCGCGCCACCCATCCCATTTCGACTCACAGCGGCTCCATCAAAGAAACCACAAGGGAAAAACAGCACAGGAGGTGCCAAACGATATATCTTATTCAGATTACCCCTGCCACCGACAACTGCATGGATAGAGGTAAATTCTTTGTGTGCAGCAAGTGTTTTATAGCAAATCCCGTCATAGAAAGGTGTCCTATCTTCAAAAGTAAGAGAGTTTTGTGCTTTCCATACCTCCCAGATCATATAGTAAGGGAGTTCCGACCAGCCAGACGATACCCATGACCACGCCTCAAGACATTCACATAGCGAAAGATGGTTCCAACTGAACTGAACGCCAGCTTTGTTTGCAATTTGTCTCCAGCTTTTAAATTTCCAAATAATGTAATCACAATATAAAATTGCATATATATATATATATATTATAAACTAGGGCTAAGTTGAACTATGGTTTAAAAGCCAAAGTATTGTAATGTAAGCACTTTATAACTTTTTTAATTGAAAAATTAAAACTTAAACAATTAAATTCTAAATAATATATATATATATATATTACCCCGTCCTAACCTTGGACTAAGGCTTAAATAATCCAAACATCAAAATCCATCCAATGCGCCATAGAGTATGGCTTTCACCTTAAGTGACGATTATAACCAAGGTCGTGCTATGACATAAATTCCTAACACTAAATGTTATTGGTATTTCTTATTGTTAAACCTCATGGATTTTATATGTTATGCGTTATGGTTTGAACCAACTGCGTCGGGGTTTGACGATTGACATTGCTGTCACACATAGCGTGGAAAGCACACGTAGGAAGGCTCAAACGCCAACCTGTTGATACTATAATCTTTACTGGTGGTCGGCTCAGCCAAATCCTTACAATGTTATGACCCCCAACCCTCGACATTTGGCAAGTACGTGGACTACCGAACTCTCGTGGAAGAATCACATGGCAGCTGCTGTGGTTTGGTCCACCATTAATGTGTCTTTAGCCCAACATGACGTGCTATCAAATCGCTCACTATTGCATACTCTATGTGGATCCATAAATGTGCACGATGATCATCATCATTGATCTTATGCATGGTTGGTTCATTGATAAACAAGATGGCTCCATCATCGTCGATCCATATTCCTGTGAACTTCGCACTAGTGATCCATGGCCTTCACCATAACTTCCCTAGATACCGGGGTCAGTGGTAGTCGCTACCTTCAATACCTGGTGCCCATATTCGAGAAAAAATTGGAGTTTGAAGGGTTTCAGGTTGTTGCACCGAAGTCCTACGCAGAGGGCCTTCTGCCCTGCGCAGAAGAAACTATCCACCATGGTTTAGTGGGAGGCTACGACGCCTTGTAGAAGCTTAGAAGGGAACATTACGATGCCGGTGTTACTACACAACTTGCTCTGGTCAATAAAACAACTCTTGCATTAACCCTGTGATGTTGTAATTTCTACCAAACCTTTCGGCCAGTGAATAACTCTTGCATTGTCGTTGTTTTGCAGAGTGTGGGGCATGACGTTGTTATACTCCACTTAACAAGTGATGTTGAAAGTCCTTCCTCATTATACTTTGGTAAATTCATTGTGTTGTTTTCACTTGTTACTTTGCAAATGTGAAATGATTACGTGGTTTAATCTCTTGTAACCGCATGCAGGTTCACCGGTTCACACAGGTGGTGAAAGCTACAGCAAGGGTGGAAAATATCTTCGGTCGATGTTGACCGTGGGAAATAAACATCCCAACCCACCAGGTAATTCACCATTCTTGTAGCCTCGGTGGTCTCACCCCGTGGCTCATGGTTGAGCCACTCATGCATTGAAGGTTACTTGCTGGGTTGTTGTGGTTTTCGTCGTTGATAAAAGGTTGTGGCCTTTGGCCTCATATGCAGAAGCGTTAGCTTGCTGCTCATGACCACTGGTCCATGTGACCGTATGCTTGGCCACATAGTGTCATTGGTGGTTTAGACACTGTTCTATTTGACCCTTGAAAGGTTTGGAAAGGGATGGAGACAGGGAAATTTTTAGGGGCGAAATTTCTTGAATTGGCTATTTTCAGGGGATTTTTTCAAAAAATAAATTTGCTTTTTGGTCATTTTTAGTCTCTAATATCGTCTATATTTACATAAAGTATGTTTTTTTATCATAATATTCGCCAAAATTCACTAGTTTTCGGAGTAAATTGTAGGTTTCATATTTAATATTCGTGTTTTTTTATCATAATATTCGCCAAAATTCACTAGTTTTAGGACTAAATTGTAGGTTTCATATTTAATATTCGCCTACCAATCTATATATATGTTTTTTTCAATCCAAAAAATCGCCTAGAATACTATACTAAGTATACTTTTATAATCCTTAAAAAATACCTTGGATGGAGAGCATTCGCTCTAAACCATCGTTTTGGGATTGTAAATAATGAATACATTGAAAATGCTTACGCTTAGGCTATCGCTTAGTTTTGGAACTGTAAGGGCTTGCCCAACGAGTGCCTACGACCTTTGTATCGTTTAAATGATTAAATGCATAGTGTATGGAATGACAATGTATATGTTTTCGACTTCATAATATGAAATGTTAACTTTGTGTATCTGGGATTTACATGAGTCATTTTGTTTTACGCTTACTGCATTAAAGGGATAAATTCGCCACATTCCATACAGGGTCTCTGCTTTGCATTTCAATCTACTATTTACAATGCTGTTGTTCAGGACTTCATAGGGCAATATGATATGCATCGTTATTTATGTTTAAATGGTTAGGGTTACGACTCTAAAAAGCATACCTAAATATATATATGATATTAAGTTAGATTCATACATATATATTCTTAAACATATACCTGAATGTACAGGATAATCGATTCAGGTTTCGACTGTATTTACATTTACGCAACTTGAATGTTGTTTCACATATGCTATGTAAATCTATGGAAATGCATAAGATAGATGTCATAGGTAAAACAAATGTTTTATGTATTCAATTCGTAAATGAGAATGGCTGGGCCGTCGATGCAATATTTTTGTTTATATGCATTACATTTTAACTCTGTAATATAATATGATTTATGTGATCGTCCAGCCATGGACCACGATTCGATTCTCACAATGAATCTGTGCCCATACTTAGCTTGGAATGAGGGCACAATTATTTAAATGATTTGCACCAATGATAATAAACCATTCTAAAGCATAATACGAGATGTTTATGTATAGCATGCATCTCGGGAAATGGTAACATACTTAAACATATCATTAGGAAGAAACCCTAAGTTTAAAGCTTACCGCACTTAATATAGATATATGCATTGTATGTTGTAACACATGCATGCCATGTATTCGCACATATAGTCCAAAAATAAAATATGTTGCTCAAACTAAAAATAAAATTACTGTACAATATCTGTAGGTGAAATATAGGGTTAGATTCAGAATGAGCATTTCATTAAGGACATTTAGGAAACTGCCCTGTTCATTCTGATCTATGCAATAGGTGATAGATTTGTAATTTTCTTAAGGCTAGACATGTAAACCTTTAGGTTGATAGGTCTGCCTGAAATACAGAATGAAACACATCATGCTATACAAAATGGAGTGCACAATGAAATGCATATTGAAATGAATAATGAACTACATATTGCAATATATAATGAAATACATATACCTTAGTTCTGGCATTAACCTATAAATGAATATATATATACTCTGTATAAAAATTCACACACAACCACATAGGTTAGCAAATGCATTGAAATCATTATAGGATGTATTTCTCAGGATTTCACTCTAGATTCAACAATATTTATGTTCTCATAGCTATATCAGCCTTTTCTTCTTTTACTACATTTCAACCATGAACACTTCAGGTATTCCTTTCAACATATGAAACAGAAAACAGATGGCAGAGATCTAATAATTTAAATAGCATATCTATGCTCAGAAATTCATATAGAATTTACATAAGAACATATATGAAATAATAGATCATTTAACAGTACTTTTTCAGAAACAATAGAAACACATTCCAATACTATCCATAATATAAACAGATAGGTTCAACAAATACTTATATGGATTAAGATGACCAGTGGAACCAAGCACAAACCTCCCAGCCTTTGACTAGCAAGTACTCCTTGCTTTCAGGTCACCCCCGAGATGAGATAGTCCACCAGGTCTGAGTATAGTTTTTAAGTCACCCTTATCTTTTTTAGTCAAGTTATTTCAGGATGTGACAGTGGCAATAGGAAACCCAACATCCAACTTAGTACTCCTGAGTTCCAGGATGCTCCAAGGCCTTTTAAGCCTAGGCCATTAAGAGAATCAATATATGAAAGTCTATTCAGGTAAATTCAATACTCCTGCTTAGCTTGGGGTAGTTCTCCTACCTACACACAATTAAGTGGACAAACCCTTACCAAACTATATGATTCCTCTTAATCTGGGCCAGTTTGGTCCTCCCAAATCTTCCCTAGTGATCTGGACCAGTTTGGTTCTCCTAAATCTGCCCTCAATCACTTGGCTTTAGGACCAGTTTTGTCACATCCCCCATTTTGACCCTTATAATATTTTTGTTTATAATATAAATAATGTATGCATATTATGTATGATTCCTAGCGTGGATCTCAAGGCCAAGGCCCTGCTAGTGAACACTCGATCTAGATGAGGCAAGTATTTGATATTATGCTACCCATGTGCTAGTGAACCATGGGAATTGTAAATATGCATTTTAATATAAATGCCCACAACTAGCTATGCAATGCAACAAGAGATGAGGGCATGATGTTTACAAGGAATTGGGAGGGAAAACATTCAAACCCTTGGACCCAATCAAGCCAAGCCAAATGTCAATGAGAGAACCAATCAAACCCTCAACTACCCATGTTGACTTTTGTACCCAATCATTGATTTTTCCCAAGAGTTGGTTGTGGTAGTTAATGCCTTGGGGAATGGGAGGTATGGCTGTCCAAATTCGTGTATGGGAAAGCCACCCTGCATGGAAATTCATGTTTGGATTCTTGGGCAAGAAAAGAGCCATGAATTTCTCTCCAAGAAATCACCCATCAACCAACTTTGCCCTCTCACGAGTTTGGAGCTACCTGGGCATTTTCCTCACTAGTTTTACTGTGTTTACCTTCATTTTCCTAGCTGGGAAGGGCGTTTTTATTGTGGCTAACAGTGGAGAAGAAGGGGAAATGATTTGTGGTTTTATTGAGGCAGTTTTGGCCCACTGAATGCTCATACATTTGTGGGGGAAATCGGTTTTCTTCCCTGGGGGTTGATTCCCTCTCCCCACAATCCATTTTTGGTGTGCCCATGTTTTGGGGAAAACCCATAGACCCTATTCTATGAATCCATGGTTGAATTGTGTATCCATTCCAGTTTTGAGCTACTGTGTGTAAAAGAATGTTGGGGTTTAGATGGGTATCTATTGCTTTGGCCGTGCAGGGTTTAAGAGTCCCAAGTTCGTTGTAGATATCATGCCCAGCTCGGGGGTGGTCTTTAAGTGCTGAAATAATACAGGCTGGGCAGAAACCTATGGTTGGGAGGAACGTTGCGACGACATAGCTAGTTGTTGGGACAGGATTACATCAAGATGAGTATTTTCTTATGTAATTACTTATGCAAATGTGTTAATTTGTTGACTATGTTAAATTGAATAACAGTCATGTAATATGTGTGTGGATGAGTTCATTTACGCTTTGCATGTATGTTTGAATTCCATCTGCACACATCTATTTTATGGATTTGAATCTAATGAATTGGCTAAGTTTTATGAAAATCCCCATAGAACAGAATCAGGTTCCCTTCCTTGCATTGGGTCCAAGGTTGGGGATGTTACAAGTTTGGTTCTCCCAAATATGTCCTCCTTCACCAGTCTTGGTTTGTCTTAGGTTCATGTGTATTTTCATGTCTCTTGTGTATTCAACTCTCTAGCTTGTGAATAGTGAATGTGATAATGAATTATATGTGTTTCAATGAGTTTTCACCTTTTATTCTCTTAGGTGTGGAATTTCTCATTGTTATAGGTCAAACTTGCATCTCTCCGTCCGTGATCACCCTAAGCTGCTGATCACACAAAAGGACAACTTGGATGGAGGAGCATGTTGACCTTGGATGATATGACAACTCATTCCATTTCCTGAAAATACTGGAAAACCACAAAAAATATCATTTTAAGATATGAGCGCTACTCTACTTAAAGAGACTAGCGCCCATACGCTACTCCATTGTATAATAGTAGCGCCCATATCCAAGTATACGCTACTCCAGTGTAGCATAGTAGCGCTCACAATTTAAATTCGATTGAGTGCTAGTTGTTAAATACTAGGGTAGCGCCCTATACGCTACTCCACTGAAGAAGAGTCGCGTACACATTAAAAGATGATTAAAAAATATATTAATTCATTGAGGAGGATTAGTTGATGGCAGTTTCCTAACTCCCCCAAATTCCTCCATAACTACATCTTGACCTGAACTGCTTCTTTGAACCTATAAATACCAAGAAGGTTAAAGGAGCAAAGTTAGAAATTATTGCTAGAAAAGCTAGAGGATGAGTTAATGGAGAAACTTTAAGACATTGAAGAAGTTGATGTTGAAGACAGCCAAGCCAGAGCAGAGCCAGAGCCCAGAATCTAGCTGCAGGAGCCTGCTTTATTGTCAGGTATACTTGTACTTCATTCTACTTTTTGACAAATAAAGGTTGAAGTGTTTTTCTTGCTCCAATTTGAATGTGTTAGGAAATGGCATTTTAAATTGGATTTATTTTGGTCAATGCTGAATGTTAAACATTGCTTTTGTTTATGTCAAGCTTTATATATTGCCCAAAATGTTTTGAGAAAGGTATTGTTGTTGCAGGTTTGCTGAAGGAAAGGTAGATTCGGAAGCTGGACACGAGACCGAGTCAAGGCTAGGATCAGACTTCGGTTAAAAGGTGTGTTCCCTAAATCTACAATCTATTTCTTTTTGTAAATGCCTCTGTAATAGCATCAATACACTTACCTGTCACCCCAACCAAGTTGATAGCAGTAGTTTCCTTGCTATAGGGTAGAAATGCCCGCCAACAGACTGGCGAATCCACTGGGGAAATAGAGTTTTTGGCTTTAGGAAACCTTGTTCTTGTGTGTCTTCTCAGTTAGTTTTGACTTCTTTGATGTGTCAAGAAACTTTATAGGTAGCCCTTGCTTATTTCTTGCCTGCTTTCATCAGTTTTTGATACCTTCCAGAGTCAGTTTTCAAGTCTTTGAAATATGAGCGCTACTCTGGTATATATACAGTAGCGCCCATACGCTACTGTGCCATATATACAGTAGCGCCCGTTTCTGTTTGGGTGCAAGTTTCCCTACTACACAGTAGGGTACACTTTCTGAAGCAGTCTGTTTTTGCTTTGCTTGTTTGTTAGCCCTTTTTATGATTTGCTGACTTTGCTGTGGGATCCTTTGGACTGTTGCATGAGGTTAACTGTTATTTAAGTCATAAGAACCTTCTCTTGAAGTTTTTTCCATTTTTTAAACCACTTGTTGACCTTTGGAACTTTTGATACTTTTTATTGACTTTTTGGAAGACTTGGTGGTGTTTGGTGACAAACACTTTCACTTTTTCAAACCCTGACTACTCATTGCCAGTTTACAAACCGACATACTCATGTATCCGCTGTTTGTGGTGATTTTTGTTTGCTCTCTACTACCCCCATCCTTTGTTTAAGGTTTGGTCCTTGGTAGAGCCTCTAGGGTGTCTTCTTTCTGGTCAAGTTTCATTCTTCCTATACTCATTGTCTTCTGCTGGTTACAAGTGCTTTTTTAACAGCTGTAGGCCAGTTTCATCTCTCAGTTTCTTTGTGTTAGTAAGGCAGCTTGCTTGTCTACTTGTGCTTGGCTTTGTGGTCTTGCTAGGGCTAGACACTTTAGGTCAGTCCTTTGGTGTTTTTCTCCTTTGTTTTCTCCCTCTTGGTGTCCAAGTTTAGAGGTTTTTTCTTAGTAAAAAACCTGTAGGTCAAGTCTTTTTCGAGCTAGGGTTTCGACAGCTATAGGCCTAAGAACTTTTAGCCATACTTACACGCTTTGCATATAAAGTTTTATTTGGCTTTCCATTTTTAGATAGTTCTTTTTCGTTTATTGAAAAAGCAAAAAAAAAATTGGTATTTTAAGCTTAAGTAGAACTTGTTTCAGTTATTGCAAAATAGCTTAGTATAATTTCAAAAAAGAAAACAAATTTTTTTTTAAGTAAGTTTGCTTAGATTTTCAGTTTTGGAAAGAAATAGATGAAAAAATGAAAAAGCTTTGTTGTAGGAAAGATGGAATTATATTTACACTTTTGTTTTCTTGTTATAACCACGCTCACACACCCACTATCCTTTTTGCGTAATAAAAGCCCTAAAATTTGTTAATAAAATGAACTAGAAAATTTTTCTTTTTAGGTTACACAACACCAACTAGTTTTGGTTAGGGTCTTGGGTGTAAATCACCTTAAACCACCCAAGATCACACATTGCGCAAAAATCGTAGTGAGATTATCATAGGTAAACCCACCTCACTCAAAATTTTCCTGGGATCTATGCAGTAGGTCATTGCGAGATCAGTTTGTGGGAATACTCCTCCTACTTACTGTTCAAGCATACGCCAGGATCGGATTGCGTATTGGGGAATCTTTTCAGTTTCGGGCCTAGCTACCCTGCCCACGCTTTCTGATTCGACCGGTGACTGTTCCCCCAGGAATTTTCGGTGTTGTGGTATCCATAGTATCAGACTTCTAGGTTCATACACAGGTGATAGCAGAGGGTATATCTGCTGTGTTGAGATATTGTAACTTCAAAGAATATTATATTTGTACTTTATTATTCCGGAGATGTTTCAATCCTCCGTGAAGATCTTATTATATATCCGGAGATGGTTATTCCTCCGTCGGAATATGGTAACTCGGGTTATTAGACTTCCCTAGTGGGGTCGGCCCTGTATGTGTTATGTGGGTCAAAGGGTTATTAGACCACCCTAGAGGGGTCGGCCCAGTCAGTTGTAGTGGGGTATTTAACCCATTGGTTAAATACGAGCCTACGTGTACTTGTGTAAAAGATATGTCAGAGTAGTGTATAAATAGAGGAGGTGTGTTCCTCATTTGACACACTCACTCACTTGAGGATAGCGCACTTGTGGAGGAGAGGTCTGCTATTGTGGAGGAGGAGATAATGTCTCAGGGTTTCATCTTTATATATTGCTGGTCATCTATATTGAGGAAGCTTTGCTGGGTTTTCTACCCCATGAGGGTTTCCCAGGATAAATCTCTGTCTCTTGTGTTTATGCTATGCTTGTTGTTTCTTCAGTGATCCTGTATATGCTATTATTGTGAAATGGAATGTAATGCTGCTATTTTCTGTCTTAGCATATTAAATATTAACATGTTGTACCTAAGACAGACATGGGAGGAAACCCCGTGCAGGTCTTTGGGAGGGCGGTTGGGTGATTCCAGCGCTTGCACCCTTAGTCATTGTATTGTGGACCCCGGGTAACTGTTTTTCTTCCTTCGTTGATCTATTATGGGCCCTCATCATCCCAGACTCTTCTCCGGAAGGCACCTTTGTTTGACTAGTTTGTATACTTAGGATTTTTTTTTTTAGTTGGCGTGCTGTTTGCCCCCTAGTTGTAGTGGCCACCAGGTTCTAGTTTGTTATTTTATATTTATAATCACGGAGAATCAAACACTCCGTAGATCGAGAAGGATTCAAAACCTTACACCAATTAGAATAGAACCTATACAACCAGCCAGACGACAGCGGGTAAACCTCGATATTTCTTCAGAAATTACCTCTGAAATAGAATTGCTTGAAGAAATCCTTGTAATAGAAAACCTTGAAATTGAGGTTCCTGAGGAACCACTACCAGGTATCACAGATCAGCAACACTTTAGTACTGTTGAGGTGGAAGATCTTACTTCTGCGGAGTATAGCACTCCTTTCAATCCTCCCTTAACCAATACTAGAATTCCGCTTCTGTCATCTGTTGGTTTCCAGCAGCCCCTTTTCAGTGCAGATCTTTCCTTTCCCGATCATCTGATGTCTAACTTAGGAGGTGAATAGGGGGTTCCCCAAACTCCCACTTTAGGTATGAATACCAGCACAGTTAACCCTTCTTTTACTGCTACACCTAGTCAGGCACAAACCACATCTGTGCCTACTCCATCTTTCAGTTTCAACACTAGTACATTAGGTATGCCTAGTTTTACAACGATGGCATCTATTCCTACACCTACTGTTGGACCTAGCAGTACGACCAACTGTGCAACACCTTCTACGTCCCAACCATTATATCAGATTCCTAGTACTTGGGTTTCCACACCTGTGGTAGGACCAAGTGCTTCTGCAAACATGTCAGTCATGGGTACCATGACTGCACCGTCCACATCAGCTTCTACTGGTTTCAACAGCTTTGTAGGCCCTAACTTGAATCAAGGTAACATGCCTGCAGGTAACACCCCTTTTTCCTTATTCTCAGGGGGAGGGGGTAATATCTTTAACCGGCAATATGGCGGGGCTAACACCCAGCCACAGTGGACGAACCCGCAAAGCACTAATCCACTCTCGTATGGGTGGGGAAATTTTAATAAATCTTTCGTACAACAACAACAACAGGCAGGGGGCAACCCCTACCAACAAATAGCTGGGGGCAACCCCTACCAACAGTTAACTGGGGGAAACCCCTATCAACAGTTGGTAGGTAGAAACTCCTATCAGCACATGGCCGGGGGCAACCCTTATCACCAGATGGTTGGGGGAAACCCCTACCAACAATTCATGGGACAAACGATGGGTGGTTCCCCTTATCAAGCATCATCTTACCGGCCTCGTCTACCTTTTATGGCAACTTTGAATTTGCCAAACCTTTCTAAACTGACAAATGATCCTGTGTGTCATAATGTCACGTGGCCATCAGTTCCCACCAAATTACCTTCGGATATTCCAAAATTCGAAGGCAAAACAGGTGAAGATCCTGGTGACCATGTCACTACCTTCCACCTTTGGTGTTCTTCCAATTCCTTAAACGAGGATTCCATCAGATTGAGATTGTTTCAAAGGACCTTAACTGGTCCTGCAGCCAAATGGTACATTGAACTACCTGCGGCTACTTTCTCTAGTTTTTGGGACCTAGCAACCGTCTTTTTGAACCATTTCCAACTTCCTGTTCGGTATGATGTAGGAACAGAACTTTTGTCTACTTTTAGACAAAATAAAGTCACTCACCTATCTTACCACATTCAGGAGTGGCGAAGACGGAAGAGGCTCATAAAGGTCAACATTCCTCCAGAGTTCCTGCTTGAGTGGTATTTGAAATCACTCCTTCCTTATATTTCTAAGGAAGTAGCGACATCTGGAATATCCATTGAAGAAGAAGCCATCTTAAGGACTCAACAGTTAGACCTTGTATATGCACAATCTGGTTTACTATATGATATTATACCTAACGCACCGAGATCAAACACTGATCTGAGTAGACCCAAACCTGGACCACATGCTGACGGCATAGTGGGTTCAGTTAACTCTGCAGCCTTCGAAGCACTGACCAAACAGGTCCAAGCCTTAACTGTCAAACATTCGACTGCATACATTGCTTCCGTCACAACCTCTCCTTCTATGACTGAGCCTGTCAATCAGGTTCAGAACAATCAAAAGGACCCTCGGCAGCCCAACAACAAAAAGAAGGGCAAGAAAGGAGAGGGGAACCAACAAAAGCCCAAAAAATACAATGCCGAAGAGGGTAACAAGGAAGAATAGAAGGTTAAGTTCCATTGTAAACTTTGCAAGCAGAATCGCCTTACCCACCAATTCCCTCTACTAGAAGAATCCCAAAAGCTCTTAAGAGAGAAGAAGCCTGCCGTCTTGAAAGATCCATTTCCTAAAGGGCAAGGCTCAACTTCTGGCACCTCCAAAACTGGGGGCACTTCGCACGCTTCGGTTGATCAAACATTTATAAACATGGTTAATTCAGATGCACTTTTGCAAACTAGAGCCAGGAACTATACCCCGGAAGCGCAGAAAAAGGATAAGGAGATTGTTGAATCCTCCACTCCACTCCACATACCAGTGGACCCAATGCCCAAGATTTCGAAAGGTGTCTTGAAGAGGGCATCGCACAATACCAACACACGGGCTGCTTCCAACTACAATGTGGTTGAAGATCTAGCCCAAACCCCTTGTGCCATGTCTACTCTAGAAGTCTTGCAGAGTTGTCCATTGCAACGAAATGCACTTCTGGTAGCTATTGGGAGTATGGAGTCCTCCAACATGTCTGCGCGATTTGACATGACTGATGTCAAATACCGGTTTCCATATCACATTTCCCTCCAGATTGAGGTCGTTCATGGTCCAATGACCATTAGACGAGCTGTAGTAGATGAGGGAGCGTCGACTTGCATAATGTCGATTTCCTGTTGGAAAGCTCTAGGTTCTCCTGAGTTAGTCCCTTCCAACACAATGCTTACTGTATTTGATGGCAGAACTTTTCATCCACATGGAGTTTTTCCATCATTTAATGTCACTTTGGTCGGTAAGACAGTTGCTGTTGAGATAGAAGTTCTGGATGCTTCGCTCAATTACAATATGTTATTGGGCAGGAGTTGGACTTATGCCATGCAAGCTATAGCATCGGCAGTTTTTCGAGTGGTCATGTTCCCATTTGAAGGTAAGATCATTACAGTCGATCAACTTTCTTTCACTCAAGGAAAACACCAGACTTCTTCGGAAACCACAGTCCCTTTGATTGATCAAACCACCCCAGTTGGCGAGAGTTTAGGAGCAGGACTTTTCAGATCACTAATTGGCACTTTTGACTTACCTGCTCCTACTTTATTTGTTGGGACTGAGGGATGTTCATCGTCTGAAACTTCTATGGTTAGTTCAACGACTAACCCTAAGTTTCACTCAACTGATACAAACCCCTTCGTTTCCATTTCTGTTGTATAAGTTACGCACTTGGATTCTCATCAAACTACAACAGAAGATATGACGACTCAATTGGTGTCTGTCGAGTCAAACATAGATTGTGCCACTAATCAGACACCTGACCCGATCCACTCTCTCGACAGTTCAGGAATTAATTTACCTTCTGATGAGGAAATGTTAGAAGCTTTGAACGACCTGGACCATCCTCGTGAACATATAGATCACGTGTCTTTCTTGTTTCTTTTTCTTAACTTGTTAGAGAGAGGTGAATTTTGTTCACCACCCGATGAAAATACTGGTCTCACTCCTTCACAAGTTGCTATTGTTGAAGCAAATAGATTACATACATCGCTGGTGAACATTTTCACTGGGGTCAATGGAAATATTTTCTTTGAAACGGGATGTTATCTCGTTGAGATCATCCCATATACCAATCTTTTTCGTGAGTTCCATAACACCTTTGCCCGGCCTCCTGAGGAGGATCCAGGCATTGACCCTACCTGAAGAAGTACTACGCCTAAGCTGAGATACTTTTTCTTGTAACATAGCTGTATATTTTTGTAAAGCTAGTTTTTTTATGTTCGTTAGGTGATCTTATGTGTGTTTCTCGTTTCGTGTACCATATGTCAACCGCACATTTCTTAAGATTCGCTGATGGTGCCAGTCGCCACACCTGTCAGTTGGCTGCAGCAGCTTGGGTCATTTACTCACCCACTGACCAACTTGTTTCTTTGGGGGGGGTTTGTTTGGGACCTACCACGAATAATGTAGTTGAATACAGTGCAGTTATAGAACTCCTCCGAGATGCTCTCAGTCATGGCATTTCGTACCTGGAGGTAAGGCTTGAATCACAATTAATTGTTTTTCAGTTAACAGGTGTCTATCATATCAGGGATCCAAGATTGCTACGTCAGTTTGTACGAGTTAGACTATTGGAAAGACAATTTCATTCTATTAGATATGAACACATTCCGAGAAGTTTAAACACTTTAGCTGATTCATTAGCAAAATATGTGTTAGACTGGCATTTGCATCATACATTATAAACAACATTACACACATAAAATTTAAAACGCATACACATGTAAATAACTGATACTGTATATAACTGGTACCATATCAAAAAATATGAGTTTTGAGTTATGAGTCTCTCAAGTCAAGTCATAAAAGTACAAAAGCTGGGCATGGTAGCCTCAAAAATATATACATATAATGTTTTTCTTCTCCTACGGATAAGGAGGAACCTCCTCATCATCTACCGCATTGCGATAGCATATCACTAGTCTAGCAACTCGCCGCAGCACCCTAAGCCATGCTGGGGGCACCCCAACAACATCTTCCTGCATGTCAACAGGTATCTGGTCCATGCGGCATGCAGGAATCTCATGAGTCAACCGACTCATTTTTCTCTCCAGGTGCCAACACTCATTTTATGAATTCTTTTAATTTATTTGTTTCTCAAATCTCTTCTTTAGGGTTCGCCCTTTTCTCTCCAATAATAATTTATTCTTCTTATTATTAAGTGGTATTTTCCCTCCAAACCTTAAGGTACTATGACTCCCATCTCATTAATGTGCTGGTCCACATGGTGTTGGTGTCCATTTTGTCACTATTTTTTATCATCAAATATACTCTGAGTGGCATCATTCTTATCATTTTTGATATAATAAGTTATTCTTTCTGCCGTTTAGACCATCAAATAGACCAGGTATTCATATATTTAGTTATTCTATGAATTTTTGTGAAATATCGCCATATTATGATTTATTAATGTTTAAAGTAACATTTATCAATATTCTTGGCATTTAGTTTTTATCTACATGCTAGGGTTTTTCAAATGATCTTCCATTCAGACTGCGTGTTTATGTTTCTAATGTTCAGTCGCGTCCAGCCCGTCATTCAACCTTGCATTCAATCTGCGGAATCATTGGTTGACATATTCCTGGCCATTAAAGGAAGAAACAAACTCATGGGTTTGGTTAGCTACGTGGTGGTTATGAATGATGAGCCTTGGTTCTAGAATATTTTCCTCCTTGCCTCCTGAGCTCGACAACACACCTCCTTCCCACGTCAACACTCCAGTGCTCCGAATTTTCTATTCATTCAGCCTGATATCACGCGTACCTGCTCACGCCAATGTTCTAGAGGAGTCCAGTCCACCCACGCTTAGTCTTCCAACATAAGTATTTTCCCACGTTGATGCTCCAGCAACCGTCTCCTCCATCCGTTCATCTCTCCAGCATACACTCTGCCCACGGTTGAAGGAAACGAACACGTAGTTGTTCGTGTCAGGTAGGGTCGACACTGTGAAAGTAGGCAAATTCCCTTTGCGTTGTCATGAATTACCAAGAAGTTGTTTGATAGTCTTATAGACCTCTATTTTTAGAGAGTTCGACTATGTCAACCTTATCTCCCACTGCAAACTTATAAGTAGATGCCTCTTATGGAGAAAATGAGGATCAAATAGCATAGAGAATAGACAAAAGATAGCAATTACTTTTGCATAAATATTGTGTAATTTTCACCAGTTAATGGAAGTTTCAGTTCATTGATGCTCTGTTGTTAGTAACTAAGTGATTTAGTTTCTATCTCTGATTGCTCGGAAGGCCCCCTCATTAACCGAAGGTTTTGTTTATGTTTTATGTATTTTCTTTTTAGTAAATAGTTAGTTTATTTTCCAGTAAATGTAATTAATTTCATTTTCTTGTATATGTCATTTCATTCCTCTCTGTAATTTGTATGTCTCTGCTAACTTAGTCTTTGTTTCCAGAATTAATAAATGGTTGACCAAGCATAGTATTCATAGTTTGATTTCAATCTTTCGTAATTAGATAGTTTGTTTTCTAGTTTTCTGCAATTAAGTAGAACTTAATTAGTTTCTGTTTCAAGTTTTGTTAAGAGTTAGAATTATTTTATGTTATGTAGCTGTAGGTTAATTTTCTCTCTCTCTCCTCAGTCTTGCTTTAGAATATAATAGAAATAGTTCATCTTCCCAACAATAATTAGAATAGGTTGCTTCCTATTATCATAGCTTCTCAACAAGTCTTCTCACTAACTTCTTTGCATTGTAGGTTCATCTACATGCGCCAGTTGACGTTACGATCATCAAAACTTCTCCTTTTCCTTAGTTTAATTTGCTTTTCCTCCATTTGGATTGTCATTCGGACTATCGTTCGGACAGTCATCCAGATCGTCATTCAGACTTTTATTCTTTCTACACTGTTTTATGCTTATTTTGAATTTAGTTTCTTAGGTTCTTTAATTGTAATCTTTCTCTCTTCTAATTATCCTTCTTAACCATAATTAGGCCTTTGATTTATATTGTATACTATTTTTTAATTAAATTTTGTCATTATTCTTAATCTCCTTATCATTTTCCTTCACTTCGTTTTAACTGTTTTTTTGAATTATGTATTTTATAATTGATTTACTAATATGTCGTTGTTTCAGAATTTATCAGTTTTATTCTTAGTATAGTTTATTACTTGTTCTTCAAATTTAGTTTAGATTAGAGTTAATAATTTCATTCTCCAAGTTATCTAAATTTCAACAGTTTCTTTGTTAAGCATAGAATCAGTTTCTCGTTCACTCAAATAGTGAAGATGTTCATGAAATAGAATTTGGATCAGAAGTAAATATATTTATCAAGTTTTCTACTTGCTTCTAGATTTTCATTAGTTTTATATCATTTTGTTTATGGATGGAAGATAGATCATAATGTTTAAATTTAACTATAATTGGATTCTTTGTAGTTTACATCTCTTTATTGAAATTAGGTTAGATTTACTTCCATTTTGTTTTGTTGTTACATTTGAAAGTCATTACGATTCATTCACTCCAGTTCCTATTACTTTTGACGTACAACATCAAGGAGAATGGAATTAGAATTAAATACTTTAGTATAGTTTTGAAGTATTAACTGAATGCATAAGTAGTTATTGAATTTATTAATAGTATGTATTTTTTCTTTGAATTAATTTAGCTTTCTGGTTATGTAATTTACTATTAAGTCATTTCATAGATAGGTCTTTAATTTCATTTACAGTTGTCTCTAATTCCGAGATTAGAATCTGAAGAATTGATTAAGTTGTTTCCATTCTTACAAAAATAGTTTGATTTTTAATCAGTAATTTCCATTGTTTAATCATAAAGTAGAGTAGTATGATTTAATACTATTCTGATTTGTTAGTTCATTTGCTATCTTTTTCTGAAGTTTGACTTGGTTTTTCATTTTGAAAGATCTTTTGATATTTTCTTTATTAAAGCATTTCCAAGGTCTGACAAGCCAAAAATTAGGTGCCATTCTACCTTTGCATATACTTTTCCTCAACTCTAAGAATACCAACCCTGGACGATAATTAAATATTTAGGTGTTTTCTTTAAGACAACTCACACACCTCAACATTTTGGCACCGTTTCCAGGGAGTTGTAGATAGATAGGTAGAATTCAATCGTAGATAAATAGGACCTTCTATTAAAAACTTAAGGATAGATTTGAATCCTCTTCTTTTGAAATATGCTGGTGGTGGGTGAGCGATAAGACGAGATGTAAGAACCTGTGCATCTGTTATAACAGGCATTCCCAAAACCCAACAGTAGTAGTGATGCAGTTAGAATTTGTTGAAGTTATAGTTTGTTTTTCATGAATAGATCTAGAGACTCGCAAGGTAGATTTATTAAAACTAAAATTCCCACTAAAATTTATACTAACCTATATGGGGGCCGTGCCACCCGAACTACTAACTCAACAGAAAGGCATCGAAAGACACCTAAAGGGGACAACCCCACTTGGAAAGTGAAGAAAATACTTTCTGGAAATCAATTAGGATAAACCATAGGGACATCAGAAAAATATGTTCATAAAGAAATTCCACAGGAACCTCAAGCTCATATTGAGATTTAACATAGACAAGAGGAAACTCCAAAGTATAAAACTTCAGAACCCTCCAACTCTCCATTAGTCCAAAATCCCAAAGACAGTACTTTTTCAATAGTAGGTGGTACAAATTTAGTAGACTTTGTCTATCCTACACAAGTAGACGCTCTTTTCGAGAATTATCTGAACATCTTCATGTCACAGATTGAGACAACAACAGTAGGACCTTCAAAACTGGATACCCACGTATCTGGTAATTCTCCTCCTAAAAAGAAGAATACTCTTCCTAAAATAGAACGTTGGGACATCCCATATTCACCAAGAAAGGATCTACCTAGGTATTCTCCCTTTGGCAATCGAATCTTCATGGAGAATGAAAATGAAGATCGTGTTCGACAAGATGAGGGAGAAGGAGAGGTTAGGACCGAAGGTACTTTTAGATTCCCTATCTTAAACACTGAACAAGATGTAACTATGAAAAATATTCCTCCCTCCTCACTACCAAAATTCTATGGGAAGATTAGTGAGGATCCAGTTCCATTAATATTCGAGTTCGACATTTTGTGTAGGAGTTATAATTATCTACAAGATGGCCAAAAACTAAAACTCTTTCCTGCCACATTGAAAGATTCTTCTCTTCAATGGTTTATGGGATTAGGAGAGTCTAGTATTAGAACTTGGGAAGACATGAAGAATGCATTTCTATGGAAATATCAAGATTACTGTAGAACTAAGGAATCTCGTAATGATATATTTAAAATTCAACAACTTGAAGATGAGAGCCTAGAAGACTATCTCGAGAGATTTAACTATGTGTTGCATAAATCTAAATATAGTGATCTTTGGGAAGATGCAATAAGAACACTCTTCCTCAGGGGAATTTTTGAAGAACTCTTAGAGAACCTTAATCTCATGGTAGCATGAGATATTTCTCATCATCCTTTTACACAGATTTGTGAACTATGTAGGAATTACTCTAGTAGCAGAGGGAAAGGTGGAAGACATTTTCGAGAATCTTATGCTAGGAACCCAAAAGGGATCACAACCAGTCCTGGTGGAGTTACAAGTGTAGAGTTGGGAAACCTAATGGAAAATTTCAAAACAAACATCTTAGGAGCCATGGGTTCTCAACTAGATGCACTACAAGCTAAAAAGAGGCAAGATGAAGAATAATTAGCAATGAGTGTTTTCTATCCTAGGTGTAGAACTAAACATCCTCAACAAGAATTTCCATTGAATAATGTTTCAGTTTGTCACCTCTACACAGAAGAACATCCAACTGATAATTTTTCATCATTAACGGGGTTGCAAGCTGTGTATAACAGTGGAAACTTTGGTGAATCATATAGGAGGCCTTAGCAACCTAGAGATCAACCATCATATCAATATCCATCATAAATTCCACGCTATTACTATCCTTAGAACAATGGAACACTTCAGGTTGGCAGAATAGGCCTCCGCAGTACCCTCCTCAGAATACCCAACAGCAACAATGGCCACATGGGTGGAGAGGACAAGCTTATGCTCAAACACCTCCTCCTATGCCTAACTATCCTTACCCACCTAATATTCAACAACTTTTTCCTGGATTTACACCTCCTTCACTACCCCCTATCCTTAATCAACCTCACCATTTCCAGAACATGAATCCTCCAAGACCTAGAATATTACCTACAGAACCGATATCGAATCCTAACAACAAACCAACCCAAGCTCTCAATAGCATTGGGTTGTTACCTCTTCCATCATATTCCATTTCAACTGCACCCATACACAAGATTCAACTGTGGTCTGGAAGAGTTCTGCGGAACTAGCCCAAGTCATCAATTATTATCCAAGAAGAAAACGAAGAAAAAAACATACATACCGAACTTTTAAATGATTCCATTCTTGAAGATGTGGTTATTCCTAAATCTTCAACAAAAAACCATGCACATAAAGAAGTAATTCCAAGGGAAAAATCACCTCCATATCCGGAGCGTCTAGTAATAGAAAAACCTGTAACTTATCCAGAGTATGATATCATTAACAAATTGAAAAATATTTGTATTAAGATCCCTTTATTACAATCCATTAAGGATATCCCAATCTATAGTAAAGTAATAAAGGAACTATGTATTAAAAGACCAGGGAGAAAGCGAAAAGACCCTCCAACCATTCATGTAATAGGAGAAATTTTAGATTGCATAACAAACCAACCTAGAATCCCAAAGTATTCAAACTCAGGGAACCCTATGGTGACTGTTATAATCAATAACACCGCCATAGGAAACACAATTATTGATCTAGGAGTTGCTATCAACCTGATGAATACCACATATTTAGAAACTCTCAATTTAGGACACTTCCTCTGCCCTACCCTAACGATGCTAGAATTAGTAGATCGCACTATGGTTCAACCTACCGGGATCTTAGATGACATCACTATATCACTAGCATCATGGGAATATCCCGTGGACTTCATGGTCATAAAGTCAAAAGACCCTTCCAATGGTCACCCCATTATTTTAGGAAGACCTTGGTTGGATATTGCGAATGCATTTATAGGATGTAGGGATGGAGAGATGATTATCTATGATGGGTTAGCTACAAGAAAACTAGCTTTATACCCACCAGCTCATCTAGTAATTGAAAACCTGTTTTGGTTAGATTGTCCTTTTAAAGATGATAACTTGGAAGAACTTTCCCTTGTTAGTGATTTCTCTTGGGCACTTCAAGAGAAAAATACCGAGAATGTGTTGAACCAATTTATCTCTTCAACAACATGTGTAGACTTTCCTCATTCTTTCTCCCAACTTAACCAAATATTTGGAGATGAATTTCAATAAAACATGAGCCTCTCAACGTTTATGAGTACACCCTATGTCTTGGCAATCGAAGAACGCCTAGGATCCGCTACCATACCTTGTGAGGTTAGTACAGACAAATTTCTACATATAAATGCAGTTTAGATGAGAGTCAGCAAAAACAATTACGAAAAGTTCTCGAGAGTCAAACTGGAGCATCTGCATGGGAATATACCGATATGAAAGGTATACACCCAAATACATGTATCCACCACATTTACATAGACTCAAACATACCTCCTGTTAGGTATCCCCAAAGAAGAATGAATCTAGCCCTAAAGGATATAGTAAAGGATGAATTACAAAAACTCCTTAACGTCGGTTTCATTTACCCAATTTCCAACAGTAAATGGGCGTCTCCTCTGGTGGTAGTTCCAAAGAAAGTCACAGGGAAATGGTGTATTTGTGTTGACTTTCGAGAAATGAACAAGGCCACTCTTAAGGACTACTTTACATTGCCTTTAATCGATCAGGTGTTAGACACCTTATCAGGGAAACAATATTTTTCATTCCTTGATGGGTATAGTGGATACAATCAAATACTAATAGCGCCTGAGGATCAAGACAAGACAACCTTTACTTGTTCTTGGGGGACATATGCCTATCGAGTGTTACCGTTTGGCCTATGTAATGCACCTGCTACTTTCCAGCGGGAAGTTCTAGGAGTCTTTGCCGACCTTATACACGACTGTATAGAAGTTTATATGGATGCTTTTATAGTTTATGGTAATACCTTCCAAGAAGCCCTTGATAACCTTGAAATAGTTCTTATTCGGTGCCAAGAAACGAACTTATCTCTTATTCATGAAAAATGTAAAATGCTACTGACCGAGGGCATTGTTTTGGGACATCATGTCTCTCTTCAAGGTATCAAGGTGGATTTCGCCAAGATAGAAATAATTGTTAATCTTCCTCCTCCAAAAAATCCGAATGAAGTAAGAAGTTTTCTTGGTCATGCAGGCTATTATAAACATTTCATTGAAAATTTCACTAAGATAGCCGCACCTATGTTCAAACTACTCATGAAAGACACAAAATTCCAATGGATTGAACCATGTCAACATGCCTTTGAAACTCTAGAGTCAAAGCTATCAGTGGCACCAATACTTAGGGGCACAAATTGGTCCCTTCCTTTCCATATATCCACTCATGCCTCCAACATAGCTATAGGGGAAGTCTTAGGTCAAAAAGAATGACAAACATCACATGCCATTTACTTTGCTAGTAAAAATCTAACTCTAGCAGAATCAAAATATACTATTACTGAAAAAGAGTTTCTAGCAGTAGTCTATGCCATCAACAAGTTTCGTCATTATATCACAGGATATGAGATTTTTATACACACTCACCACTCTACCATCAGGTTTTTAATGAATAAATCTATCACTAATGGTAGAGAAACTCGGTGGCTTCTTTTGTTACAAGAATTTAATATCACCATTGTTGATTGTCCCGGTCGAGAGAATGTGGTAGCTGATTTTCTCTCTCGGATTCAAACTGTCGATAATTCTAGTCCTGACGATGATAGCTTCCCTGATATTATTATTAGATGATGTGTACAAGAGGATGAGATGGCAGAGATCCTTCATGCATGTCATGGTGGACCTTGTGGCAGGCATTTTTTTGATAAGAGAACAACATACAAAGTGTTACACTCTGGGTATTATTATCCAAGCATTTTCAAAGATGCTGCCAAGTATTTCAAGGGGTGTGACAGTTGCTAAAGAATGGGTAGACCTACGCCATCCGATGAGATTCCTTTAAAACCTCAAGTTATGATTGAGCCTTTTGAAAAATGGGCTCTAGATTTCGTTGGTCCAATCTCCCGTATGTCTCGCAAGAAGAAGTACATTCTAGTCTATATAGATTATGTCACCAAATGGTTAGAAGCCAAAGCTTTATTCCGAGCCATAGAGAAATCTGTGGTATAATTCATATATGAAGAAATCTTCACTCGATTTGGTGTACCTAGGGAAATTGTAACCGATCAAGGATCTCAGTTTACCTCCAAGTTAATGAAAGAGCTTACTGACAAATATGGAATTAGACATTGTAAATCTTCACCATATCACCCACAAGCCAATGGTAAGGTAGAATCCACTAACAAAGTATTAGAAGCAATCATGACTAAGACTATTAAGTTCCACCACAAGGACTAGGCAGATAGGCTCCCAGAATCCTTGTGGGATTACATAATAACATGGAGGAACACCACTAGCCACACACCTTATGAACTCATTTATGGTAAACAAGTTCTTCTACCTATTGAATTTCAAATCAAATCCTTTCATATGGCTGCATAATTGTTGGGCCTAGCCCAAGTGGGGCAATTTTGAGTAAGAGGGTATTTTGGAACTGCGGAGCTGAGCGCAATTTGGCTGAAACAATTTTTGGTATAAGTTTTAGGTGCTGCAAAGTTGCGTGCAGTGCAGTGTTGGAGGAAGCTGCGAGGAGGTAGTGCTACGAAGTGTCCAGTCCACGGGATTCCAACAAAGGAGAGTGTTGAATGGAGGATGGAACATGTTCCGGTTAGACTGTTGGCGGTCTATTTTTGGTAAAGATGCTCCAGGAGTGCTAGGTGGTGGGCATGAGCAAATCGGGAAGACAGTGACTGGTCGCACATGCAGACGATGCCACTACTTGAGCCAGTCGCATGAAACTATTAGAGGAAGAACCACTCGATGAATTTGACCTGTTGGCATGCATGCAACAGGAAGGCCGATAGCGACATGAAGCATGCATGGAAGACTGCCACGATGGAATATTCGCTACCAGGAGCCAGAAGTTCAGTTTTGGGGAAACCGTGACAGTTTTGTAACCCTAAGAGTTTGTTCCTGCGAATTGTAAAGACATGACCTACAGGCATGATCTATAAATAAGGCATGATTTTGTATGGGAATGGGTTAACTCTTTATTTTGTTAAGCTTGAATATTGTTGCATCTTTTAATCTTAAGTGCTATTGTAAAGACTCTGCAAGCTGAGTACGCGGAGATCTAATTGAGAGAGAAGAGAGTCTGCAGCTGAGTGCGCAGACTAAGAACTGTTTTACCCTTCCCAAAGACTAATTTAACAACAGTTCTTGTAGACGTAGCCTCCATCCGGGGGGTGAGCCACGTTAAATCCTGTGTAGTTTGATTGTTTGTGTTTGTAACTATTCATTTTCTTAGTATGGATGTTTAATACCACAGTTATATATTATGTGATTGTTTTTATATGTATTCACCACAGGAATGGTGGGAATAATATGTTAAGTAATACATGTGTGGATGAATGTTAAGTATTCAACACTTATAAGTCTTTAAATGTATGAATTTATGGTTAATCACATAGTTGAACACTGGATTTGAGCACAGTATTATATACTTCATTCATTTACATACGCCATAAAGATAATAACCTAAGTGTCGTTGAATGGATAAATAACATTAAGTAAGATTGGTCAGAGTTAATCAAGTCTTGAAGTAGACACGCGGTCTAGTCGACGCGCTGACCCCCTTCGAGAGTGTTGGGAGATAAGTTGTTGATAGCTTATCGTCATAACACGAGAAGTACCCATTACCACGCAGTCCTTAGCTGTGCTGGTTGCGCAAGAGCCGTAGCTTTCCGAAGTATCTGACACAAAGTACGGACTTCGCACAATCTTTGTCTGCAGTAAGAGTCCTTTACCGCGCTGCCCATTAGTTCCTTCTACACTCGCGTCACCAGGTTGTGGAAACATGATTATGCAACCACCCCCTCAGCTTCGCCTTGGGTGAGACCTCAGGCTGCGCGCAATCTGTTGCCGAAAGGGTCGGTGAATAGGGGTTTTTTTGGTCCCTTGAATTGTGAAGTACCTGGGTCTACATTGGAAACCTCCAGCTTAGTTATATACACCAACAAATGGTTCAGTTGCTCGCTTAAGAATCAGTGATGCAGTACTATGTTTGGAAAGTAATGTGTGATGAAGAATACCAGTTCCAGTTGGGTTCAGATAATTGGCATCTGTAGAAGAAAGAGATCTGGGACTGGTGTAATAAGAATGAAAGAGATTTTGCAAAGAAAGAGAACAGACACCCACATCTCCTTGACGTAGAGTGGTTGAACAGATATTTGTGGAAAGATATTCACGAGATATTCTAGGCTTCATTTGGAAACGAGCTGCACGAGTGGATATTGTGACTCGCAGAAAAGAAAACCTGTTTTCAAGGAGGAGTACCTATAGAGTGGACTCCAGAGCTCATAGAGCAACTCAAAGAAATAGACAACCCACTGTTGCGAGCAGTCGACTTCTGGGTTGATAGCATACTTGAAGGATTTGTAACATAATTTTTTGTAGACACGCTGAAATCCTACAGCCAAGCTGAAGCATACTTTTTCGAAGGATTCAGAGGTAAGTACCTGAACAATATTAGTCTAAAAATGAAAGTGCTTTTAGTTGAGAATGGCGTTTTAAGAATGCAGTAATATTTTTGAAACTGTCATGGTAGAAAGTATATTTAGTGACTCTGACCAAGAAACCCATAATCTAAGAAGTGGAAAGAAATATAAGTTTAATAAAGAGAAGAATCCCGTAGGACCTGGACTCCGCATGAATAATGAACTCCCATGTGACCTTAACAATTAGACCGCACCATCATCAGCCACTATCCATGCTATTACACCTCAGAACCCGCCGGTTGCAGAGACCGCACCACCCCTATCTCAAAACCCACCTAATGTGAGTGTAGCGCAGCCCAGTCTGTAGAACATCAATATTGGTAGCACCATAGGAGCGGGTGCTCAGACCATTTTGACTCAGACTAGTCTAGTTCAAAATACCCAGTCTCAGAATATTCCACAGAGTAGTATTCCTAGCACTATTCCGAATACTACATTTACCTTTTTCCTCTCAGAACCCCGCGCAGAATATTTTTATTCCTCAGGGTGCTACACAACCAGGAAGGAGAATGACAAAGAACGATATAAAACTGTCGACATTCAAAGGAACGGGTCTAGAAGACCCTGATTAGCACTGGTTTCTATGAGAAGCCATATGGAGTGTAAAGAAAGTTCAGGATGATGCTGTGAAGAGAGCACAGCTCATCACTACTTTCAGAGATAGAACATTGCATTGGTTTACGAAATATTCTCAGGCACAACCGAGAACCCTAACAGAAATCAAGGCTGTGCTCGCAATAGAGTTTAAGAAGCTGAAATCAGAATCGCAGTGCATAACAGAATTAAAGGAAATCAAGTAGAAACCTACCGAAACGGTCTAGGAATTTGACCAAAAAATTAAGACATTGATGGATCAAGTGAGCTTTGAGATAGCTCCGCAACAACATAAGGAGTGGTTCATTGTTGTGTTATTTCCCCACATAAGACAACCATTGATGCAGCAGAAGGTTGCGTCGCAGGAAGAGGCGTTAGAGATCGCAAAGAAGATGTAGGCTTCACCGATTGGAGAGAGTAGTTCTGGGATGTCACAGATCCAGAATCAGTTGACCACCTTAACATTATAATTGCAAGGTATGAAGAATGGAAAATAAAATAGCTATGAATAGAGACATGAAATTTGGTGCACAGGATGCAAAGGAGAGGGCCACACCAGAGAACATTTCCCTCTATTTCAAGATTTTCTTAATAGTGGTGCACCGAACCCAATGAATATGAATCACAATCAGATGTCGTGGTGTGAAATCTGTAGAAGCAGAGGACATAGACCTGAGGACTGTTATCTAATATAGAAATATGTAAAAACACTTAAAAACTTATACTGTAATTTCTGTAAGTCAGTTGGACATGATGAATCCAACTGTTGCGCATATGGGCTGATGAATGAAAGAAAGCGAGATATGGAAGCGATGGGAGGTGCTAGAATGTACCATGTTCAAGAAGAAAATCAACCAAAACAAGAGAACACCCAATATGATCAGGGTGGATATAAAGGCCGTGGTGGTGGATACCACGGGAGAGGAAGAAATGCCATCCCATCCCATGGAAGAGGCCGAGGCTAGGTAATTTTCTTTAACTGTGGCCATCCAGGTCATGTATCTAGAGATTGTACAAATCGATGCACTACATGCAATTACTGTAAATCATTTGAGCATGTTATTGAAGAATGCCCTGTACTAGAGGTAGAAATGCAGAAACAAAGAAGGACAGAACTGCCAAATCCCAACATTCAGTTGATCGTAGCAGAGAGAAGAACTGCGGATCCAAGTGTAAACATGGTAACGTAGAGTGGCGTTGATACAGGAAGGGATGGAGGCACAGAGCTGCATGAATTTATTGAAGAGCGTAGATGCTTTCATGGAATTTGAAAAACTACTTAGGCAGTATAAGCCATGCAGTGAGAAGGGGGCTGCCCATGGTGCAGTCCATAACATTAGGAGTCCTAAAAGAATAGGAAGGGAAATGAGGCTCAGTGCATAGATTGGGGACTATGATATGGATGAGATCATTCTTGATCTTGGATCTGAAGTAAATGTCTTAACCAAGCAGACATGGCATCAGATGGGAAAACCAAAGTTACAGTGGTCACCACTACATTAAGAATGGCTAATCAAGGGATAGTTATACCTTTAGGGAGGTTACCCAACACCATTGTTGACATTGACGGAGTGGAAAGCTATGCATATTTTGAAGTGATTGAAATCATGGACGACAATCATCCTTATCCATCACTGCTAGGTATCGATTGGGCAATGACTAACTCTTCCATTATTGATTTGAAGACTATGAAAATGATATTTGAAGGCAATGATATCAGGGTCATCGCACCATTGGACCCTTCACAGGGTGAACAATATGTTGAACCGATTCAGTAGGAATCCAGAGCCCAAGACTTGGACCGTACTCACAAGATGACAACTGATGCTGCTGATTATACTAATCCAACTGTAGATGGAACCCTTAGTTGGTGTTGTGACAGCTCTTGCATTTTAGACTCTGATGCAGGACTAGAAAAATAGCAAAGCAGATTACTTGAAGTATCTGCCAGGAGATGTGCGATGATCACAAAGTCACTCCGCTGGATTAGCAAAAAGGTAACTCCAGTCCCTACCTATGATGGTTTATCTAGTGTTTATTGCTTTATCAAAGAATATACTGCAGCAGTTGCATATGAATACCGCGTATCAGCATTAGACATGGCACTACGCAAGACACCTTCCAGATGGTGGGCTGTGCATAAGCAGACACTGACAACTTGGGATCAGAGCAAAATTAAGATGAAAATCAGGTTTGCTCAGAAGGTTACACTACCTTTTGCAAAATATAATAGTCAGACGGATCCAAGGGATCATATTAAAGCTTGCTCACAAGCCTGGGTGGAAAGGCCACATACAGAATGGGTACATCTGTTTGTGCACACGCTGGAGGAACCTATTCCGAAGAAGTGGTACCTAGACCTATGTTGGTCACCCTATATGTCAATTAATTAAAGCTAACACACAGGATGGTCAATATAAATTGTCAAACCCAGGAAGGTCTTTTATTTGAAAGGCAATAAGCACAATCTATGCATAAACAGATCAAGCAGTTGATTTACTTAAGTGCAGATAATGACCCTACCTATATGCTAAGCCAACTCATTCCATAAGGAAACTAATCTAATTCATACATCTAAGAATCCAAAGTGAAACAACCTTCCTACAGAAATCAACACAACAAGTTAATGATCTAATAATGAAATAGAACTAGATCACTTTTGCAAGAAATTAAATCCTATAATTATCAAACTACAACATTCAATCTTTACCAAAATGATCTATCCAGTGGCTACTGTAACTCTACCATTATCTGTCTGATCTATGAATGTAATTGAAGATACAACAACAACCAGAACTAAAATACAAGCTTGAACTCTAACTAATAATTACTGGAAATCCTAGAAAGCATAAACAACTAAAATATATTGGAATTGAGTCTGGATGTCACAGCTGATTAAAAAACACATGCAACTAAATAAATTATCTTACATAGTCGACTGTCACCCCACTCTGTTACAGCTATTCAAGATGCAGTTATAAAATACCAGAAAGGAAAGCTAATCTCTGTTACAACTACCAATAACATCTGCAATAATTCCACACCACATAATGGAAGTAAAACTAAACTACACTACCTACTTAAATCGGCTATCTCTGTGAGAAGGCAGGCTCTGACCTTTGTATTGGAGAAAACTCACTATGGCTTGGGAATACCACAATAGACAGATGACTACCAAAAATCTAATCAATTCTCAAAACAATGCTATTATAAATGACAATGTTAAAATAATGGAGAAATATAACCAACCTCGATCCAACGTTTGATGTAGATCCCCGTTGGAGCTTTCAATCCATGCACATCCAAGCACTTGTAATCTGCAAATTAGTCTTGACAACCAATATCTAACAAGTACATGTGATATATAAATGACATTAACATTATCAATAACAATGGTCCATAATATCATAAGCAAATGTAACCCAATGTATAATAAATGACATTCACACCATGAATGGACAAGAATATGAGTATTTCTATTAATGAACAAGAAGAAGTACAAAGTGATACGACCTCTTACCGGCAACCAATCTAAACAAAGATCTAGATCAATCCATTTGTGCTTCCACCACTTCAATCCTCCATGAAAGGAAAACTCAAACTAGCAAGGAGTTTGGAAGGTGAACATTACTGGTTCACAACTACAAGGATCAATGAGTGCAGACTCAAAATAGGTCAAAAATCCACTCGAGTGCCTTTACTATTCTCTTCTTCCTCCCGTCCATAATCCATATGTGCTCAATATATAGTCCTCTCAAAGGTAGGTGAAAGGGCTCATCGAGATGTTACCTGGGCAGATGGAGAGCCAAAGGTCACCCAATGACTGCTTTTTGGGAGTAAAAAGTAATAAAACAACGGTTTTTACCATTTTACTTCATACCCGTGAGCTATAGTGCTGCAACTCATGGGTACGCATGCTATAATGATGGAACATGCGGGTAGGAACAAAAATAGGGCAAATTGGTATCACTGAAGGATAAAAATGGATCTGAGTTACTGAAATGGATCCTACAAGCCAAATAATGATGATGCTCACAGGGTGGAATATTTTTGTGTAACAGATGACCCCTAATGTGTGAGGTCAGAGACTGAAATGTGCTATGATGGCCGAAATACATTATAAAACTCAGAAGTGGAGTGATGGAGACACGAGTGGAAAGAACGGTTCACTCATCATAATACAACAATGTCTCTGAATACATGTCGGTATAGTACAACAATCTGATACAATGGCCATGAATAGGCAGTACATAAGTAAATACATGTCATAAGTGATCATAGCCATGATCCCTCTACAGTAAGATATGGTCTTCTGTTGAAAACAAGACAACTGGTGCAAAACTGGAGGTACAAACTACTAAAATCTGAGAGGTGATATCTCAGATGCAAAGTCAAAGTCATATGTAGCATACTGAATGCCACAATCGCCTGGGGTCTTCTACATAAGTCTTCGATGGTGCAAGTCCCATCAAGTGAATAAAGGAGTTGGGGTTGAACCTGATGGGACATCATCTGATTACTGGTCAATGATGTATACCATCAACAGACGCGAGATAACCCAACAATAATGAAAATGGGCATAAAGGCACAGAGCACAATCATCAGAGTGTGAATAAATGGGTTGAAGTCGAACACTAAGATGAATCCATCGATTAGGGGACATTGATGTATTCCCAAAATTGTCAATGGTGAGAGAACCTGCCACTCATGAATGCAAGCCTCAAGGTACTCAACCGAACTCTAAGCCTCAAGTCCCGGAATAAATGAGTTGAAGTCGATGGAACGAGAATCACTGGAAGGAGGGAATTAAAGCATCCTCCATCAACCAGCACGAGGTACCAGCAATGCTGAAAGATTTGGAATATCTCAGGTGAAACGGACTGACTCAATAAGGATGGCCGACATGCAACAGTCAAGATATCTGAGGAGTGGCCGACACTGGTTTCAGGATTTCCTTTGAACAAGAGCATGAGCAGATGGATGGACTTAGGCAGCATAGACTTGACATAAACTGTGCAATGCAGGAGGAATTACAAAGGGCTCCATAATGACTGGAAGCTTAACCAATTGGTGAAGAAAAATGAGAAACAAGTACAACTCCTAAAGCCCAACTATAGTCCCGACTCATTTTGTACGGAGTGGAATGAATGCTCTGTTCAAAGGCGACACAACAACTTCCAACAAGAAATAGTGACCATAATCTCGTCCATCTTTTTGGAATATTTGATTTTTTTGGTCTTTTTCATATTTGGGAAAAGCTTTAAAAATAATTAAATTGCTTATAGTACAATAAGTGAGGGAACGAGCGTCAAATAGCTAGCAGACTAGTCCCAAGCAGTGGAACATACCTATGCTCAATGCAAGGAAGTGCGTGTAGGATGTGGACACTCGAGGGTATGTTCCCTCAGGGTCAAAGGGTCATCAAATTGTGAAGGGCAAATATATAAGCTCTGCAGGGATCGAAAGGGAAAAGTGCTTAGGCACTAGGCTATCAACTGAGTAAGCGGGAGCCGGCACAAGGCTCAAGCGGCAAGCAGGATGATGTAATGCAATCACAACATGATATAACTGAGAAGTCCTTTTCCGAAAAGTTAGTCTCCTCACCCGAAAAAGTGTAAAACAATGAGAGAAGAACTCTTCTAGTCATGTATGACTAGAGTATACCTTTTTTGTAATTAATCCACAAAGGTCCAAAAAAGGGGTAAACTTATACCTAAGTGAATGTCGCTTCAAATCCATTAATGAGTTTGAAATGACAAGTATACTCGGCAATCTGCGGTGCCATAGTACCAAACATTTTCAACTTCACTATTGTTAACCTCATACATAACGCAGGTAGAGCCAACCACTGAAGGTGCCATAGTAGAAATACCTAAGGAATCAAAATGATCATCTTCAAAATGAAGAGTAAAGCTGAAAGATGTCAAGGAATCTGCAAGAGCAAATTCATCATCACAGGAGTTGGAAATTCTAGAAGTAGAATCGAACTCATCAGGATCACTGATTTGCATATCTATAGGAGAGTCTAAAGACTCATCACTAGGGAGATCATACTCTAATGTCAAACCGGGGCTAGACAAAACTATTCCAGGATCAAAATCCAAATGCATGGTAGGTTGTACTAAAGGCTCATCTTGTTCAATAAGATCAAGGGGAGGAGGGGAATGAGATCTATGATAAAGATCCCCCCACGGCTTGTCATCACCACTCATGGCCTCAATAAAAACTTCATATTAAGGTAGAATACCATCAAGGCAATCATGTGAACAAGATGAGTTGGCTGCCCAAACTGGCAGTGTAACGGGATCCTCTTCAACTGTCTGGGAAGAAGAGAGATCCGGATCTGCAATGGTTTGTTGGATGTGATCGTAAGTGAGCTCTGCTACAGATCAAGGCATAGACATCCTGACGCGTGCAATGTCTCCAGACATAGAATCTGTGGATGGAAAAATCCATGGATCACCACAATAGGAAGTCTGGAATGGAATATTATTCGAAGGAGGAGGTGCACTGTCAGAAATGGTTCCAATAAAACTCACAGGTGCAGAATGGTTAAAAGTTCCCATCAACAAGGTGTACATTCCAACACCTATGTTCCCAGTTGCCGACTGACAATCAGACACTTGTGGGACTACTGATCCCATGGATGCTGTGGAAGGAGTGCCAACATAATCTAGTTGATCAATCGTCACAATCTTTCCTTCATGGGGAAAGCAAATAACTCAAAATACAGTAGACGCGATAGCCTTCATAGCGTACATCCAGTTCTGACCCAGTAAAAGGTTGTAGTCGATGGGCGCATCAACCACTTCGACTTCAGTAGGCACGGACTTACCACCCAAGGAGACAACAAGGGAAGGGATAATTCCATGCAGCATAAAAGATCTACCGTCGAATGCAGTGAGTGTAGTTTTAGACGCGAGTAGAGGAGGAGAGCCAAGATCTTTCCAACAAGTTAACGACATTACTGACGCGGAAGCACCTTCATCAACCATAGTACGTTTGATGAAGCTCTTAAGGAAAACCACCTGGATTTGAAAAGCCACGTGGTAAAGCAAGCGAGGTTGGACGTCAGTAGTATCAAACTTGATAAAACTAGGACTTCCCCATCCTGAACTCCTAACGCACTCTAAAGGGCATGCTTCTGAGAAGGACAAGCTTGCAAAACTTCGAGAGCCAACATGGCACATGGAGTTTGGCCCAAATCTTCTACGATGGAGTATTTTTGAACAGCTCGAGCATTAGGATTATGCGTGGAGCGCTTGAGAACACCTTTCGGTATACGCGGAATAATAGAAGTCTTCTCGATATGCAAGGAATTATCAGGAGGAAGGGGAGGCTCATTCCCCAAATTCGGTTGTGGTGCACCATAATCACATTGACGAGTAGCAACACAAACCTTCGACTGAACCATATTCACACATCCATAACCACTAGTATTGGAAGAACACATTGTTGTTTCATTAGTACCATAACCAGTGGTGGGAGCATGCAAATCCATGTTCTAGTGATGAGGTAGGGGATACTTCAGCACAGCTGGGCTCTATGCCAAATGCTTCGATGCTTCTTCAATACGAGGACATAAGTGAGTAAGATGATCCTGCCCATAAAGCTTGCAAGGGAATTTCACCTTACGCATAGGTTTACGATCCTCGCCAGCATTACTGCCTTCCCAAGGAGGGCTGGCATTCTCTTTACGAGGAGTATCACAATTGCTATTGTTGTTAATTCCATTGTTTCCACCCCTATGATTATTTATCCCCTTTTTCTTACCACCAGGTTACTGGTTACCCAACGGTTTTGTTGATTGCACATTCTGCACATCAAACGATGGAGTGGAAGTGGACAACATGTGAACCTGTTCAGGAGCAGACTGGTTTAGCGACAAATTTTGCATTTGATTCGCTACCAGGTCTACAGGGCGAGTGCATGCGGACCCCATGATTCCATCGGCATGTGGTCCAGGAACTGATGTGGGCTCATGTCTTGTTCTCGGTGCGTTAGGAATAATGTCATACAAGATGCCAGACTGAGAATAAAGTAGATCTAACTGCTGGACTTTCACGATAGCTTGTTCCTCAGTCAGTCACAATGCCAGACATCGAAAGATCCTTAGCAATGTATGGGACTAAACACCTCAGGAACCATTCCAACAGGAACTCTTGAGGAATGTTTCCTTTCACTAATCTCTTCTGCCGACGCCACTCTTGAACGTGGTCAGAAATATGTGTGGCATTATTCTGACGGAAGGTGGACAACAACTCAGTACTACTATCATAACGAACCGGCAACTGGAAATGGTCTAAGAAAACCAAAGCAATCTCATTGAATCCCATATAGGTGTTTCCGGGAAACTCCACATACCACATCGCGGCTGCCCCCATGAGGGTGCGTTGAAATAGTAGTAATCAAATGGAATCATGATTCAAAGAGTTGGAGGAGCACCAAAGGTGAAATGTTGTGACATGATCTCCCGGGTCCTCACCACCTTTCCCTTCAAACTTTGGAATGTCCAAAGGGAGCTTGGTAGGGACCGGGGGCCAAGTAGGGTCATGAAAAACTGGATCATTCGTGATCTTGGCAAGATCCAAGAGATTGAAGCGTGCAAGGAACGGGAGCTGCGGTTGGAAAGCTTGATTATAATCCCCCATAAAAGGTTGGTTAAATGGAATTGTGTTGTAAGATGGACCAAAATCTTGACCATGATGGTTAAACTGCTGATAATGAGGCCCTGACGGCCCGTAAGCTTGCCCATGGCCATAAGATGGATAACCTCCCCCTGCCTGACCCATTTGAGAGTAAGCATATATATGTGCATTTTGAGCACCATATTGGGGTGGTGGGTGATACTGGTGGCCAGCACCGACTGTGTTGTAGTAAGGGTTTCCACCATGTGTATGGGGCATGTATGTACTATTCATAGTGGGAACCGTGTTGTATTGACCGTAATGGTATGGTATGTTTCCACCCCCAATATTAGGATTAGCTTGAGCAGTCATGTGATGACCATAAGCATGAGAAGTATTCCCAGGTCCAATATGGGTGTGACCAATAGCAGGGTTGGTGGTATGATGTCCATGTTGATAGGAAATATTCCCATCCCCTACATTACTATTACTAGCGGCGGCAGTGGACACAAAAGTATGCGGTATGTGTCCACCCCTATGGTTGGGAGGAATGGTATCATGTGCAAAAGCAGTCCTGGGTTGACAAGTAGCGACATGTGTATTAGGTGGTGGATGGCGAGTCGTGTTTCGAACGACATTTCGACTAGGTTGGGTATTCCTAGGAGGTGGTCGCGTTCCAACATTAGCATGGTTAGGAATTTGACCAGTCCCCATAGTATGTGAGTGGGTGGACAACGTAGTGCCCCCAGATAGGGTAGTGCCCCCAGTGGGTATAGTATGGCTAACACTTTGACTAGTGCCACCATGAGTACCAACCATAGTTGAAAGTTCGACAATATTGTGACTAGGTAAACCAAAAAAGAGTGTGGTGGGGTTGACCATAGGGCCGGAATCATCATGAGTCTCGGGCCTCCTATATCTAAAATTGCGTGGAAACGAAGGAATGAAAGGCTCGTCCTGTTATTCCTCCTTGGGTAAGTCGAGCATCCCGTAAAGATAATTATCCAAATTCGAAGGATCAAACGGATCCTGGTCAAGTGGATTAGGCCAAATAGAACCAGGTTGAGTCTCAGGTGGATCACCTCCCCAATCCTCACGAGGAGTCTGGGGATGGGAAGTATGTTCAACTCTACCCGAAGGAGTAGAAAGGTCTTTCCTGATATTGGGATGTGCAGCCATGTAATCCTCAACGTAAGTCTCGTAAGAATCCAAAGACTCAGAGGGAGCCCTCCGGCATCCTCTAGCAAAACGATGTGTAACCACGAGTGGCTTTAAACCATCCAAATGACGGGACTGACGGAGAGTAGCACTCTGTGCCATGTTCTCTCTGGAGAGAGACACAACATCTCCTAAAGGCCAACTATTGATCAAAAACAGTAAATCAAAAGCACACACCTAGAGAAACTACAACCAAGAGAAGACAAACACAGTGGCTAATTGAGCTCCCAACACTAGAGCCGGTATGTCTTGCCTAGGAGAGGCTTGAGAATCCCAAACTATAGTTTGAGGTAACAAAATCAGTTATAGAGACACCCAGGCTTCACTGTGTCGACAGGGTCAAGTCCGCTGCATGAACACAACTGTGCTATCCAATCCCTATCTGACTCAAGACACAAATAGCATAACCACTACAAGTACCCTATGCAATACCTAGGTAAGGAAACTATGTTTACCACAATATAACCAATGCTCAGGGGGATAGTCTCAGGTGAGACCCATCGTATGGACAGGGTAGCTAAGCCCGAAGCACAATAGGACGAACCTCTAGTACCCCCAAATATGAACTCCTAAACCAACCTCTCGTGACCTCGTGCTTAACTCTGGATTGAGTAGAGCTTTTTTTAGAACACCGATCTATACCATGGATTCCTCCACTCCCTGGTCAGACACCTAATGTTTCGTTCAGTAGTCTTGGATTGTTAACTCACAATGATCTATTCCAAGACTCTAAACCTATGCTAGTTGGCATACCCTATAAATAAAATAAGTCTAATCAATTTTATGATTAAGCGTTAATTTTAGTGGTTGTCATTACTCAAGGGATATGGTCGTGAAACTAGTGATGTGTAGACTCAATAGTATGCAACATCGTCTAATCCTAGACTCATCTATCCAATAAAACAATGTCACTAATATGCAAAATCAACCAACAATTCCGAAATAAATATGCAAAATTTTATCTTTTCAATGCACAAGCAGAACCTAAAATCAAGGCAACAAGCACTCAATGAAAAATGCAGTACATGGAAATAAAATATTTTTGTATTTTCTCTTATAAACAGAAAGGAAAATGCAAAAAAACTAAATGAATATTTTTGTATTTTTTCAATATATATGGAATGAAAAAATGCAAGCAAAATCCTACTATTCAGTCACTGAAGTGCCGATAAGATCACTAAGACAACCCAGCAGATCCTAAACAATAAGACTCAACCAAAAGAAAGATCTCAAAAGGAAGAAACAAAGAGGCTAAAACCAAAGATTCGTAAAAAACCAAGAAGGCTCAACCAAGAGAATAGAAGAGATCTAGTCACAACCAAGGTATGAAACAGTCAAGAAAGAGGCCAACAATGACTCAGGAACCAACCAAACTCACCCAACAACAACCAATAGCCATAAACAAACAAAAGCCGGAGTTACACGCTACTGTCGAAGGAATACCTGCGGGTACCCATGAGCAGTAGTGTAAACAAATGCGGGTATACGCGGGTAGAACTAAGCCAGCCCACGGGTGAGGAAAAGCGAATGGTCAAATAAAGATTCCATAGGCTTAGAAACATCAAGTTTTCTACAGTGTATCTTAACGGCCAACCAGTGACACAGAGCTTCGATAAACAACAACTCTAATTATGGACTAATGCTAAATTTTTTTCCCAAACACGGATGTTTTCCCTAGCGGAGTTTCCATTTCTGTATTGGAGAAAACTCACTATGGCTTTGGAATACCACAACAGACAGATGACTACCAGAAATCTACTCAATTCTCAAAACAATGCTATTATAAATGACAATGTTAAAATAATGGAGAGATGTAACCAACCTCGATCCAACGTTTGATGTAGATCCTGTTGGAACTTTCAATCCGAACACATCCAAGCACTTGTAATCTACAAATTAGTCTTGACAACCAATATCTAGCAAGTACATGTGATATATAAATGACATTAACATTATCAATAACAATGGTCCATAATATCATAAGCAAATGTAACCCAATGTATAATAAATGACATTCACACCATGAATGGACGCAAATATGAGTATTTCTATTAATGAACAAGAAGAAGTACAAAGCGATACGACCTCTTTCCAGCATCAAATCTGAACCAAGATCTAGATCAATCCAGTTGTGCCTCCACCACTTCAATCCTCCATGAAAGGAAAACTCAAACTAGCAAGGAGTTTGGAAGGTGAACATAACTAGTTCACAACTAGAAGGATCAATGAGTGCAGACTCAAGATAGGGAAAAAATCCACTAGAATGCCTTTACTATTCTCTTCTTCCTCCCGTCCATAAGCCATATGTGCTCAATATATAGTCCTTTCAAAGGTAGGTTAAAGGACTCATCGAGACGTTACTTGGGCAGATGGAGAGCCAAAGGTCACCCAATGACTGCTTTTTGGGAGTAAAAAGTAATAAAACAGTGGTTTTTACCATTTTACTTGATACCCGCGGGCTATAGTACCGCAACTCGCGGGTACGCATGCTATAGTGATGCAACATGTGGGTAGGAACAAAAATAGGGCAAACTGGTATCACTAAAGGATAAAAATGGATCTCAGTCACTGAAATGGATCCTATAGGCCAAAGAATGTTGATGCTCATAGGGTGGAATATTTCTGTGTAACAGATGTCCCCTAATGTGTGAGGTCAGAGACTGAAATGTGCTACGATGGTCGAAATACATTATAAAACTCAGAAGTGGAGTGACACAGACACAAGTGGAAAGAACGGCTCAATTGTCATAATACAATAATGTCTCTGAATACATGTCAGTATAGTACAACAATCTGATACAATGGCGATGAATAGGTAGTACATAAGTAAATACATGTCATAAGTGATCATAGCCATGATCCCTCTACAGTAAGATATGGTCTTCTACTGAAAATAAGACAACTGGTGCAAAATTGGAGGTACAAACTGGTGAAATCTGAGAGGTGATATCTCAGATGTAAATTCAAAGTCATATGTAGCATACTGAATGCCACAATCGCTTGGGGTCTTCTACACAAGTCTTCGATGGTGGAAGTCCCATCAAGTGAATAAAGGAGTTGGGGTCGAACCTGATGAGACATCATCTGATTATCGGTCAATGATGTATACCGTGAATAGATGCGAGATGACCCACCAATAATGAAAATGGTCATCAAGGCATAGAGCACAATCATCAGAGTTTGAATAAATGGGTTGAATTCAAACACTAGGATGAATCCATCGATCAGGGGACATTGATGTATTCCCAAAACTGTCGATGACGAGAGAACCTGCCACTAATGACTGCAAGCCTCAAGGTACTCAATCGAACTCTAAGCCTCAAGTCTCGAAATAAATGAGTTGAAGTCGACGAAAGGAGACTCGCTGGAAGGATGGCATTAAGGCATCCCCCATCAACCAGCACGAGGTACCAGCAATGCTGAAAGATTTGGAAGATCTCAGGTGAAATGGACTGACTCAATAAGGATGGCCGACATGCAATAGTCAAGATTTCTGAGGAGTGGCCAACACTGGTTTCAGGACTTCATTTGAACAAGAGCATGAGCAGATGGATAGACTCGGGCAGCATAGACTTGACATAAACTGTGCATGGAAGAGTCATTATAGAGGGCTCCATAATGACTGGAAGCTTAACCAATCGGTGAAGAAAACTGAGAAATAAGTACAGCTCCTAAGGCTCAACTATAGTCCCGACTCATAATGTACGGAGTGGAATGAATGCTCTGTTCAAAGGCGACACAACAGCTGCCAACAAGAAATAGTGACCATAATCTCGTCCGGCTTTTTGGAATATTTGATTTTTTTGGTCTTTTTCATATTTGGTAAAAGCTTGAAAAAGAATAAAATTGCTTATAGTACAAGTGAGGGAACGAGTGTCAAATAGCTAGCAGACTAGTCCCAAGCAGTGGAACATACCTAAGCTCAATGAAAGGAAGTGTGTGTAGGATATGGACACTCGGGGGTATGTTCCCTCAGGGTCAAAGAGTCATCAAATTGTTAAGGGCAAATATATAAGCTCTGCAGGGCTCGACAGGGAAAAGGGCTCAGGCACCAGGCTATCAACTGAGTAAGCCGGAGCTGGCACAAGGCTCAAGTGGCAAACAGGATGATGCAATGCAATCACAACATGATGTTACTAAGAAGTCCTTTTTCATAAAGTTAGTCTCGTCACCCGAAAAAGTGTAAAACAATGAGAGAAGAACTCTTCTAGTCACGTATGACTAGAGTATACATTTTTCGTAATTAATCCACAAAGGTATGGAAAAGGGGTAAACTTATACCTATGTGAATGTTGCTTCAAATCCTTTAACGAGTTTGAAATGACAAGTATACTCGGCAATCTTGTTTGATTTGAAAAAGTCTAACAAGGGCTTAAAAAAGACTTTATAAAAATCTTTTTCGTAAAGGTTTAACGAGCCCGAAAAAGTAAACTTGTGACCTCCTTAATGTTTTTAGTGACCTCAATGGAGATATGGAAGAATGCTCATAATGAGAGCAGACGAGTGTGAGGGACATGCGAGACTAGTTCCAAGCGCATGGGACAAAGCTATGCATAATGCAAGGAACATGAGCAAGATAAGGACAGTCAAGGGGTGTCTTCAAATTCGGATATTAATAGGCTCAAATGCATCATAACAATGGGGAGGCCCAAACCTATATGAAAGATTCCGAATATTCCTACCATGGCCGAAGCAAATGTCGAAAAGGACCAGTAAACAAGTATAAGTCTAGCTGAGAATCCTGTCTCCAAGAAACATAAGTACCAAGATCATCTCTAAAACGTACATAAAGAAAAATATGATACAACTCACTGTGGTAGAAACATTTTCAACTTCACTATTGTTAACCTCAGACATAATGTAGGTAGAGCTAACCACTGAAGATGCCATATTACCAATACATGAGGGATCAAAATGATCATCTCCAAAATGAAGAGCAAAGATGAAAGATGTGAAGGAATCTGCAAGAGCAAATTCATCATCACAGGAGTTGGAAATTCTAGAAGTAGAATCGAACTCATCAGGATCACCGATTTGCGGATCTATAGGAGAGTCTATAGACTCATCACTAGGGAGATCAAACTTTAAAGTCAAACCGGGGCTTGACAAACCTATTCCAGGATCAAAATCCAAATGCATAGCGGGTTGTACTATAGGCTCATTTTGTTCAATAAGATCAAGGCGAGGAGGAGAATGAGATCTATGATAAAGATTCCCCCCCCCGGCTTTTCATCACCACTCATGGCCTCAATAAAAACTTCATCTGAAGGTAGAATACCATCAAGGCAATCATGTGAACAAGATGAGTTGGCTGCCCAAACTGGCCGCGTAACGGGATCTTCTTCAACTATCTGGGAAGAAGAGATATCTGGATCTGCAGTGGTTTTTTGGATGTGATCGTAAGTGAGCTCCGCTACAGATAAATGCATAGACATCCCGACGCATGCAATGTCTTCAGACATAGAATCCGTGGATGGAAAAATCCATGGATCGCCACAATAGGAAGTATAGAATGGCATACTATTCGAAGGAGGAGGCGCACTCTCGGAAATGGTTCAAATAAAATTCAGAGGTGCAGAAGGGTTAAAAGTTCCCATCAACGAGGGGTACATTCCAACACCTATCTTCCCAGTTGCCGACTGAGAATCAGAAACTTGCGGGACTAATGATCTCATGGATGTTGTGGAAGGAGTGCCAACATAATCCAGATGATTGATCGTCATAATCTTTCCTTCATGGGGAAAGCAAATAACTCGAAATACAGTAGATGCGACAACCTTCATAGCGTTCATCCAATTCCGACCCAGCAAAAGGTTGTAGTCGATGGGCGCATCAACCACTTCAACTTCAATAGGCACGGACTTACCTCCCAAGGAGACAGCAAGGGAAGGGATAGATCCATGTGGCATAAAAGATCTACCGTTGAATGCAGTGAGTGTAGTTCTAGACACGAGTAAAGGAGGAGAGCCAAGAGCTTGTTGAAATATTGTAACTTCAAAGAATATTATATTTGTATATTATTTATTCCGGAGATGTTCCATACCTCCGATGTGATTATACTATAAATCCGAAGATGTTTATTCCTCTGAGTTGGGTGTGGTAACTAGGGTTATTAGACCCACCATGTGGGGTTCGGCCCAGTCAGTTATAATGGGGTATTTAACCTAATGGTTAAATACGAGCCTACATGTACTTGTGTAAAATACATATCAGAGTAGTGTATAAATAGAGGAGGTGTGTTCCTCATTTGACTCACTCACACACTTAAGGATAACGCACTTGTGGAGGAGAGGTCTTCTATTGTGGAGGAGGAGATCATGTCTCAGGGTTTCATCTTTGTATATTTCTGGTCATCTATATTGAGGAAGCTTTGCTGGGTTTTCTACCCCATGAGGGTTTCCCAGGATAAATCTCTGTCTCTTGTGTTTATGCTGTGCTTGTTGTTTCTTCAGTGATCCTGTATATGCTATTATTGTGAAATGGAATGTAATGCTGCTATTTTCTGTCTTAGCATATTGAATTTTAACATGGTATCAGAGCTAACCTGAAGGAAGACAAGGTATGGCACTAAAGACACTTGCTTTACTTACGACAATTTGAAGGTTAGGGTTTTACATAGCAAAAAACAGTCATCGTAGCACTTTCGCTATAAATCCGTTTTGGCAAAGTTTTCGGATCTGAAATTGTTACAGGACAAAGATTAAATCTCCAGGTACCTTGTGTCCAAAGGAAAACCTCTAATTCGTTTTACTTTGTGATTTATGATGTGTACAATATAGGGTTTCTGCCTCTTCCAGATCTAAGTCAAAATCAGGTGACCTTGGGAAAAATGTCATATCTTGGGCTAGGAAGCTCCAAATGAAATTTCGTAAAAAGGGACAGGTAGTACACAGTCTGTACTATCTCAAAAAACTTTTTCCGAGGCCGAATTTGAACCAGTGACATGTGGCACTCCGTACAAGTTCGCTCTCCTGTATTATCCCATAAACAGGTCATGTTGCGACACTTGGCATAACTCTCTCTCAGAGAGTCCAATTGAGGTCAGACCTGTTAGGATGGAAATATAATAGGCCAAGATACCTTAGGAAAGTTTTTCAGAGGTCGAAGTTCAAACAGTGACACGTGGCACGCAGTACAAGTTCGCTCTTCTGTTTTATCCCAAAACAGGTCACGTTGCGACATATGACATAACTCTCTCTCAGAGAATCCAATTGAGGTCAGACCTGTCAGGATGGAAAGATAACAGGTCAGGATATCTCAAAAAACGTTTTTAGATCCTATGGATTGAAAAGTTTGGAGTTACACCAGAAATAATCAGGTACATATTTCTGTCAAAACATAATTATTTTTGAGTACCTTCATTCATGGCTTCCGGAATTTAGGGCTTTGAAGAAAGTTGGAATTTTTGTAAACGGAGACCACGGCTGAATGCTACTCATCAAAATAGAAATTTAGAGACCAAGATCATATTTTTTGATTGGGCAAAAGAGTGGGATTCATCAAACCCCAGTTCAGGGTCACGTCCAGTGAATCCGGAAGTTTCAAAGGCAAAATTGAGGAGTGAAACTTTGCAGTTTTGAAATTCTGAATATATCAGTTTGATCAGCTCATAAAGGCGCATATTTCTATCCTTTCGGAAGTTTGAAATTCAAAGTTTGAATTTTTGGGGTTTCTCTGACAAACCCATATCCAGCTCCAGGTCTAGTTCTTGCAAATCAAGTGGATAGGGTTAATCCTAGAAGAAGATGGATTGGTCACCTGCATAAGTGAAGGAGTTCCTGTTTCAGAGGGAGATGAGGCTAAGGCTTTACATAAGGAGATTACAAGCAATCTTGACAGGTATGACTCATCGAGGTATGTTTTGGGATTTGTTCATGATTAAGTTTATGGTATGTTTGTCTTCATGTTATTACGGTTAGTACAATCTTGATTTTAGATTTGTTGTATCACCTTAACAAAATTATGAATGCATGATAGAAGATATTCATTGGTTAGGGTGTTGACACTTATGATTGTACTAATGCATTATGATGTTGTGTGAGGTTGATGTTGTCTGCTAACAAGATACAGGTACATCACAAAAGACAAATCAGGTTCCATGACCATGAAAACAAGAAGACAAAGACTCGTCCATAATCTCTGTTCTACTTACGAGGTATGTTGTACATAACCAAGTAGGTACACTAATCCAGGTATGTTTCCCATGAATCTTACCTTAGGATCCCTTATATAAGTATACTTGGAATGATTGGTTATGCTTATTCATAAAGTTAGTAATCAAGGGATTATGCATATTATATCTTTTATCTTGATTGATGATATGCATGAGTAAAAGAAGACTTCCCTGAAATCTTGAATACTAATGTTTATTAACTATAATCATGACTATACATTTTCAAGATTATTTAGTACTATAATGTTTTGATAGTATTTAGAATATACTAATGAGTGTATGTTTGTGTATGAGATCATGAGGATGACTCTTGAGCATGCACAGTGGTACAGAATGAATAGAAGTTCAAAAGACATACAGAAGATCAAGCGGGAGGCAGCCACACAAACATAAAAGATAAGTATTTGAGTTGCTATTTGAAATAGTAATGATATTTCCTGTAATAGGTTGTATGCATATTTGTATTCCTAGAATATATAATGCTGAGTGTAAACATTCATAGAGCATTGAACAGTATACAACTAATGTGCATGTGTTTGGTAAGTTGGACAAACATTCCATTGTTGCTTGTCTAGAATGAAACCTCTTTGCTGACATGCTGAGAGTTGTGCACACTCTCGATAGTATGTTCTGGTAGAGATGGAAGGCATCTAGATAGCCACTGTATGCATACAGGATATGGGAAAGTGTTGTGCCAAAGTATTGGTCAAAATAGTTGCATCACTATGTAAATGATATTTGTATGCATAATAGGTTATCATGTCAATATGATTTGATGATTATGAAGTATTACTAATCATGTACTTAATTTTGATTTGTAGGAAAGGTCATGAAGAATGATGGACACCGTACAAGTGGTGGATGTTCAAACAAGAAGATTTACAAATCAAACAAAATATAGAAGGCTCATGGCTAGAAGTTTCTCTTAGAAAGGGGAAAAGAATCACGACAAGATGTTTGCTCCAAGTATGGTGTAATTAAAGAAGAAGTGTGAATCAGGTTCTGCACAGGTCCCAGGATCGATAATAAATTGATAAGCTTAATGATCACCATGGGTGATGTGGATCTCAACCTTTGCTACAAGGTTGAATATGATTTCTATACACATATGACATGGATGCAAGAAGGAACTCACCACAGAGTTCAAATGATATTGAGGCTCATATCAGTAGACCCATCTAACGAGAGATGGCATAGATAGATATGCAGAAGATCATTCAATGCAGAAATGAAAATGAAAGATCTCAAATTGACGCTTTACTTCCTAGGTCTGGAAGTATGGCAAGGCTCAGAAGGAATATTTCTCAACCAGGGAAAGTATGATGAGAAATATGACTTGAGGTGTTGGAATGGCCACTCTTATGGATTCCAACTTGAAGCTGTTAGGGGATAACTCATCAGAGTTAGTGGATATAACTCTGTACAGTCAAATTATTGGGTCATTGATGTATCTAACATATACTAGATTAGATATATGCTTTGTTGTGAATACCTTGAGTCAGTATCTAGTGGAAACTAGATGTTTCCACCTGATAGTTGCAAAGCATGTGATCAGGCACCTAAAGGATACGATAGACTTTGATCTGTGCTATCTTGGAGATCATGACTTCAGATGGCTACTCAGATGCTGATTGGGTAGAAAGTGTATCAAACAAGAACACATCAAGAGGATGTTATTGTCTGGGATTAGCCATGATCTCGTGGTTTAGATGGAAGCAGTCTAGTGTGGCTCTCAGCACAAGCAGAATATATGGCTGTTTGCTCTGCTAGTTGTGAAGAAGTTTGGCTTCAGGATTGTTTGACTTAGAGATAGAACCAACTGTGATCCTATGTGACAAATAGAGTTGTATCAAGATGACATAGAATCCAGTGTTCCATGATAAGTCAAAGATCATAGGGATCTAACAAGATATGACACAGAAAGGAACTATAAAGTTTGAATTCGTAATAGGTTACCAACATACTAACCAAGCCTTTGTCTCGAGTGAAATTTGAATACTTTCGAGACAATCTTGGTGTAGCTCAAAAGGACCCTCCTCGAAAGGGGGAGTAGTATAGTCACTGATGATGAGATTGTCTCATCGAAAAACAAGGTCAATGATGAGGTAACCTGTTCTCTACACCTAGATACTTAGAAATATTTAGATTTAGGACTCGTATACTTAGAATACTTAGTTTTACTTATACATGCTTTTGATGTTATATGTATTAGTAAGAATACATGCTTTTGATGATAAGATGTATTGGTAAGAATACATACTTTTGATGATACATGTATTGATTAATGTACTTGTATGGTTGAGGATACTTGTACTTGTATTGATGAGAATACATGTGAGGATTATATCATCCTTGAACACTTGTTCTAAAGTGAGCCGTAGACAGGTGTCTCCGAGAAAGAAGAGGGATTGTATGATCCCTGGACTTCAGTTCCTCAATTGATCCGTAGACGTATAGTCTCTGAAAATGAAGTCCTTAGTGGACAGATAGGGATTGTATCATCCCTGGACCTTGGTCCCTGAATTGAGCCGTAGACGTGAGGTCTCCGAGAATGAAGTCCTTAGTGGACAGTTGAGGGGATTGAATCATCCCTGGACTTTCAGTCCTAAAGAGAGCCGTAGACGTGAGGTCTCCGAGAATGAAGTCCTTAGTGGACAGTTGAGGGGATTGGATCATCCCTGGACTTTCAGTCCTAAAGAGAGCCGTAGACGTGAGGTCTCCGAGAATGAAGTCCTTAGCGGACAGTTGAGGGGATTGGATCATCCCTGTACTTTCAGTCCTAAAGAGAACCGTAGACGTGAGGTCTCCGAGAAGTGGGGATTGTATCATCCCCGCACTGCGGTCCCTGAATTGATCCGTAGACGTGAGGTCTCCGAGAAGTGGGGATTGTATCATCCCTGGACTGCGGTCCCTGAATTGATCCATAGACGTGAGGTCTCCGAGAAGTGGGGATTGTATCATCCCCGGACTTAGGTCCCTGAATTGATCCGTAGACGTATGGTCTCCAAGAAGTGGGGATTGTATCATCCCCGGACTTAGGTCCCTGAATTGATCCATAGACGTGAGGTCTCCGAGAAGTGGGGATTGTATCATCCCCGGACTGCGGTCCCTGAATTGATCCGTAGACGTGAGGTCTCCGAGAAGTGGGGATTGTATCATCCCCGGACTGCGGTCCCTGAATTGATCCGTAGACGTGAGGTCTCCGAGAAGTGGGGATTGTATCATCCCCGGACTTAGGTCCCTGAATTGATCCGTAGACGTATGGTCTCCGAGAAGTGGGGATTGTATCATCCCCGGACTTAGGTCCCTGAATTGATCCGTAGACGTGAGGTCTCTGAGAAGTGGGGATTGTATCATCCCCGGACTGCGGTCCCTGAATTGATCCGTAGACGTGAGGTCTCCGAGAAGTGGGGATTGTATCATCCCCGGACTGCGGTCCCTGAATTGATCCGTAGACGTGAGGTCTCTGAGAAGTGGGGATTGTATCATCCCCGGACTTAGGTCCCTGAATTGATCCGTAGATGTGAGGTCTCCGAGAAGTGGGGATTGTATCATCCCCGGACTGCGGTCCCTGAATTGATCCGTAGACGTATGGTCTCCGAGAAGTGGGGATTGTATCATCCCCGGACTTCGGTCCCTGAATTGATCCGTAGACGTATGGTCTCCGAGAAAGTGATTTTTTTATGTGGTTACTTGTATCGGTAGGATACTTGTATTGATGATGTGGTTACTTGTATCGGTAGGATACTTGTATTGATGATGTGGTTACTTGTATCGGTAGGATACTTGTATTGATGATGTGGTTACTTGTATCGGTAGGATACTTGTATTGATGATGTGGTTACTTGTATCGGTATGATAGTTGTATTGATGATGTGGTTACTTGTATCGGTAGGATACTTGTATTGATGATGTGGTTACTTGTATCGGTAGGATACTTGTATTGATGATATGGTTACTTGTATCAGTGTGGATACTTGTATTGATGATATGTACACTTGTATTGGCATGAATACATGTACTAATGATGTGGATACTTGTATTGTTATGGATACCTGTATCGATGACGATGCTGATGATCGTGTGATGACGATGCTGATGATCGTGAGATGACGATGCTGATGATCGTGTGATGACGATGCTGATGATCGTGAGATGACGATGCTGATGATCGTGTGATGATGATGCTGATGATCGTGTGATGACGATGCTGATGATCGTGAGATGACGATGCTAATGATCGTGTGATGACGATGCTGATGATCGTGAGATGACGATGCTGATGATGGTGTGATAACGATGCTAATGATCGTGTGATGACGATGCTGATGATCGTGTGATGACGATGCTGATGATCGTGTGATGACGATGCTAATGATCGTGAGATGACGATACTGATGATCGTGAGGATCCAGATGTTGATGTTGTTGTAGCTGTTCGAGTGCTGCAGAAGATAAAGACTCAGTACTGAAGATGTTGATGTTCCAGTATTGAAGATGTTCCAGTAACTGCTTGAGTTACTGATGATGTTGAGAAAGCTTCCAATGATTTATAGATGTATCATGTATGATGTTGATGACTCCTTGCTCGTGCAGATACTGTTATAATATCCTTCTCGTTAAGGGGGAGTGTTGAAATATTGTAACTTCAAAGAATATTATATTTGTATATTATTTATTCCGGAGATGTTCCATACCTCCGATGTGATTATACTATAAATCCGGAGATGTTTATTCCTCCGAGTTGGGTGTGGTAACTAGGGTTATTAGACCCACCATGTGGGGGTCGGCCCAGTCAGTTATAATGGGGTATTTAACCTAATGGTTAAATACGAGCCTACATGTACTTGTGTAAAATACATATCAGAGTAGTGTATAAATAGAGGAGGTGTGTTCCTCATTTGACTCACTCACACACTTAAGGATAACGCACTTGTGGAGGAGAGGTCTTCTATTGTGGAGGAGGAGATCATGTCTCAGGGTTTCATCTTTGTATATTGCTGGTCATCTATATTGAGGAAGCTTTGCTGGGTTTTCTACCCCATGAGGGTTTCCCAGGATAAATCTCTGTCTCTTGTGTTTATGTTGTGCTTGTTGTTTCTTCAGTTATCCTGTATATGCTATTATTGTGAAATGGAATGTAATGCTGCTATTTTCTGTCTTAGCATATTGAATTTTAACAGAGCTTTCCAACAAGTTAACAACATTACTGACGCGGAAGCACCTTCATCAACCATAGTACGTTTGACGAAGATCTTAAGAAAACCACCTGGATTTGAAAAGCCATGTGATAAGGAAAGCAAGGTTGGACATCAGTAGTATCGAACTTGAAAACACTAGGACTTCCCCCATCTTGAACTCCTAACACACTCAAAAGGGCATGCTTCTGAGAAGGACAAGCTTGCAAAACTTCAAGAGCCAACATGGCACACAGAGTTTGGCCCAAATCTTCTATGATGGAGTAGTTCAAGGCGGCTCGAGCATTAGGATTATGCGTGGAGCACTTGAGAACACTTTTCGGTATCTGCGGCATAATAGAAGGCTTTTCGATATGCAAGGAATTATCAGGAGGAGGGGGAGGCTCGTTCCCCAAATTCGGTTGTGGTGCACCATAATCAGGTTGATGAGTAGCAACACAAACCTCCGACTGAACCATATTCACACATCCATAACCACTAGTATTGGAAGAAGACGTTGTCGTTTCATTAGTACCATAACCAGTGGTGGGAGCATGCGAAGCCATGTTCTGGTGATGAGGTAGGGGATCCTTCAGCACAGCTGGGCTCTGTGCCAAATGCTTCGATGCTTCTTCAATACAAGGACATAAGTGAGTAAGATGATCCTCCCGACAAAGCTTGCAAGGGAATTTCACCTTACGCCTTGGTTTACGATCCTCGCCAGTATTACCACCTTCCTTAGGCGGGTTGGCATTCTCTTTACGAGGAGTATTACAATTTCTATTGTTGTTACTTCCATTGTTTCCACCCCTACGATTATTTCTCCCCTTTTTCTTACCACCAGGCTGCTGGTTACCCGACGGTTTCATTGATTGCACATTGTGTACATCAAACGATGGAGTGGAAGTGGACAAGGTGTGAACCTATCCGGGAGCATACTAGTTTAGCGAAAAATTTTGCATTTGATTCGCTACCAAGTCTACAGGGTGAGTGCATGCGGACCCCATGATGCCATCAGCATGTGGTCCAGGAACTGACATGGGCTCATGTCTTGTTCTTGGTGCATCAGAAATAATGTCATACAAGATGCCAGACTGAGAATAAAGTAGATCTAACTGTTGGACTTTCAAGATAGCTTGTTCCTCAGTCACAATGCCGAACATCGAAACATTATTAGCAATGTATGGGAGTAAAGAATTAAGGAACCACTCCAATAGGAACTCTGGAGGAATGTTGGCTTTCACTAATCTCTTCCACCGACACCACTCTTGAACGTGGTGTGTGGCCTTATTCTGACGGAAGGTGGACAAAAACTCAGTACCAGTATCATAACGAACCGACAACTGGAAATTGTCTAAGAAAACCAAAGCAATCTCGTTGAATCCCTTATAGGTGTTTTCGGGCAACTCCACATACCACTTCTCAGTTTCCCCCATGAGGGTGCGTTGAAATAGTCATAATCGAATGGAATCATGATTCACAGAGTTGGAGGAGCACCAAAGGTGAAATGTCGTGACATGATCTCCCGGGTCCTCACCACCTTTCCCTTCAAACTTTGGAATGTCCAAAGGGATCTTGGTAGGGACCAGGGGCCAAGTAGGATCATGACACACCAGATCATTCGTGAGCTTGGAAAGATCCAGGAGATTCATGCGTGCAATGAACGGGAGCTGCAGCTGGAAAGCTTGATTATAATCCCCCATAAAAGCTTGGTTAAATGGAACTATGTTGTAAGATGGACCAAAAGCTTGACCATGAGGGTCAAACTGCTGATAATGAAGACCTGATGGCCCGTAAGCTTGCCCTTGGCCATAAGATGGATAACCTCCCCCTGCCTGACCCATTTGAGAGTAAGCAGGTATATGTGCGTTTTGAGCACCATATTGGGGTGGTGGGTGATACTGGTGGCCAACACCGACTATGTTGTAGTAAGGGTTTCCACCATGGGTATGGGGCATGTATGTACTATTCATAGTGGGAACCATGTTGTATTGACCGTAATGGTATGGTATGTTCCCACCCCCAATATTAGGATTAGCTTGAGCAGTCGTGTGATGACCATAAGCATGAGAAGTATTCCCAAGTCCAATATGGGTGTGACCAGTAGCAGGGTTGGTGCTGTGATGTCCATGTGGATAGGAAATATTCCCACCCCATACATTGCTATTACTAGTGGCGGCAGTGGACACAAAAGTATTCGGTATGTGTCCACACCCGTGGTTGGTAGGAACGGTATCATGTGTAAAAGCAATCCTGTGTTGACGAGTAGCGACATGTGTATTAGGTGGTGGATGGTGAGTCATGTTTTGAACAACATTTCGACTAGGTTGGGTATTCCTAGGAGGTCGTCACGTTCCAACATTAGCATGGTTAGGAATCTGACCAGTCCCCATACTATGTGAGTGAGTTGACAACGTAGTGCCCCCAACTAGGGTAGTGCCCCCAGTGGGTATAGTATGGCTAACACTTTGACTAGTGCCAGCATGAGTACCAACCATAGTGGAAGGTTCGATAGTATTGTGACTAGGCATACCAAAAGAGAGTGCGGTGGGGTTGACCATAGGGTCGAAATCATCATGAGTCTCAAGCCTCCTATATCTAAAATCGCATGGAAATGAAGGAACGAAAGGCTCATCCTATTCTTCCTCCTCGGGTAAGTCGGGCATCCCGCAAAGATAATTATCTAGATTCGAAGCATCAAACGGATCCTGATCAAGTGGATTAGGCCAAATAGAACTAGGTTGAGTCTCAGGTGGACCACCTCCCCAATCCTCACAAAGAGTCTGGGGATCGGAAGTATGTTCAACTCTACCTGAAGGAGTAGAAAGGTATTTCCCGATATCAGGATGTGCAGCCATGTAGTCCTCAACGTAAGTCTCGTAAGAATCCAAAGACTCAGAAGGAGCCCTCTAGTGTCCTCTAGAAATACGATGTGTAACCTCGAGTGGCTTTAAACCAGCGAAATGATGGGACAGGCAGAGAGTAGGGCTCCGCGCCATGTTCTCTCTAGAGAGATACATAACGTCTCCTAAAGGCCAACTATCGATCAAAAACAGTAAATCAAAAGCACACAACTAAAGAAACTACAACCAAGAGTAGACAAACAGGTGGAGGTAACAGAATTAGTTATAGAGACACCCAAGCTTCACTGTGTTGACAGGGTCATGTCCACTGCACGAACACAACTATGCTGTCCAATCTCTATCTGACTCAAGACACAAACAACATAACCACTTCAAGTACCCTATGCAATACCTAGGTAAGACAACTATGTTTACAACAATATAACCAATGTTCAGGGGGACAGTCATAGGTGGGACCCATCATATGGGCAGGGTAGCTAAGCTCGAAGCATAAGAGGATGAACCTACGGTACCCCCAGATATGAACAAATCCTGTATATTTCTCCCACGTTCAGCCGGTATCAGAGGGATATCTCCTCAACCAACCTCCCGTGACCTTGTGCTTAACACTGGATTGAGCAGAGCTTTCCTGAGAACACCGATCTATACCATGGCTTCCTCCACTCCCTGGTCAGACACCTAATGTTTCATTCAGTAGTCTTGGATTGTTAACTCACAATGATCTATTCCAAGACTCAAAACCTATGCTAGTTGGTGTACCCTATAAACAAAATAAGTCTAATCAATTTTATGATTAAGCGTTAATTTTAGTGGTTGTGATTACTCAAGGAATATGGTCGTGAAACTAGTGATGTGTAAACTCAATAGTATGCAACATCGTCCAATCCTAGACTCATCTATCCAATAAAACAATGTCACTAATATGCAAAATCAACCAACAATTCTGAAATAAATATGCAAACTTTTATCTTTTCAATGCACAAGCAGAACCTAAAATGAAGGCAACAAGCACTCAATGCAAAATGCAGTACATGGAAATAAAATATTTTTGTATTTTCTCTTATAAATAGAAAGGAAAATGCAAAAGAACTAAATGAATATTTTGTATTTTTTCAATATATATGGAATGAAAAAAAGCAAGCAAAATCCTACTATTCAGTCACTGAAGTGTCGAGAAGATCACTAAGACAACCTAGCAGATCCTAAACAGCAAGACTCAGCCAAAAGAAAGAGCTCAAAAGTAAGAAACCAAGAGGCTAAAACCAAAGATTGGTAAAAAACCAAGAAGGCTCAACCAAGAGAAACGAAGAGATCTGGTCACAAGCAAGGCATGAAGCAGTCAAGAAAGAGGCCAACAAAGACTCAGGAACCAACCAAAATCACCTAGAAATAACCAATAGCCATTAACCAACAAAAGCCGGAGTTACACACTACTGTCGAAGGAATACCTGCGGGTATCCGTGAGCAGTAGTGTAAACAGATGTGGGTATACGTGGGCAGAACTAAGCCAGCCCGCGGGTGAGGAAAAGCAAATGGTCAACAAAAGAGTCCAGAGGCTCAGAAAAAGCAAGTTTTCTACAGTGTATCTTAACGGCCAATCAGTGACACAGAGCTTCGATAAATAGCAACTCTAATTATGGACTAATGCTCAAAATTTTTCCCAAACACGGATGTTTTCCCCAGCGGAGTCGCCATTTCTGTATTGGAGAAAACTCACAATCGCTTGGGAATACCACAACAGATAGATGACTACTAAAAATCTACTCAATTCTCAAATAAATGTTATTATAAATGACAATGTTAAAATAATGGAGAGATGTAACCAACCTCGATCCAACGTTTGATGTAGATCCCTGTTGGAGCTTTCAATCCACACACATCCAAGCACTTGTAATCTGCAAATTAGTCTTGACAACCAATATCTAACAAGTACATGTGATATATAAATGACATTAACATTATCAATAAAAATGGTCCATATTATCAGAAGCAAATGTAACCCAATGTATAATAAATGACATTCACACCATGAATGGACAAGAATATAAGTATTTCTATTAATGAACAAGAAGAAGTACAAAGTGATACGACCTCTTGCCGGAAACCAATATGAACCAAGATCTAGATCAATCCACTTGTGCCTCCACCACTTCAATCCTCCATGAAAGGAAAACTCAAACTAGCAAGGAGTTTGGAAGGTGAACATAACTAGTTCACAACTACAAGGATCAATGAGTGCAGACTCAAGATAGGGCGAAAATCCACTAGAGTGCCTTTACTATTCTCTTCTTCCTCCCGTCCATATGCCATATGTGCTCAATATATAGTCCTCTCAAAGGTAGGTGAAAGAACTCATCGAGACATTACTTGGGCAGATGGAGAGCCAAAGGTCACCCAATGACCACTTTTGGGGAGTAAAAAGTAATAAAACAATGGTTTTTACCATTTTACTTGATACTCACGGGCTATAATGCTGCAGCTCACGGGTACGCATGCTATAGTGATGCAACATGCAGGTAGGAACAAAAATAGGGCAAACTGGTATCACTGAAGGATAAAAATGGGTTTGAGTCACTGAAATGGATCCTACAGGCCAAAGAATGTTGATGCTTACAGGGTGGAAGATTTCTTTGTAACAGATGCCCTATAATGTGTGAGGTCAGAGACTGAAATGTGCTATGATGGCTGAAATACATTATAAAACTCATAAGTGGAGTGATGGAGACACAAGTGGAAAGAACAGTTCACTCATCATAATGCAATAATTTATCTGAATACATGTCGGTATAGTACAACAATTTGATACAATGGCCATGAATAGGTAGTACATAAGTAAATACATATCATAAGTGATCATATCCATGATCCCTCTACAGTAAGATATGGTCTTCTACTAAAAAGAAGACAACTGGTGCAAAACTGGAGGTACAAACTGCTGAAATCTGAGAGGTGATATCTCAGATGTAAAGTCAAAGTTAGATGTAGCATACTGAATGCCACAATTGCCTAGGATCTTCTACACAAGTCTTCGATGGTGCAAGTCCCATCAAGTGAATAAAGGAGTTGGGGTCGAACCTATGAGACATCATCTGATTACCGGTCAATGATGGATACTGTTAGCAGAGGCGAGATGACCCACCAATAACGAAAATGGTCATCAAGCCACAGAGCACAATCATCAGAGTGTGAATAAATGGGTTGAAGTCGAACACTAGGATGAATCCATCGATCAGGGGACATTGATGTATTCCCAAAAATTTCGATGGCGAGAGAACCTGCCACTAATGACTGCATGCCTCAAGCTACTCAACCGAACTCTAAGCCTCAAGTCCCGAAATAAATGAGTTGAAGTCGACAGAATGAGACTCGCTGGAAGGATGGCATTAAGGCATCCCCCATCAACCAGCACGAGGTACCAGCAATGCTGAAAGATTTGGAAGATCTCAGGTGAAACGGACTGACTCAATAAGGATGGCCAACATGCAATAGTCAAGATATATGAGTACTGGCCGACACTGGTTTCAGGACATCCTTTGAACAAGAGCATGAACAGATGGATAGACTCAGGCAGCATAGACTTGACATAAACTGTGCAATGCAAGAGGCTTTACAGAGGGATCCATAATGACTGGAAGCTTAACCAATCGGTGGAGAAAACTGAGAAACACGTACAGCTTCTAAGGCCCAACTATAGTACCGACTCATAATGCACAGAGTGTAATGAATGCTCTATTCAAAGGCGACACAACAACTGCCAACAAGAAATAGTGACCATAATCCCGTCCGGCTTTTTGGAATATTTTATTTTTTTGGTCTTTTTCATATTTGGTAAAAGCTTGAAAAAGAATAAAATTGCTCATAGTACAAGTGAGGGAACGAGTGTGAAATAGCTAGTAGACTAGTCCCAAGTAGTGGAACATACCTATGCTCAATGCAAGGAAGTGCATGTAGGATGTGGACACTCGGAGGTATGTTCCCTCAGGGTCAAAGGGTATCAAATTGTGAAGGAAAAATATATAAGCTCTGCAAGGCTCGACAGGGAAAAGTGCTTAGGCACTAGGCTATCAACTGAGTAAACGGGAGCCGGCACAAGGTTCAAGTGGAAAGAAGGATGATGCAATGCAATCACAACATGATATAACTGAGAAGTCCTTTTTCGTAAAGTTAGTCTCCTCACCCGAAAAAGTGTAAAACAATGGGAGAAGAACTCTTTTATTCACATATGACTAGAGTATACCTTTTTCATAATTAATTTACAAAGGTACGGAAAAGGGTAAACTTATACCTAAGTGAATGTCACTTCAAATCCTTTAATGAGTTTGAAATGACAAGTATACTTGGTAATCTTGTTTGATTTGAAAAAGTCTAACAAGGGCTTAAAAAAGACTTTAACGAGGCGGAACAAGTAAATTCGTGACCTCCTTACTGTTTTTAACGAGCTCAAAGGAGATATGGAAGAATGCTCGTAATGAGAACAGATGAGTGTGAGGGACATGCGAGACTAGTTCCAAGTGCATGGGACAAAGCTATGCATAATGCAAGGAACATGAGCAAGATAAGAACAGTCAAGGGGTGTCTACAAATTCAGATAGTAATAGGCGCAAATGGATCATAACAATGGGGAGGTCCAAACCTATATGCAAGGCTCCGAATATTCCTACCATGGCCGAAGCAAATGTCGAAAATGACCAGTAAACAAGTATAAGTCCAGCTAAGAATCCTGTCTCCAAGAAACATAAGTACCAAGATCATCTCTAAAATGTACATAAAGAAAAATATGATACAAGTCACTACGGTAGAAACATTTTCAACTTCACTATTGTTAACCTCAAACATAACGTAGGTAGAGCTAACCACTGAAGGTGCCATAGTAGCAATACCTGAGGGATCAAAATGATCATCTTCAAAATGAAGAGCAAAGCTAAAAGATGTGAAGGAATCTGCAAGAGAAAATTCATCATCACGGGAGTTGGAAATTCTAGAAGTAGAATCGAACTCATCAGGATCACCGATTTGCACATCTATAGGAGAGTCTACAGACTCATTACTAGGGAGACCATACTCTAATGTCAAACCGGGGCTAGACAAAACTATTCTAGGATCAAAATCCAAATGCATGGCAGCTTGTAATATAGGCTCATATTGTTTAATAAGATCAAGGGGAGGAGGGGAATTAGATCTATGATAAAATCCCCCCCACGGCTTGTCATCACCACTCATGGCCTCAATAAAAACTTCATCTGAAGGTAGAATACCATCGAGGCAATCATGTGAACAAGATGAGTTGATTTCCCAAATTGGTAGCGTAACATGATCTTCTTCAATTGTCTAGGAAGAAGAGAGATCTGGATCTGCAGTGGTTTGTTGGATGTGATCGGAAGTGAGCTCCACCACAGATAAAGGTATAGACATCCCAACGTGTGCAATGTCTCCAGACATATAATCCGTGGATGGAAAAATCCATGGATCACCACAATAGGAAGTCTGGAATGGCATACTATTCGAAGGAGGAGGTGCAGTGTCGGAAATGGTTCCAATAAAATTCACAGGTGCAGAATGGTTAAAAGTTCCCATCAACGAGGGGTACATTCCAACACCTATGTTTCCAGTTGCCAACTGAGAATCAGAAACTTGCGGGACTACTGATCCCGTGGACGCTATGGAAGGAGTGCCAAAATAATCCAGCTGATTGATCGTCACAATCTTTCCTTCATGGGGAAAGAAAATAACTCAAAATACAGTAGACGTGATAGCCTTCATAGCGTACATCCAGTTCCGACCCAGTAAAAGGTTGTAGTCGATGGGCGCATCAACTACTTTGAATTCAATAGGCATGGACTTACCTCCCAAGGAGACAACAAGGGAAGGGATAATTCCATGCGGCATAAAATATATACCATCGAATGTAGTGAGTGTAGTTCTAGACGCGAGTAGAGGAGGAGAGCCAAGAGCTTTCCAACAAGTTAATGACATTACTGACGCGGAAGCACCTTCATCAACCATAGTACGTTTGACGAAGCTCTTACAGAAAACCACCTAGATTTGAAAAGCCACGTGGTAAGGTAAGCGAGGTTGGACGTCAGTAGTATCAAACTTGATAACACTAGGACTTCCCCCATCCTAAACTCCTAACACACTCAAAAGGGCATGCTTTTGAGAAGGACAAGCTTGCAAAAATTCAAGAGCCGACATGTCACACAGAGTTTGGCCCAAATATTCTACAATGGAGTAGTTATGGGCGGCTCGAGCATTAGGATTATGCATGGAGCGCTTGAGAACACCTTTCGGTATCCGCGGCATAATAGAAGGATTCTCGATATGCAAGGAATTATCAGGGGGAGGGGGAGGCTCATTCCACAAATTCGGTTGTGGTGCACCATAATCACATTGACGAGTAGCAACACAAACCTCCGACTGAACCATATTCACACTTCCATAACCACTAGTATTGGAAGAAGAAGTTGTCGTTTCATTAGTACCATAACCAATGGTGGGAGCATGCGAGGCCATGTTCTGGTGATGAGTTATAGGATCCTTTAGCACAGCTAGGCTCTGTGCCAAATGATTCTATGCTTCTTCAATACGAGGACATAAGTGAGTAAGATGATCCTCCCCCCAAAGCTTGCAAGGGAATTTCACCTTAAGCCTAGGTTTACGATCCTCACCAGCATTACCGCCTTCCTGAGGAGGGTTGGCATTCTCTTTACGAGGAGTATTACGATTTCTATTGTTGTTACTTCCATTGTTTCCACCCCTATGATTATTTCTCCCCTTTTTATTACCACCAGGCTACTGGTTACCCGATGGTTTCGTTGATTGCACATTATGTACATCAGACGACGGAGTGGAAGTGGACAAGGTGTGAACCTGTCCAAGAGCAGACTGGTTTAGCGACAAATTTTTCATTTGATTAGATACCAAGTCTACAAGGCGAGTGCATGCGGATCCCACGATGCCATTGGCATGTTGTCTAGGAACTGATGTGGGCTCATGTCTTGTTCTCGGTGCGTCTGGAATAATGTCATACAAGATGCCAAACTGAGAATAAAGTAGATCTAACTGCTGGACTTTCAAGATTGCTTGTTGCTCAGGCACAATGCCGGACATCGAAACATCCTTAGCAATGTATGGGATAAAAGACTTATGGAACCATTCCAACAGGAACTCTGAATACCTGCGGGTACCCGTGAGCAGTAGTGTAAACAGATGCGGGTATACGCGAGCAGAACTAAGCCAGCCCGTGGGTGAGGAAAAGCAAATGGTCAAATAAAGAGTCTAGAGGCTCAGAAAAAGCAAATTTTCTACAGTGTATCTTAACGTCCAATCGGTGACAAAGAGCTTCGATAAACAACAACTCTAATTATGGACTAATGCTCAACATTTTTCCCAAACACGGATGTTTTCCCCAGCGGAGTCGCCATTTCTGTATTGGAAAAAACTCACTATGGCTTGGGAATACCACAACAGAGAGATGACTACCATAAATCTACTCAATTCTCAAAACAATGTTATTATAAATGACAATGTTAAAATAATGGAGAAATGTAACTAACCTCGATCTAACGTTTGATGTAGATCCCGGTTGGAGATTTCAATCCATGCACATCCAAGCACTTGTAATCTGCAAAATAGTCTTGACAATCAATATCTAACAAGTACATGTGATATATAAATGACATTAACATTATCAATAACAATGGTCCATAATATCATAAGCAAATGTAACCCAATGTATAATAAATGACATTCACACCATGAATGGATGAGAATGTGAGTATTTCTATTAATGAACAAGAAGAACTACAAAGTGATACGACCTCTTGCTAGCAATCAATCTGAAACAAGATCTAGATCAATCCACTTGTGCCTCCACCACTTCAATCCTCCATTAAAGGCAAACTCAAACTAGCAAGGAGTTTGGAAGGTGAACATAATTGGTTCACAAGTACAAGGATCATTGAGTGCATACTCAATATAGGGAAAAAATCCACTAGAGTGCCTTTACTATTCTCTTCTTCCTCATGTCCATAAGACAGATGTGCTCAATATATAGTCCTCTCAAAGGTAGGTGAAAGGACTCATCGAGACATTACTTGGGAAGATGGAGAGCCAAAGGTCACCCAATGACCGCTTTTTGGGAGTAAAAAGTAATGAAACAGTGGTTTTTACCATTTTACTTAATACCCGCGGGCTATAGTTCTGCAACTCACAGGTACACATGCTATAGTGATGCAACATGCGGATAGGAACAAAAATAGGGAAAACTGGTATCACTGAAGGATAAAAATGGATCTGAGTCACTGAAATGGATCCTACAAGCCAAAGAATGCTGATGCTCACAGGGTGGAAGCTTTTTGTGTAATAGCCTTCTAACAGAGAGTCCGAGAGTCACAGCAAATTAAGACACAGAAATGAAGAACTCTGCTCTCATATTAATGATGGAAAATCGTGAGTCTCAGTGCTCTGTTATAGCTTACACAAGTGGTAATTGTCCAACCCCAGGCTACGAGAGCCCTCTGGAATTTATACAAAGAAAATACAGTTTCATATGCACTAAAATCGTGTAGGAATGAAGATCTACGATCTTCATGCTGTGAAGTTACAGCTAACTGATACAGCCGTATTAAACAAGGATGTTAATTGTGAAGAATGTTGTTGCTCTGATAATTAATGGATCAACTAACTCAGCAATTGGAATGCAAACTGTCTGTCGTAGCTAAGCTCTGTTTGAGTGGAATCTTGTACAGTGAGGATCTATTACAACTTGTGTGGAGGATGTGCTATCCCTTGGAGTATGGGTAGCTGGTGCTTTGAAGAGTAACAGCTAGCCCCACATGGCTGATACACATGCGCTTTAGACCTTGGCTAAATGAAATCACACAGATCAGTATAAACCAAGGACTAAGATTCGTAATCTTTAACAATCTTAGGCATAAAATAAATAAAGCAATAACAAATTATACCTATCAATATTATTGATTGGTCTAGAAAAAGACATGGATATAGATTATAAAAGTAGGATGAAATCGTGGAAAAATGATGTAATAAGGATGGCCAAAAAGTGACATTTCCTAGACCCAACATCTCCCCCCAACTATCTGATTGCATGTCCTCATGCAACAACCTCCCCTAGTCCAAATATGAGTCTGAGTGGAATCTGTGGAGATTTGTAAGATTATAGGCAACTTTTGGTGCGTCCCCTCGAGGGACAAACCCATAGCAGGGTATCCAATGCTCCCACCACAACTCTTCTTCTTCTAATGTCAAAGAACAGTTGTTTCTATAAGAATTGCTCACAGGAAACCAAATGAGAGGGAATTTGAATCTTAAACCAATCCACCAAGACCCACACCTTTTCATGCACTGCACATACCTAGGAATCCTTGTCAAAGATTGCCTACAATTTTCAAAGCCATATGGATCCATTTCCTTCAGGGATGAGGAAGAGTACAACCATCTTTACTCACTACCTTCCAGGGCATCCTGCTGCATATTAAGAATCATTGGGACACATGTGGTAAGGATTTTATCTCGCAGGCTCTCAAAATATCGAGCAATTGAAGGAACCCTGAGAGATTTAGCATGATTTTCTATGAATGCTGGTGGATTATGAGGTTCCCCCCTAGTCGAGAGAGTAGAATTTTCCTCATTCTTGAGGATGGTTTGGATAGCATCTCGCCATCTTACATGGTTAATGACAAAAGAGGCAAATTCCCTCAACTGAACATCCCCTAAAAGAGGTAAAGGATTAGATGGAAAGTCAATATAACAAGCCCTGTCATGTAACTACAATTCACATAACAAATGTTGATCCTCGAAATCACTCTTTAGAAAAGTCTCCAAAAACTGAGTAGCTGTTGCCAAATCAAATGATCTCCCTTCCTTGAGAGCTCTTCATAGAAATAAATTTGTTTGCTCATGGAGAAAGATAGGGTAAGATGGGGATGGAGCCCTACAACTCAACAACTCTATGGAAAGAGCGTACATTTTTTCATTTTCTTGTTGCAGGGACTTAAGTTTCTTCAGTCCTTCCATTTTTTCTTGAAGTTTCTCCCACCGAACTTTCTGGAAGAATAACTCCTCAGCCCACTTTTCTCTCAGTCCCTTAATGACATTCCTATGTTCCTGGAGAGAGATCATACCTGTTCTGAACTGTTCAATCCACTTGAGCCATTTATCCAACTCGAGATTTAACTAGAGAACCTTCTTCTCCATCCGTTGAATTATTCTTTCTTCTACCTCCTTTTCATCATCAGAGTCCAGATAAATGACTTCCTTATCTTGCTTTGGCACTGTGACAGTTTCACCCTCTATTGGGGTTGCAATGGTCTGTGCATGTAGTGCAGTCTCAGCCGCGGGTTTTAGGGATGCTGGTTCTTGTGTAACAACATTCTTTATTTCCATATACACCCTATCTTTATCGGTCTATGTTACAGTCTCAGCCAATATTCTTAGGACTGCTGGTTCTTGTGTGACAACATCCTCCTTCTCCATTATAATCTCAACCATCTCAGTTTGTGTTGCCACTGTAGCAAATGATTTTGGAAACACTGGTTCTTATGTATCATTGTTTTCCTCCTGGTCCTTGATATAAAATGTTGTTGTCTAAGTTGTAGCTTCACTAAACATTTTCAAGGGTACTGGTTTTTGTGTAACAGTCCCCTGTTCCTCAATTTCTTTGAACTGCTGAGATTGTTTCTGGTTTAGATCATATTTTTCTGACTAATGAGACTGGTCATGAAGAAGCTCGGTATCCCCTGATGGCTGGGACTGTACTGTTTCATCTCCTAAATTCAAATAAGGGATCTCTTCAATTCTTGGCTCATTTTTCCCTATCAATTCGATTTCTAGCATTCCTTCTTCCACCTCCTCTATCTGTACATGCTTTTGTGATGCAAGCCCCAACACAACAACTATGTGTCCTACTGAAGAAAATATATCTCCACACTCTAGACAAACAGTCTCCCCATACTTTTCATTTTCAAATGCAAAAGATGGATTTTCCACTAAGTTTGCAGCATTTGCTAATGTGTTCAAATTTTTCTCTGCTTGTTTTCTAGCTACTCCCTTCCATCTTTCCAGCTCATTTCGCAATATCTGCACCTCCTCTTTCAATAATTTATTTTCAAGTAGGAGATTTTTTATTTGAGGTTCTTCCCTGGAAGGTTCCTGCATAGCAAGTTGCAACAGATTATTTGGGGTTCAAAATGGGAATCTCTATATCTACCCCTGTTACAGGTGTTTTCTCTAACACAGGTGACTCCCTATTCTCTCTAACTGCTCCCGTTGTCCCTGCTAAGGGTGCTTCAGTATTACCCCCGATTGCATCCACTGTCTCAGCTTCTTCTATTGTCTCTGCTAACTCTACTGCAATTGTAGCTACTTCTCCTACTGTTGTTGCCACAGCTGCTTCTGCTCCTGCTACTGTCACAGTTGCTTCTGCTGCTGCTACTGATCGAGTCCTTCTTTTCTTCACCATTCCCACTGGGTGTTCCTCACTGCTTACTACTACTGATGCTTTGACAGTTCCGATCCTCCTTTTCTTTGTTACATTGGGTGTCTGACCCCTATTTCCTTATCCTACTCTTCATTTCTTTGACACATGGGTTTTTGCCTTGGTCTCTTCTTCTTCAATAATAGTATCCCTTATCTCTGGAGAGGATGCAACCTCCAAAATTTCCACAGTCCCTTCTCCTACTGTTTGATATCCTTCCTCTTGAATTTATTTCTCTGCAATTGCAGCTTCTATTGTCACAACTTTAACAACTGCTCCAGTTTCAGCTTCTTTTAATTGAGTATCTTCTTCTGTAATTACAACTTCTAATTTTTCTACCTCTTGCTCCATGGTTTCCATCACAATTCCCTTAGCTATAGGGTTTTCTGTTACTGTTGCTTTCCCTTTTTTTACTTCCTTTTCGTCACTATCCTGGTTCTCTAATGCTCCAGCCTCCCCCCCAACTGGGTTTGAGGAACACCGGTCCTCATTATCTTCACCAGCACCTTCCATTTCTAATACAGGTTGTATGATTAGCGCATCTCTAGCCGAAAATAACTCCCATGTTAAATTATGATTTACAATGGCTCTTAGGACCAGTAATTTAATTAATCCATGATTAGTAAGGGAGGAAATTGGGTGTTGGGTAGTTCTCGCATATCCAACCATGGTTTGTAGGGCTTTCAGCAGATAGAATGGTATATTTACTAAATTACCATGGCGTAAATGAGATAGTAAGGGAAGCTCAGAGAAGGAAACAACTTGGTACTACCTCCACAAGAAATATATCTTTTCACAAAGATTGCAAATTGATTCCAGGGTGGTGGTAAAGATGCCAGATCTAGCCCACGGTGCTTTGGAATAACCTCCTCGCCAACTGCCAAAAATTCCCTCACCGCATTTGCATTATGTGCCTTCCATCCAAATAACTTCTTACCAACCAGGGGTAAGCCAGTAACCTCGACTATGATTTCTTCTGGAACATCCACACGCAGTCCCCTGACCTCGGAGTGAGTATCAATCAAGTTGAGGGAAAATTCCAATGCGGTTTTTGTATGGAAATCGTTCAACCGTTCAAAGTATGTCATCCAGCCTGCTGCTGTAAAAATATTAAGGACTGCTGCATTGGCACGTACAGCTTCTGTATTTACTGGCTCATGTCGGACTAGGTTTCCCATTTTTAATCCCTCCTCAAAGTTCAGAATAAACACAACAATCTCCAGTCTAGACGTGGAAGTTGAAGTTTTACGAACATGCAAAGGGTCGTTGGGGTTTCAAAATCAGGTCTTAGGAAATTCTGCGCCAGTATGAACATTCCATTGAAACGATGAAGTTGGCAGATAGGACTAATAGGTGAAAAATCAGGTAAGGTGACGGAAAATAATTATATTTATGACCTTAACATAGACCCTAAAGTGTAATTTTCATGGGTTCGTGAATTGAGCATTGCGAAAGGACATAATCGTTATTACCATATTTAATTTTCTGCCAAATCAAGTAAAAGATGTGATCCATACCTTGCGTTTATGAGTTTGAGCCATGGATTAATCATTATAGCCGGCCGTCGTCCTCGTGAGTATGAATGCACATGCGTTGAAGTGATGTGGTCGCTACCACTCAGGATGACAGCCACTCAAGACACCTGAAATTTTCCTTCATGGCGAACCATAATTGGATCTTGTGGAGCGAGCGACAAAACTGATGCCTAATCACATCATTATTGGCATCATCAATCGGAGAGCAAACAAACTAGCATAGTCATAGCTGCAAAATTTTAGCAAAATAAGCGAAAATGGTGGAGTCACAGCTATACAGAAGGAGGGAAAATGAGGTGGAAAGAACGGAGTCGCGACTGCTAGATTTAGCGGAATAATCAAGGATAGCGGAGTTGCAGCTGCTAGGTTTAGCGGAATGGACAAAAGTAGCAGAGTCACAGCTGCTGGGAATAAGTAAAAATGAAGCGGAAATAGCGGAGTAGTAGCTTCCAACTTTAGAAAGGTGAGCCGATATAGCAGATTCGCAGCTGTGAAATTTGGCCGAATGAGCAAAAGTGGAGGAGTCACAGATGCAAAATTTGGCAAAACGAGCAAAAGTGGCGGAGTCGCAGCTGCGTCAGAGTGCAGTAAAAGCAAATTTTAGCTATCTGTGGAAGACTACAAATTATCCATCTTTTCAAAAGAGATTTATTAGATCAGGAATGAATATGGGGTGTCTTTAGGCGTCTAGCCCAGTCACAGCTGCTGCTCCTTCGATTAGTTCCTGCACACAATTCTTCAAAACAAACCGATCAAGTGCAAAAAAAAAAAATAGGTAAAATACAGAATGAAAGAAAAACCAATTATTTATGTGCAAAAATATGTGTGGAAATTGCAACTTTTAGGAATTCACATGGTTTAAGGAAGATCCCTTCCCTGGTGTTAATTGATACTTTGTATCAGCTACAACTTGTGAAATAAAAGCATCCCTTGAGATCGGCTTGTGATACAGTCGCAGCCGGTGACCATTTGTGAATAATGGTACTTTGTTCTCGTCAATGGTTATCAACTGGACTGTTCCATTATCAAATACCCGATCTATCTGATAGGGTCCCAACGAACGGGTGCGCAATTTGCCTTTAAAGTCCCTCTTAAACCGTGGATCATACAACAGGTCCCAGGCTCCTTCCCGGAAGACCCTTTTTTTTATAAATATGTCATGCCATCTAGAGCGTTGTTGTTGGATTAAAGCTATATGATGTACTGCATCTATGTGCTTCTCATCCAATTCATTGAGCTGATTCAGTCGATTCCTCTGTGCCTTTGATAAATCCAGGTTTGCTTCCACAACTGTTTTCAAGGTTCTGATTTCAAATTCAATTGGAAAAACAACGTTCTTTCCATACACTAACTCATATGGGAAAAAACCAGTGGTGTTACGCCACGTAGTACGATAGGCCCATAGTTCCTCTAGAATCCTTTCAACCCAATCTTTACGATGGCTCTTTACTGTGTTTGTCAGAATGGCCTCAATAACCTTGTTTGTGCTCTCCACCTAACCATTGGCCCGTGGATGATATTGTGAGGTTATTCTGTGCTGAATATGAAATTTCTGTAACAGTGCTTCCAGCTTGTGAGACACAAACTATGGTCCACTGTCTGTAATGATTTCCTTAGGTACTCCGAACCGAGTAAAACTCTCTTCATACAGGAAATCAATCACCGCCTGATCATTAGCCTTAACCAAGGCTACAGCTTCTACCCATTTGGTCATGCAGTCTATGCAAACCAAGATGTGAACTTTGTGCTTTGAGGGAGGGGTGATAGGCCCTACAAAATCTAGAGCCCACCTATCAAATGGTTCAACCACAAGCTATGGCTGTAAAGATATCTCATCTAATCTGTTGGGTTGGCCCATCCTTTGGCATCTATCGCATGCCTGAACATACTTCTTCGCATCCCTGAACAATGTAGGATAGAAATATCCCATTCTAAAAACCTTATGACCTGTCCTCTTGTCAGCAAAATGTCCCGCACAGGGCTCATCATGGAAAGCTTTAAGAATGCTAAATATTTCATCTTCTCTAACACATCTTCTGATTTCTAAATCAAGCCCTGTGTAGAAAAGATGGCCATCAATCCAGCAGTAACTATCACTCTGTTGTATGATCTTCCTTTTTTCTCTCTTTGACAAATGTGTTGGGAGCTTACCTGTAGCCAAAAAGTTAGCAATATATACATACCATGGGGAATGTGATGATACTACAAACAAATGTTCATTAAGGAAGGAGTCTTCGACTGGTAAATTGTCATCACTACTAGTATGTCGAGATAAAAAATCTGCAACAACATTTTCCTTTCTTGGTCTATCAATAATTGTGATATCAAATTCCTATAACAGTAACAGCCATCTAGTAACTCTAGCATTCGTGATTGGTTTATTCATTAAGTACTTGATAGCAGAATGATCAGTGTGCACAAAAATAGAATATCCAGTAATATAATGTCTAAACTTGTTGATGGCATAAACAATCGCAAGAAATTCTTTTTTTGTGACAGTATAATTTAGTTTAGCAGTAGACAATATTTTACTAATATAGTAAATAGCATAAGGAGCACTACCTTCTTGTTGTCCCAAAACTGCTCCAATGGCAGTATCTGAATCATCTAAAGAAATGTGAAAAGGAAAATCCCAATTGGGCCCTCTTAAGATGGGTGTTGTAGAAGGCCTTTTCTTTAGCTCGGTAAACGATGTTTGGCATGCATCATTCCAGACACACTGTGCATCCTTCATCAACAGAGTGAACAAAGGAGAAGCTAGTTTGGAAAAAATTTCTATGAACCTTCTGTAATAGCCAGCATGCCCCAAGAAGCTACGTACATCCTTCTGTGTCCCAGGAGTTGGTATATTCTCAATTACTTTGATTTTGGATGGATCTACCTGGATACCATCAGAAGAGATGAAGTGCCCCAGCACTATGCCTTAACTTGTCATCATGTGGCACTTTTCAGTGCTTAAAGAGCGCTAGCTTTGCTCACATCGTTTCAAAACCTTTTCTAAATTTTTCAATGCTTCTTCATAACTATCACCATATGGAGTAAAGTCATCCATAAAGATTTACATGCAATCATTCACAATTTCTGAAAATATTCCAATCACTATTCTCTGAAATGTAGCTGGTGCATTGCACAACCCAAAAGGAAGTACTCGGTATGCAAAGGTCCCCCAGGGACAAGTGAAAGTGGTTTTGTCTTGATCTTCTGGAGCAATCTGAATCTGGTTATAGCCACTAAGGCTATCTAGAAATGAGAAATACTTTTTCCTAGATAGGGTATCAAGGACCTAATCGATGAAAGGTAAGGGGAAATGGTCCTTCTACGTTGCCTTGTTCAATTCTCTGTAATCCACGTAGACCCTCCATTTCCCGTTCTTCTTTGGCACAATCACAAGTGGGGAAACCCACTCACTATCTGAAATTGGATATATAAATCATGCTTCCAAAAGTTTCTAGGTTTATTCTTTCACTATGTCTCTCAGGTTCGGGTTCATCCTTCATTGTGGTTGACATACAGGCTTGGAGTCACTCATAATATAAATGGGATGGGTACACATATGAGAATGAATTCCTTTCATGTCTGTGTACTCCCAGGCAAAAGCTCCCCTGCACTGTTTCAGCAAAGTGACTAGCTGTTCCAGCTCATTAGGTGCCAGATTAGGATTGATATTCAATGTTTTTCCTGGCCCAATTTCTACAGGAACACTCTTCGAATTCTTAAGTACTGGAATTATACTGTCATCACCGATTAGATTTTCTTCTGTAAGATTCTCTTGTTCTGTTGCAGCTAGAGTACTGTCCAAGATCTGATAGACACTTTGATTGACTGACGTGGGCTCACTGATGAAACTATTAATGGCATCATCCTCTGTTTCATCCTTAAACATTAAGGCTCTCCCTATGGTTAGTAGTGGATGCACACCCTCCTCCTCCTCCTCCTCCTCCAAATCTTCCCATAATGGAGTCTCAGCTTCTGTGCTTGGTCGAGCTGGAGGGTACAGGGTTAGGTTCTTGATCTCAGTTCCGTCTAAAATGGTCATAGATCCTGACCGACAGCTAATACAGGCATATGCTGTGGAAAACCATGGTCTTCCCAGGATCAGTGGGTGTCCCCCCAACTGAGATTTCGGCTGTAACACCAGGAAATCCACAGGGTATTCCCACGAGTCGACTGAGATCACGAGGTCATCTAGGATCCCTTCAGGCTTGATTGTTGATTTATAAGCAAGTTCCAAAACGATAGGGGTTGGCCGAAGGTTAGTGAGTCCCAATTTATTCACAGTTTCTATGGTCATAACGTTAATAGCTGCACCCAAATCCACCAATACATTTGGAATTTGTGTGTTCCCTATCTGAACTATAACAGTCGGGTTCCCAGGGTCATCGTACTTTGCCACAGGGGCCTTCCCCATTATTAATTTTGAAATCTTTCCCAACACGTGGACAGTGGGGGGATCCCTGGGCCTTCTTCCTGGTTTCTTGACACACAAATCTTTAACCGTATTAGCATAAATGGGCACATCATGGAGGACCTGTAACAGTGGAATTTTAACATACAAATTTTTCAATTCTCCCACAAGATCAAATCGGGGCTATTCCACTGTTTTCTGTAGTTGCAATCGTTCAAGGTATGGTGGTTCTCTATTCAACTATGTAGGCTGTGACACATTGTGTGTTGCTTCCTGAGTCTTAGCTGCTGCTTCAGTAGGAGTATCAGCATCATCAATAATGGGGCTTGCTGAATTAACCATGTTCTCATAGTGCTAATTTACTCCAGTTTCAATCACTGGGGGTGACACATCCTCAGTGATAATAGGCTGCACTACCGTCCCTAATCGTAGTTGTATATCATTGCAGGGAATCTAAGTAATGGAATACGCATGCATGTTGGCAGCCTCAAATTGATGGACTACTTTATTGTTTGGGTTCGGGTTAGGTTGTGAAGGTAGATGTGGTCGAAGTGGTGCATTCATAGGTGCAACATTGTTTTAGGAAGGGAGCTGTGGTTGTTGATACTGCTGATGCTGATACTGTTGAGGAGGGTATTGTTGATACTGATTTTGGTGATGAGGAAAGTTATTTCCTTGGTAAGAATTTCTCCAGTTGGAATTTCAAGGGCTTGGTTCGACTGTTGTGGCCATGGTGTCCATGAATTAGGATTTTGCATTGGATTCTGGGATGGATGCCACTGGTTGCTGGAATAATGTGAAGGGAATTGTGTATTCATATTATGCAGAAAAAATGTTGGATCTGGATTCATACCTTGGTTTCTAGGCTGCCGTGGTTTCTACTGTGCCATAAAGTATGCTGGCTCTACATCTGGAATAGATGCCTGCAGGACTGCTTTGACCTTAGGTAATGATGGACACTCCTTAGTATCATGTTTGAGTTCACAAATCGTACATTCCTCTGCTTTGTCCAACGGGCATTCCTTCAATGGATGCTTCTTCCTCCATTTAGGACAGAATATCCCAAGTGTAAGATCTTCTACCACTTGTTTCTGTTTTTCCCTCATGAAATCCAACTCTGAGGAAATGGAGCTCATCATGTCTATTTTAAAGTTCTCCAGTAAGTTTCCTATTTCTGCTCGACTGGCCCCTCCACTAGCTGACTTCTGAGTCCTAGTGAAGACCTCCTAGTCTCAGTCTTTGTCTCATTTGATGGTTCTGGAATATCCCCTGGAGTACTTTTGACATAATTTAATGATCTTTTCAAAAGGTTCCTTCGAGATATCCCCTTTCCTCAGCAGGTTCAACGTATCAAGGACATCTTCTCTAATTCCTCTTAGTAAGATAATCTTGCAAACATTCTTGTCAATCTCAGCATGACCAAATCTTTGTAAATTGTATAGCAATCTTTCCATAGTCTTCCAAACTTTCTTCATCCTTTTGAACTATTTTAAACAACTCTTCCTTTCTATATCTAGTTCTACAATATTCTTGGTACTTAGAAAGAAAGGTCTTTTTCATTTGGTCCCAAGTAGTAATGGTCTCACGACCTAGACTCATGAACCAGCGCAGAGCATTTCCCTTCAAGGTGGCTAGGAATAACTTCAGCTTCTGAGCACTAAAGGTGTAATCATAGCTATGACAAAGGATGTCAAACTCAAAAAGAAACTCATCAGGATCCTCAGAGGATTTACCATGAAAATTCAGGAGAACTGATGGTGAGATGTTCTTCATAGGAGTTGCTCCAGGTATCTGGAGGATAGGGAATTATAATGTAGCCACAGTATTACTAGGCTGATTATTTTCTCCTTCTTCTTCCTGGTGATTCCCATGTTCATTCTCGCCATCCTCAAGCCATGGTTCTGTTCCAGAATCCAACAGCTTCCTTTATGCATTCTTCCTCTGCTTTAGCTTCTTCCTTTCTTCTCCTCTCTCCTTCTCGTCTTCTTTCTTCCTCTGCTATTCGGAGAGTCTCCAACCACACTTCCTTAGTAACTTTGGTTCCGTCGATATGATAGATCTCCTCTCTATCTAGTGCACCTACAGCACTTCCCTTATCTTCAGGAGGTTTACTTTCTGCAACAGGAGTTGAAGGTCCCATTGTATTCTCCACTGTGGATGTTGAATGTTCAAGATTGGGAGGAACATAATTTCCCCTACCTGTAGAATTCTGTGGTGCTCTAGTGGATGAATCATCTCTAGCAATTATCTCATTAATGTATGTGTGTCTTCCCTGACCTGCATTACGACCTCGACCTCTTCCACCTGCAATGTTAGTATTCAAAGGGGGTTCCCGATTTGTTTTTCTTGTATTCATGCATGCTGTAAATAATTAAACTAAAATAAAATCAAATGAAACCAACTACTAACTCTGTCTATCTATTACCATCCCCGGAAATGGCGCCAAAATTTTGGTCACTGTATATGTCAGTTAATTAAAGCTAACACACAGGATGGTTAATATAAATTGTCAAACCCAGGAAGGTCTTTTATTTCAAAGGCAATAAGCACAATTTATGCATAAACAGATCAAGCAGTTGATTTACTTAAGTGTAGATAATGACCCTACCTGTATGCTCATCCAACTCATTCCATAAAGAAACTAATCTAATTCATACATCTAAGAATCCGTAGTGAAACAACCTTTCTACATAAATCATCCCAGCAAGTTAATGATCCAATAATGAAATAGAACTAGATTACTTTTGCAAGAAGTTAAATCCTATAATTATCAAACTACAACATTCAATCTTTACCAAAATGTTATATCCAGTGGCTATTGTAACTCTACCATTATCTGTCTGATCTATGAATGTAATTGAAGATACAACAACAACCAGAATGAAAATACAAGCTTGAACTCTAACTGATAATTACTAGAAATCCTAGAAAGCATAAACAACTGAAAGATATTGGAATTGAGTCTGGTTGTCACAGTTGATTAAAACACACATGCAAAATAAATTATCCTACATAGTCGACTGTCACACCACTCTGTTACAGCTATTCAAGATGCAATTATAAACTACCAGAAAGGAAAGCTAATCTCTGTTACAGCTACCAATAACATCTGCAATAATTCCACACCACACAATGGAAGTAAAACTAAACTACTCTACCTACTTAAACCGGCTATCTCTGTGAGAAGGCGGGCCCTGGCCTTCTAACAGAGACGCCGAGAGTCACAACAAATTAAGACACATAAATGAAGAACTCTGCTCTCATATTAATGATGGAAAATCGTGAGTCTCAGTGCTCTATTACAGCTTACACAAGTGGTAATTGTCCAACCCCAGGCTATGAGAGCCTTCTGAAATTTATACAAGGAAAATACAGTTTCAGATCCACTAAAATCGTGCAACAATGAAGATCTATGATCTTCATGCTGCGGAGTTATAGCTAACTGATACAGCCGTATTAAACAAGGCTGTTAATTGTGAAGAATGTTGTTGCTCTGATAATTAATGGATCAACTGACTCAACAACTGAAATGCAACCTGTCTGTCGCAGTTAGGCTCTGTTTCAGTGGAATCTATTATAGTGAGGATTTGTTACAGCTTGCGTGGAGGATGTGTTGTCCCTTGGAGTATGGGTAGCTGGTGCTTTGAAGAGTAACAGCTGGTGCCACTTGGATGATACACTTGTTCTTTAGACCTTGGCTAAATGAAATCACACAAATCAGTATAAACCAAGGACTAAGATCCATAATCTTTAACAATCTTAGGCATAAAATAAATAAAGCAATAACAAATTATACCTGTCAATATTATTGATTGGTCTGGAAAAAGATATGGATATAGCTTATAAAAGTAGGATGAAATCGGGGCAAAATGATGTAATAAGGATGGCCAAAAATGGACATTTCTTAGACCCAACAACTTGGAGTTGCGCAAGGGCACAACGAACTGGTCTGTCCTAACTGTGAGCTTCCAACAGGATTTCAGTTTCGAAGATTGTTAACACCCAAAAAGTGCTCACTACTTCATCTCCCTCATTACATGACTCATTCGTCCATATTTCCTACCATATTTGCCTCCAAAACCTTAAAAACCATTAAAAAGCCTCCAAAAAGCCAAAAAACCATTAAAAAAGCCGCCAAAAGGCCAAAAACCCCCCTTTTCCCCCAAAATAATGTAAATTCCTCCAAAAATAACAAAAACCCTCTAAAAAGGTAATAAAAAATACAAAAAAGAGGAAAAAGAAGGAAAAAATGAAGCAAAAACCCTATACAGCTGACCTAAACCATATGGTGCCCAAAACCATGGGTCAACACTCCACCACTAAAACCCTATAAATAGGTGATGGAGGCTCCCCATTTCACATCGCCAATTTCTCCATCCTTATGCTGCCAAAAATTCTCTTGAAACCCTAGCTCTCCACTTGGAGCTAATTTCCCACTTGAAAACCCCTTTGGCCTATGTCCAAAACACCTTGGAAGAAGGAGAAGGAACAACATTGGAGCATTGGAGTAGCCCCTAGACTACTGTAAAGGCTCCACCAACATCACATTTGAGGTATACTAGATACAAAACCCATTTTTATTATCTTTGTGTTATTTTATGCACATGCTTAGAGTAATTTACTGTTTTTATTTACTGTCATATTTTTACTATTTTTACTGAACTGCTACTAAGGAGTCCCTTCTCCTTAGTAGGTTCCAAATTGCACAAGATAGGGTGAAAACCCTAGCTACAGTTTTGGCAACTCCCCTAATGTTCCTTTGAATTTTTGGTTATAGTTTTTAGAATTTTTTTAGTTTTTCACAATATTTTTCTGTTTTCCCCTTCTGGCTGTCCCTTTTGGTAGTTGGGTTTGCTGCTAAAAATCGCCTATTTTTTCCCCACAATTGCGATCCAACTGCAGCTTTCAAACTGTTACCTGCGATCCGACTGTGGATGTCAAACTGTTTCCTGCAATCTCTTCGCAGCTTTCAGTTTGTTTCCTGCGATCTAACCGCGACTCTCAACTTCTTTCCTGTGATCCGACCGTGGCTATCTGCCTGTTTCCTGCGATCTGCTGACGGCCTTTAGCCTTTTTCCCGCGATCCTCCCGCAACTTGCAGCCTGTTTCCTACGATCTTCCCATGGCCTTCAGCCATTTTCCTGCGATCCACCCGTGGATTTCAATCATCTTCTTGCTATCTGCCCTTGGCATTCGTCCATTTTCCCGCGATCCGACTATGTAGTTTCACCGCAGACCCACGATCTGTTTTCTGCACTTTTTCCCTGTTTGAACCAAGAACTTTGCTGCAATATTTTCTGCACTTGCACAGTCACCTGTCCTATCTGCAGCCATACTTACCTACAACCTTTTTCTACAGTTTTATTTTTGTTCCATTTACAGAGTTTTTTTTTTTTTTTTTTTTTTTTTTTTTTTTTAAGCATTTCAATTGAAAAAAAAAAAATTTGCATTTCAAAGTTTAATTTATGCATTGTTATTATTAGATAGAAATTTTCCCACCCCGTGGCACTTTTGTTTGGGTTCATTACCTCACACGCACACACACTATCACCTAATTCAAGTGATCCCTAAAATACTACTTAACACAACCAACATTCTAACCCCACTTGGGGAACACATAAGAATATTGTAGTTAGGTAGGGTTGGGGGGATAGGCATCCAAATAACACCCCTCGGTCGCTTACACTTGAGACATAGTTGTTGTCCATTAGGGAACCAAAATCTCCTAGTATTTTTTGACATGCTTTAAAGCCAATTTATTGGGAAGGCCTCTCCCCTAGGAGGGTTGAAGTAGCCAGACTGGTTCCGGAAGCCTGAGTGGAATACCACACTCCATTCAGTAACCAAATGATACCTTTCGTAGTTCTCGTTGTTCCACCCATATGGGAGTACAGTGGCGATAGAACCAAACTGCAGATTCACCCAACCGAACGTGTCATGAACGGGGTATCTTAGTTGCCTTTCTTCTAGGATTGACTACCCGGTGTCCCTCCCGGTAGGGGGATATCTTTAGCCACTTGGCTCTACTATCCATATTTTCTGACTTGGATTTCATCACCTTGCAGAGGATATGTCTTGTTGAGTCAGAATACTATTTAGCTAGGTGTTTGCATGCTCCATTACCTCCCTTTGGTCTAGCAAGTCCACTATTTTTATTTTTTAGGAAACCTGCTGCTTGTTGGTATTCTGACCATTGTTGTTGATGCTCCACTTATGATAGCAAAGCTGTTACAGTGAGTGTTTTGAGCTGGTTGTTGGCCTAAGTGCCATATTTTTTGTGCTCTCCTTTTGCACACTCGGCTGCATTAGGGTTTTTGAGTTGTTTTTCACTCAACACAACCCCCAGATACTTTACACCATCTATCACCATTGGGTCCCCAACACATTCTCGATGCCTCCAGGGTGAGCCCCCGTAGCACAGTTCACTTGACATCACCCGTCATAGACGTAGAGCTTCATCACTCGACTCCACTCGTCGACGACGCAAAGCTCCGTCCCCTGGCACTAACACCCCTCATTTTACCTCTGATTCTGAGGTAGAGTCCAAGCACCCCACTTACACTGCACTAACCAGCCCCATGGATGGCATGACTTCCAACCCTTTCTTTAAAGGGACCACTGGTGGAGAATCCACCACCACACCAGCCACCACACCCACTTTGGGTATGCCCTCGATGGGGCCCACATCCACCATTCCGATCACTGTACCCATTCTAGTAGCTAGCATACCCATCCCAACTCCACCAGTGACTCACACTACCCTTGGTGGCGCAGGACCGTCTTATACCACCTTTGTTCCTCGAGCTGGAGGCAATGTCCCCAACCCAAACCCTACCCCTCCACTTGGGGGCATTGGCCCCAACGTGGTTACTACAACCAGTATGTCACATCCTTCTACTAGTTTGCCATTCATGGCTAGTCTCAACCTTCCTGACCTGGCCAGACTCACTAACGATCCCATCAGACACGACCCTACGTGGCCTCACATGCCTACCAAACTCCCCTCAGACATCCTTAAGTTTGAGTGCAAGGCAGGTGAAGACCCCCAGAACCATATTATGTCCTTCCATCTATGGTGTTCCTCTATGGGGTTCCTCCAACTCCATAGTCGACGACTCTGTCCGCCTCCATCTATTACAGCGTACCCTCACTGTCTCTGCAGCTAGGTTGTACATTGAGTAGCCCCATGGGATCCATGCCACCTTTACCTCCCTCACCTCAACCTTCTTGCAGTTCTTTTAGTTACCTGTCCGCTATGATGTGGGAGTTGAGATCCTACTGTCTTGCAGACAGAACATGACCACCCACATCACTGACCACATTCATGAGTAGCATCGACACCGAAGCCTCTGCAAAATCAAGTTAGATGACCGTATCTTCTTAGATTGGTTTCTAAAATCTCTCCTTCCTATCATTCCCAAGGATGTGGCATCCGAGCAACCCCAGTCCGAAGAAGAGGACATCCTCAAAGCCCAGCAATTTGACCTCATTCATGCCCAGTCCGGTTATCTATATTCCATCATACCTGACGCCCCCCATGGCGATTCTTCCCGACACGATGCACTGGGGGCATCCCATGCCGCAAATGGCATCACTGGCCGTATAGACTCACATAACCAGCCCTTTTCCATAGCACATCTAAGCCATGGCCCCGACCTTTCGCGGGATACATCCCACTCTGGAGCAACCAATTCGTATGCTCCCATGGCACATCACCACCATTTCCATGGACAATCATGTCCACCTCAATGCTTCGGCCATGCCTCCCCCGCTTATGTCCCACCAGTCACACCTCAGCCATACTACCACTAGCAGGATGCGCAAACTCTTGTATCCTCTCAAGCCCACCCTGCTTATTATTTGACACAAGCAGCCCCTACGAAAAACCCACAACCCATCACACAGACATATCAGCAACCCGCACAAGGTTCAGCACCTGCACTGCCTCCACCCACTTATTATCCACCGCAGCCTTCTCCCGCGCATGCACAACCCCAGAACCCACTTGTTGCCCAAATGAAAGTGTATGTGCAACAAAATCCGCAGCAGAACCAAAATAACCAACTCCAACAAGGCCAGCAAAACCGCGGTAAAGGACGCAACCATGGAAATAACCCCCCTCCAAACCAAGGCGGCCAACCTCCTAATCCCCCGAGCACTAATAACACGACACCTGCCAGACAAAACCCTGACAGGCCGCCCAAGCAAGCCAAAAATCCTAATTTGCAAACAAACCATCCTTGTTCTATTTGTGGGGTCTATAGCCATTACACACATGCTTTCCCACATTTGCAGCGGGCTCGGCAACTCTGGACTGATGATGCCCACCGCCAAGGGCACATGTTTCCTCAGGCGCCGCCCAACCCACCACCACCTCAGACCCAACCCTTGGTGCTACAAAACCCTTTACCAACCCAAGGCGTAGTGAACACTCAACCATTGGCTCCCCCTCAAGGAAATGTGCCTCCACAACAACAAATCACTTATGCCGCTCCTGATCAACCCATGATAGACTCAGGTACCCATCACTTGTTAATGATTTCCTCCGCAGATGTCAACCTTCAAACCCGTCGAAACCAATATGGCTCCACCTCTAAATCCCCTCCCGCTAACAAAAGCACCAATGCTCTTCCCACTGATCAGTCGTTACTAATACCTACGGCTCCACTAGATGGTGCCTCCAAAGCCCCTCGCTTCCCACTTCACTGCATCAACAATAACGCCAATGCTCGCGCTGCATCTCATTACAACATTGTAGATGATCTAGCTTAGTCTCCTACAACCATGTCTACGTTGGAAGTCTTAAAAAATTGTCATGCATAGCGCAAGACTTTGCTCTCAGCCATTAGTGCTATTGACCCGAATGATTCACGAATGATGGCCTTTGATTTGGATCAATCTGAACCACGCCTTCCTTCCACTTTAGCTTTCCAAGTTTATATATCCATTCAGAATCTTGTCATCCATCGGTGCATCATTGATGAAGGTTGGTGCCTCTACATGTGTTATGTCCACATTCGTTTGGCAGAAGTTGGGATCCCCTACTCTCCAGTAGTCTACCACTACGTTGCGAGCCTATGACGGCCGTTCAGCTCAACCCCAAGGTCTTTTAGCTAACGTTCCCATCCAATTGGCTGGTAAAACTATGCTCATTGACATAGAGGTCATCAATGCCCAACTTGATTATAACCTCTTACTTGGCCGTAGTTACATGTACGCCATGCGGGTAGTTGCCTCATCCGTTTTTCGTACCATGATGTTCCCCCATGACGGATGCGTGGTCAAGGTTGCTCAACTCACCTATTACGATCCCAATGCCCCCGCTGCACCCGAAAATGTTCTCCCCATAGTTGAACAACCTGTTAGTGGTGCATCTACCTCATTGATTTCCTTAGTGGGACCCAGAGTTTACTCAGATACGTCGATGACCTCAACATTCCAATCCATTCCACCCCCATCACCAGCGATCGAAATATCTGACTTATGTACCCTTTCCCACAATACACCAACACCCAACCGTCAACTACCCTTGCTACCCCAACCACCTTTGGTACCTAGTCATGTTGGTGTTACACCCATCGATACAATCGCATTCCTATTCCCCCCTTCGGGAGTAGTAAGCGCCCTGGTTATGGCTACTCTCAACCTCCCCGGTTTAACTTTAGGATTACCTAAATGGTACATCATGCCTCCCGTTACCCCTCCGACACCAAATGTCATCCTACAACCAGTGCAACCCATCACCACTACTAGTCAACCCCCTCCCGGTGTCACTACTCCTTCCTCGTCCACTAATCCATCCCCTCTTATCAAGCACACTGGGGGAAGAGGCCCACAACCATACACTGCTTTACCCCCACCCAAAATAGTTAAAAACCCCCCCATGTTTCGTGCTCCTCCCAAATGCTCGTTGTGTGATGAATTGGGCCATGCTACCCATCAATGTCCACAATTACCCGCATTATAGGAACACATGCAGATGCTTGACGATGACCCCAACATCTCAGTTGTCCAACTCGACCCTACCCCTAAGCCTCGTGATAAATCTCTGTGTACCAATCACCCTTGTGCAATATGCGGTATTTACGGACATTACTCACATCACTGTCTAGATCTCCCAGATTACAAAGCCGCCCTCTATGAGATGAATAATTTGGACCTCGAGATGGCTCCCCCCACCATTGAATATATCCACCCCCCAACATCCCTGCCAACCGGAGATATTAATACCATTTACATGATCTCTTCTAGCACTCCCTCATCAACCGATTTGACAACCCAAAGTTTCCACAATGATGAGGAGATTCTTGAGGCTCTTATTGCACTGGATTACCCCTGGGAAGATATGCACCATCGCTCCTATTTCCTCCCGAAAGAATCCTCCTCCACCACAGCCACCCATTTCTCGATTGAGTCCAAAGCTTTCCTTCCCACCAAAGTCGACTAGTTTAAAGATCCCATTCCCATCCCCGATGCCTTCGAGGAAGGTAGCATGGCCAATATCTCACCCGTAATCCACATTGACATCTCTGCCCCAGCTGGTGCTCCTGATATCATTTCTTTAGGAGCTTCCTGCACCGAGCACGAGATTGGAGAGTACAAGAAATTTTCCAAGAGTTCCGCGATGTCTTTTCCTGGTCCTATACAAAAATTCCTGGTCTTGACCCCACTATCACAGAGCACCACATTGACACATGGCCAGATGTACCCTCCGTTCGCTAGAAACAGTGCCCCATTCATACATCAAAGCTCCCCACTGTTAAAGCAGAGATTGAGAAACTTCGCACATCAAGATTCATTTATCCTATTGCATACATCACTTGGGTTTCTAACCCCGCCCCTATAAACAACAAACAAGGCATCATCCGAGTATATACTAACTTCCACGATTTAAACGAAGCATGTCCCAAAGACAACTTCCCCATGCCATTTATTGACCAAACTCATCAATGCGTGTGCGGGGCATGAAGTCCTATCCTTCATGGACGGTTCCTCTGGATACAACCAGATTCAGATCCGCAAGGAAGATCAATACAAGACTGCGTTTACCACCCCATGGGGCACCTTTGCCTATCATGTCATGCCTTTCGACCTTAAAAATGCTGGTGCCACCTTCCAATAGGCCATGACCTATTGTTTTCATGACTTGGTCCATATCCTACTAGTCTATCTTGACGATCTTACAACTCATTCCCAGAAACGATCAGACCACCTTAACGACCTCCGGCAAGTCTTTCTGCATTGTCACAAATATCAAATCTGCTTGAACCCACTCAAGTGTGTCTTTTGTGTTCCAGTAGGCCAGCTGTTGGGTTTCATTGTTTCCCATAAAGGAATTGTTGTTGATCCCCTCAAAGTCCAAGCCATCATAGACCTTCCTGCACCACGCACGCTCCGGTAGCTCCAAAGTTTGCAGGGGAAATCTAATTTTCTCTGACGCTTCGTTCTTGATTATGCCACCATAGTTCATGGTTTTTTACGCCTGCTTCATACTCACGTACCCTTTGTTTGGGATTACCAGGCGCATGCTACATTCGAAGCCCTTAAAAAATCTCTCACTCAAGCCCCTTTGATCTCCCCTCCGGATTTCTCTCAAGACTTCATCCTTTACGTCTCGGCATCCGATCACACCATTCCGGAGTCCTTATCCAAGAAGACGTTGCTCACCAGGAGCATGTCATTTATTATGTCAGCCAGACCTTGTATGGACCACCCCTATGTTACCCATATGAGGAAAGACTAGCCCTTGCCGTAGCCTTTTCTGTACAAAAATTGTGACATTACATTTTGCTCAGTCATACCACAGTTGTCTCCGACTCCAACCCCATGGTCTATCTCTTGAACTGGTGACTTCTGCAAGGTCACGTTGCTAAATGGGTAATTATCCTCCAAGAATATGACCTAACTTTCACAACCCCTAAGAGCACTAAAGCCCTCGTGTTTTCCTAGCTCATCACCGATCTCCCATCTCTTTTTCCATCCCCACAAATCTCTGATGAGTTACCCGACAATCACTTGTTCACCATCTCGCCCGATGACCCATGGTATGGTGATATTTTGTTATACCATCGCACGCAGAAGTTTCGACTAGACATAAATCGTGATGGACGCCGTCATATCCATCACCAGGCCTCTCGATATCTCCTCTTGGGCGATGTACTTTACCAACGAGGGGTTGATGCTATCCTCCGTCGTTGTCTTACACACGAGGAAGCCGAACAAGTCCTCAATGACTGTCATAGCAGTTCCTATGGCGGACGTTTCTCTGGAATTGCCACCACGCAAAAGGTCATCCGGGCTGGATACTTCTGGCCTACACTCTTTACCGACTGCATCACAGCGGTCAAACATTGCCATAATTGCCAACTTTTTGCCCCTAAGGTTCAGACACCACCCGCTCTGCTACACCCAGTTGTTACCGTTTGTCCCTTCTGCAAATGGCCCATTGACTTCATGGAATGTAAACCCTCATCCGCCAACAGCCATAAGTACATCATTGTCGTCGTCAATTACTTCACCAAATGGGCTGAAGCCATGCCCACCTTCAATTGTAAAGCTGACACCGCTACCCATTTCCTTTTTAACCATGTTATCACACGATTTAGGGTCCCCAAACGGCTGGTCTCAGACCATGGTTCACATTTTGAAGATTCCATTTGGCGCGAGTTTTCCACTCTACTGAAGTTCGAACATCAGTATTCCTCTGCGTACTACCCCCAAGGGAACGGTCAAGTTGAGGCCATTAACAAGATTTTAAAAACCATCCTCCAATGCACTGTTGATTGACATAAGTCCAATTGGCATCACATGCTTTTCCCTGCATTATGGGCTTACCGTACATCAACTAAGACCGCCACCAGTTTTACCCTGTTTCATTTAGTTCACAGTATAGAGTTTGTCCTCCCCATCGAGTGTCAGATACCTGCCTTACACATCGCCGTCGAGCTTCTCCCCGAAACCTCCCCACTCGAGCAATGTCTGCTATCATTAGAACAAGTTTATGAAGACCATCGTGCCACGCTCCAAACCATTGAAGCTGCCAAGAACCACTCCAAAGCTGGTTATGACAAACATGTCCACCCTCAAACTTTCTACTAAGGAGACCTCGTTCTCACCTATGACCAAGCCCACGACAAGATTGGTAAAGTGAAGTTTGAATCCATGTGGCAAGGCCCTTACATCGTGCAGACTTGCCTCGGACATGGGGCATACATTTTAACTGACTCAAAAGGCCACTCCTTGCGCAACCCCCGTAATGGGTTGTATCTCAAATGCTTTTATCCTTAAACAAACCCGCGGCCCCATTGGTCCATATTGTATAGTTTGCTTTCTTTTTGTTTTTCACTTTTTTACCGCAACCTTACATTCATCATTTTTGCATGATCACAAATGGACCATCTTCCACCTCATTAAATTGGCTTCGCCAATGGAGTAAGCCGCTAGTCTCCAAACCTGGCCTCTGCAGCATGGGTATTATATTCCCCTTCACATGAGTTGATACACCTTGACGGAATGTGCATAGGCACTACTACCAATAACCAGGCAGAGTATGATGTTGTGACCAGTCTCCTGACTGCTTTCCTTTAGCTGGGCATATGTCACCTTCATGTGTTCCTTGACTCCCAGCTACTTGTCTCCCAGCTCAACAACTGCTACCAGGTGCGTGATCCTTGCCTCTTTAGAAAGTTCCTGCACACAAAACAACTAAGCCGACAGTTTGAATCCATATCATTCACCCATGTCCCACGAGCTCAGAATAGTGTCGCAGATCAAATGGCTAACAACATCCTAGATTTGCATATAAATCACACCATGTAAATACTATATCAACCCATCAAAACACATATAAAAATCCCAAAAACACTACATCTACAACAAGGAGCATCCGCGTGCCTATCATCACAAAATATTTGCATCCATGTGCAATAACATAAACACACAACTATACAGGGGCATCCACGTGCCTATCATAACACATACTGTTGCATCCATGTGCAATACATAATACCAAATCCACAAGGGGCATCCACGTGCCTATCATCATACACCATTTGCAATACACATATACAAGAAAATACAAGTGCATCCACGTGCGTACAATAAATCATAATCGCAAAAGATGCATCCACGTGCATATATATATCAAAAAATAAATGTCAATGTTCTACACATGTCCTAAGTACCTCAGCACTCAACTATACAACAAATATATATACATTGACAAGCCTCATAGAATACATGTCGTAGCTACAAAAAACCCCACGTGTCCATACACATCGAGGGGGAGTCCTCTGTACTCCCTACTGAGAGTTGTACCCTCCATCACTGCCTGCATCAGCTGCCTCCAAATCCTCACCCTGCTCCTCCTCTGGAAGCTCCTCATCCCCTACAAGATCCTGTGCCCGACTCCTCTCTGCCAATATGGCCACCCGAATCGCAATCGATCGGAAATCCCGTGGAGCCCCGAGACAATCCTGAATCACCTCCTGATCCAGGTCCCACCACCCCTCATTAGTCACCCCAACCAGTAACTGATCTATGATCACTCATAAGGACTCCAGAGTCCCCTCAGCGTCCCATCGATGCACATCCCCTCGGCCTGGCAAGGATGGTATAGCCACATATCCCCGGCGGTCTATGTGTCCCGGTGGTGGCCTCGGTCCAACATCTGCAAGATCATACATCAATTAGTACTAGCATATCAATATATCAAACTTACCATACACAAAATCTAACATAAAAAACAATCAAGTAAGTAGATACATACCATTTGGCCCCCATGCCTGCCCTGGACGTCATGGTGCCTCCAGATCTCCTGTGTAGTCCATATCCCTGTATGGATAATCGTCCAACGTCAGTGGCATCTGCAACCACTGTAGGTAGAGCTCCTGAGTGAAATACCTCCCCACCTCACCGCCACCTCGTCGGCACATCATCTCTCCCCACCGCGCCATGTGCGGCTCCCTCAGTCCTCCTGCCTTGATCGGCACCCATGGCCGTAGTGTAGGTACCCGCTCCATGAAGAAGGCACAGAGAAAAGACCCGTAGAAAAATCCCTTTCCATCATCCTTCACCTTGGTCAGCTCCCGTTGAACACAGGTGAGGAACATCTGGCCCGAAGCAAAATATGTGCCCCTAAACACTCTCTCTACCAGCTGCATCTGGCCCGTAGACACCCGTTCGTGTGCCTGCGACCCCAACACCCAAACCACGCACGCATCAATCGCTCGCACTGCTGGCTCCTACAGATCAATAATGCGAAGTGCATTCCTATGCACTTCAGCCTCCAGGACATAGTAACGCTCCAACATATCCTCCGTGTCCACGTCTGCGGACACTTGTGGCTGCGTATTAGCCACCCTACCCAGACAAGGTAGCCCCATCAAGAAATATACATCCGCAAGGGTGAGATCCACTCTCTCCCCCTGCACCCTGAAAGCCTGTGTGTCAGGATCCCAAAATCCCACCAACCTGTTCAGCAGTAGTCCTGCTGAACATATCATGGGCACCTGTGTGAACTTCAGAAGCCCGCACAACCCCAAAGCCGACCGAACATGCTGGTCCCTCCGGATGACCTCCAAAATGTCATCCGGGATCTCCTGCTCCCGCCATTACACTACCGGCATCCTGTCAATCAAACAATGCAAACTCATTAGACCCACATCAAATAAATACCATTCCCCCCCCCGGGATAACCCTAAAGCTCGATCCAGATCGCGGCTTTAGGGACTCTTCTCGCGATCTTAGATCACGGATCTCAAGCTTTGAGTCGCGATTCCAGATCGCGGCTGTCAGGGCTATAGTCGCGGTCATGGACCGCGGATTTACCGATCCAAGTCACGATCTAGTACCGCGACTATAGGATCCGAACTCATGATCCAGGATCGTGTGTTCAACCGCTGAACTCGCGATCCACAACTACGTATTCAGCCCCAGAACTCGTGATCTTAGACCGTGATTCCATGCCAGAAACCCACAATCGATGCCCTTGTGGACCTTGCAAGACCCTCTTGGGGACCCACCACCACCCCGAAACCAACAAAAATTACAAGTATGAGTTTATCGAAATACCTGCAACTCACAGATCTTAAAACGGTCGGTCGGATCATCCAGAAACGCCACCTAAGCTCTGGTCCACTATGATCTCCGGTAAAACTCAATTGTTTAACTGACACTTGTCATGATTGGCCCCACTTACGATTTATAGCGCCTTGAATTTTTCTTGTTTCTGCCATTCTAAATCCATATGGAGTCCATTCTCCGAACCATTTCCACCACTGGAATCAGCACGATGAGACCGTCATCATGGTCGACTCGTTTTCTTATTTTTTTGCCCCGTTTTTTGAGCATTTCTTTTTCTAGACACCCCTCGTCGCCTCGATTTGCATGCCACATCAGCCAAAGCCCATTTTTTATATAATTTATATCATCAGATTCATTTTTCTGCACTCGTGATGATGCTTGAGATCATTTCTCGCTCTCACCCCCATATGTTTTGGGTATTTTTTCCAAAACGACCCCCGTCGCCTTGGTTTGCGTGCCACCTCAGCCATTCTCCATTTTTGACACTTTTTATATCACTGGATTCACTTTTTTGAGCTCGTGATGATGCTTGAGATCATTTCTCTCTCTCACCAAGTACAATTTCAACATTGTGTCCCGACACCTTGCTACCTTGGTTTGTGTGCCACATCAACCGCCATCGGATTGTTACACATTTTTACATGAGCTATTCACTCCATTCATACTACAATTATTTTGTTAGTTTACCACCATTCATCATCCCGGAAGGAGGCCCACCAGTGTTACCCCCCACCCTCATTCTTGGTTCTCATCGATGTTCCTTGATTGAGCACTTCCTCCTTGCCTGGCCATTCCTTTTGTTCGGTATAATTTTATCCCTTTTTCGGGCCGGACAAGTCCTTTACGAAAAAGGCACTTAGGGATAGTCTATTAATCTCTTTTCTGACTCCTAAAAGAATGAAAGATCATCGAGAAATCTTGCTTCCTTTCATGCTCATGAAAGTACCTGAAAGGGCGTCTATCTGGTATAAGTTTAACCCTTTTCCGGACTTGGTAGACTAATTACGGAAAAGAAATACTCTAGTCACACTAGCTAGAAGAGTTCTTCATTACATCCTTTTATGCTTCTTCGGGCCTTGGAGATTAACACACGAAAAAGCACCCCCATGGAGTCTTCTTATTGCTTTTAGACTCTCTAAAATTGAAAGCAACCATGAGCATGCACCATCATGGGCTCGCAGAAATCCACACGACGGTACCATTCCATTATTTCAGAGTCTTCTTATCACTTTCAGACTCCTTAAAATTGAAAGCAATCACGAGCATGAACTGTCCTGGGCTTGTATAAATCCACACGACAGTATCATTTTTAACACACTTCTTTTAGTTCATTAACCCATGAAGAAGTCCCCCAGTGCCTCTCAGCACCATGATCAATCATCTCGGTAGGACCCCAAATAAGGTCACCTTTGTTTAGAGTATTCTGCAGTCTCCTGCCATCTTACACCAACTTGAGTATCACTCCTCCCAGTCACCATCCTTGATCCATTACAGCTATGATCCCTTTCCCACCAGTCAGTTTCGTATGCTTCCCAATCATCCCCACCATCATAATCTGAAGAATGGAAGTTTGAGTCCACCCACTCTACTTGCCCAGTTATCCCCCACCCCCCCAGTATGTCAGTCCTACCATCAGTACTCTTACACTTCGGTTCTCCACCTCGTGATCCTATCAAGGAAACATCATTGCCTTGGTAGTTGCAGGTCTCCCTCTATCAACGCCATCCCATCTATTCCAGAGGATAGACCCAGAGGTCCCTGCGCCTTGGACTCATCACCATCTGTGGTGAGTGCCTACGGACCATTTTGAGAGGAGTCACTAGTGCCTCTCCGAGTGGTTGTTTCTCACATGCTCGACTTCAACACCTTGATCACATCATTGAGAATCACACAGGGTATATATCCCTTCATTTATTGGTCAAAGACCCTGGATTTCCCCCGACTCTAGCGCATTGGCAAGTCACTTCGGAACACACAGTTATATGTTCCTGTGGATGTCCGGGTTGCGTTGGTGATTGTATTTGGAATCCATCTAGTTCTATGCTTCCTTGAGTACCCACTTTAGTTCTAGTTCAGTGTACCATTGAGGATATGACTCCCCGTCACTATGATCTAGCAGCTCATCAGTTCCTCTGGTACCATACTCAGTAGCACTATTGTTATTCTAGTTTATCAGTTCTTCAGCTCAGACATGGTCAACCCAACAGTATGTCCCAGATTCTGTGTCCCCTCTAGACCCTTATGAAGTACACTTTGGTTCTCCATGTATCCTTCAGGTCCCCATTTTTGGGCCTCATTGTTATTTTTTATATATATCTTGATACGAGCATGGGTATGCCCGCCTCATCCATATATTCAGATTCTTCGTCATTCATTATTTGAGGCCATGTATATTTCAGGTCCCCATTTTTTGGACCCCCTTGTTATTGTTCCATATCTTGCTATGAGCATGGGAATGCCCGCCTCATCCATATGTTGAGATTATTCCTCATTCATTATTGAGGTCATGAAATTTCAGTTTTTGTAGTTTGTTCGGGATTGTTGTTCCAGGCTCTAGTTCGTTTCTTCTCCTCTCCACATCCCAGGAAAATCATAAAAGACCTATGATGTCTATCGGCCATACGATGAGCTCCTGCCCTCACACATCAGGGGGCAATCTGTTAACACCCAAAAAGCGCTCACTACCTCATCTCCCTCATTACATGACTCATTCATCCATATTCCCTACCATATTTGCCTCCAAAACCTTAAAACCCCATTAAAAAGCCTCCAAAAGGCCAAAAAAACCATTAAAAAAGCCGCCAAAAGGCCCAAAACCCTTCCCCCCCCCCCCAAATAATGTAAATTCCTCCAAAAATAGCAAAAACCCTCTAAAAAGGGAATAAAAAATACAAAAAAGAGGAAAAAGAAGGAAAAAAGGAAGCAAAAACCATATACAGTTGACCTAAACCATATGGTGCCCGAAACCATGGGTCAGCACTCCACCACTAAAAACCTAAAAATAGGTGATGGAGGCTCCCCATTTCACATCCCCAATTTCTCCATCCTTGTGCTGCCAAAAATTCTCTTGAAACCCTAGCTCTCCACTTGAAGCTAATTTCCAACTTGAGAACCCCTTTGGCCCATGTCCAAAACACCTTGGAAGAAGGAAAAGCAACAACACTGGAGCATTGGAGCAGCCCCTGGACTACTGCAAAGGCTCCACCAACCTCACATTTGAGGTATACTTAATACAAAACCCATTTTTATTATCTTTCTATTATTTTATGCACATGCTTAGAGTAATTTACTGTTTTTATTTACTGTCATATTTTTACTATTTTTACTGAACTACTACTAAGGAGTCCCTTCTCCTTAGTAGGTGCCCATTTGCACAAGCTAGGGTGAAAACCCTAGCTACAAAGACAAACACCCGAGTATCAATGACGCACTACAGGTTATTAAGGAAAGAATATTCAGATCAGACTGCACACAGGGAAACATGACATTGGAAGAATTCTTTGGGGCAAACAGCATACCTGCGCGCCTACAAACAGGATGGGAGGAGTAGCTAGAGCACGCTCTTGATTGTTATCACATCACTGAGGAATGCGACGATAAAGAAAACAGTGATGAGGAGGACCCATGCAACATACAGATACCTGAATCAGAGGGATCGCGTGAGGTAGAAGGACCTCCACTGGAAATTCCAGATATGAGCGGACCTGTGAAAACAAGAAAAGTGAACATTGGCACCAGTGAAGAGCCAAAGTTCGCAGCTATCATAGATTATTCGGATGAAGATACAGTTGAAGAGGTCACAGGTATACTATAGGAATATCGAAAATTATTCCTGATCAAGTTCACAAAGATGAAAGGTATTCTGGGAGACTTAGGAGTGATGAAAATTCCTCTTAAGCCTAGATACCATCAGATCAGGATTGATCTCATAGATAGGCACAAGACTACTTTTGCCGCAAAATGGGGGTCATTCCAGTACACTGTCATGCCTTTTGGTCTAAAGAATGCACCTGCCATATTTTCTAGAGTGTTAGTCGCAGCATTTAAATATTTTATACATAAGTTCTTAGAAGTTTATTTTGATGATTGGACTATTTTCGGTTTATTGAAGAACCATGCCGCGAACCTCAGGATGATGCTGGAAAAATGCAGACAACACCAAATTTCATTGAATTTGAAGAAGTGTGTTTTCTACGTGCCCTATGGAATTTTTTTGGGACACATCGTGTGCAAATAGGGCTTGATGGTTGATCCTGCGAAGATTGAAGTCATTGTAAACTTGCCTAGATGAAACTCAGTGAAGCAGTTGCACACTACATTGGGGCATACCGGCTATTACAGGAGATTCATAAAAGGGTATGCGCAAATAACTGCATCTATGGAGAAGTTACTAAAGAAAGATGCACCATTCATCTGGAATGAAGAATTCGAACAAGGCTTTGACACCCTAAAAGAGAAGATGGTCACTGCACCGATCCTAGTTTTTCTAGATTGGGAGAAGCCATTTCATGTCCATGTTGATGCTTCATGTGTAGGATTGGGCGTGGTTCTTGCTCAGCCAGGAAATGGAGGTATTTATAATCCCATTGCATTTTCGAGTAGAATGTTATCATCCGCTGAGAAGAACTATACCACTATTGAGTGATAAGGACTCTCTATGGTCTATGTGCTGCAGAAGTTCATGCATTACTTGCTTGGTGCACATTTCTCCATGTTCACTGACCATTCTGATTTGAAATACCTGGTCAATAAGCCAGTGTTAGGGGGGCGCATATGTAGATGGTTACTACTCTTTCAGGAGTATGACTTTGAAATTGCTGTTAAGCTAAGCAGATTGAACTTAGGTCATGATCATCTGTAAAGGATTGAGTCAGGAGAGGAACCTATGAACTTGGAAGATAATCTACCTAATGCACAGTTGTTTTCTATACAGGTTGCCAATGATTACTATAAGGACATCATTGAATTTCTAACCTAGGGTTGTCACCCAAAGAGTTCACTATGCAGCAACAGAAGCAGCTGGTAGTGCGAGCAACAGACTTCACCATTATTGCGGGCCAGCTATACAAGTTGGGACCCGATGAAGTGCTCCGCAGATGTGTATTAGAGCATGAGAAACCTTTCATATTAGTTGATGCAAATTCAGGAGTCCTAGGAGGTCACTACGCAGGGAGAGCTACTACATAGAAGATATTGAGCGTAGGGATATGGTGGCCTACAATTCACAAGGACTCGAAGGAACATTTCCAGAGCTGCAATGTGTGTCATAGGACCAAAAAGCCATCGCATAGGGATGAAATGCCATTAAACCCACAGACACCACCGAATGAGAAGCAACTCAGAGCAGAAGTAGTGAAGGCCGCAACAGAGAATATTGCTGCTGAGGTAGCTAAGTTTCAGAATCTATTGGAAGCAGTTTCAAAGGCATTCACTGCCCTGGAATAAGACCTGGAATTGCTGTAAGTAAAGAATGCAACGAAAGAGAAGCAAGCTGGCTTGGAGCAGTTGGATGCAGAAGTGAAGGCCCTATTACCAAGAGATAGGCTCCAGAAGTACAGGGAAATAACCAGCCTCAAGACGGAAGTGCAGGCCTTACGGGAAAAAGAGACCGAACTAGGAGACAAAGTGCAACCTTTACTAGAAGATGTCAGCATGATCTCGCGGGAGATCGAGGAGAAGCTAAAGGAGCTGCGCGAGAACCAGGAATAGGTTGAAGGACAGTTAGGTGATGAGATAACACCTGAAATGATGGACACAGTCAGGCAAGTCCAGCAAGATACGAAGGATGTAGTAGAGAAGCTAATCGGCACATATAATGAGTTCACTGCGAAGCTAGCTCCGCAGGAGATGGAACAGCTTAGGGAAGCCGAAATTGCAGGTGGCTCGGGGATGAGCCACATGTAAGTGTTAGGGGACTATTGGTCCTGGCCCAAGTGGGGTAATTTTGAGTAAGAAGGTGTTTTCGAACTGCGAAGCTGAGCGTAGTTCGGCTGAAACAATTTTTTGTATAAGTTTTGGGTGCTGCGCAGTTGCGCGCATTGCAACGTTGGAGGAAGCTGCGAGGATCATCACTACGAGGAGGCAATGCTACAAAGTCTCCATTCCAGGGGATGCCAGCAAAACAGAGTGCTAGAAGGAGGATGGCATGTGTTCTGGTTAGACCGTTGATGGTCTATTTTTGGTAAATATGCTCTAGGAGTGCTAAGCGATGGGCAGGAGAAAATCAGGAAGAAAGCGACTAGTCGCACACACGGAAGATGCCACTACTTGAGCAAGTCGCATGGAACCATTAGAGGAAGAACCGCTTGGTGAAAGCGACCTGTTGGCATGCACGCAACAAGAAGGCTGATAGAGATGTGAAGCATGCATGGAAGACCTCCACGATGGAATATTCGCTACCAGAAGCCAGAAGTACGGTTTTAGGGAAATCGTGATAGTTTTGTAAACCTAAGGGTTTTTTCCTGCGAATTGTAAAGACATGACCTATGGGCATGATCTATAAATAATGCATGATTTTGTATGGAAAAGGGTTAAATCTTCATTTTGTGAATCTTGAATATTGTTGCATCTTTTAAGCTTAACTGTTATTGTAAAGACTCTGCAAGCTGAGTGCGCAGAGATCTAGTTGAGAGAGAAGAGAGTCTGCAGCTGAGTACTATTAGAAAAACAGGATCGTAGAGCAATAAAACTAAACAGAAATGCAAATATAATCACACACACATTACAAGAGAGACATATATATATCGTGGTTCACCCCAACTTGGGCTACGTCCACACTGAAGTTACCAATCCTTATTATTATTCCATCTAGCAAAGTGAAGGGATACAACCTATAGCACAACCGCTGCACTTCCTCTTCACTATCTCACAGTCTCTCTTCACAGATCTAAGAGATACTTACAATGCATAAAACCTAATACATAATTAACCCTAGCCGTGTTACAATGTCTTTCTTTTATAAGGGAAATACAATGGGAAAATACCATGGGTTACCCAAAACCATGGGCCCGAAAACTAATGGCAAAAACAACCCCAAAATTTTTTCTTGGGGTCCCACTGGCCCCCGAACCCCCCCGGACCACCTGAGCATCGGGTCGGGATCATAACCAAACCTGGGGTATGAACACAGCTGAATTATCATCTATGAGACTCGAAGATCTGGCTCCACAACCAAAAATATCCCACTTGGAGACTGATCACAGCAACTCCACCACTGCTATACTTGTTGGACCTTGGACTTGGAAACTTTCTCCTCTTCACCTTCATGCTAGAAGGCCAACTGAAACCGAGTAGGAACTCGGTTTCTCTCTAGTCACTACCTTTGTGAACATGTCTGTAGGATTCTGGCTAGTCTGTATCTTTTCTAGCTTCAACAGTTCATCTTCCAGAACAGAGCTTATGAAATGGTACTTGAGCTGTAAATGTTTAGTCCTGGAATGGAATGTTGAGTTCTTTGAAAGATGAATGGCAATCTGGCTATCATTATACAATCTACTATCCTTCTACTTCTTATCCACTTCCTCCATAAACATATGCAACCAAATCATCTCTTTACTAGCCTCTGTAATGGCAACATACTCTGCTTCCGTTGTTGAAAGTGCAACAACCTTCTGCAGTTTCGAAATCTAGCTTACTGTTGTTCCACCTACAGTAAACACATACCCTGTGGTGCTCCTCCTACTATCCTTGTCACCTTCCATATCTACATCAACATATCATTGTAGAACAGTGTCTGAACCTCCAAAACATAATGCCTCAGTGGTAGTACCTCTCAAACACTTGAGAATCCACTGTATTGCCTTCCAATGTTCTTTACCTAGATTGTTCATATATCTGCTCACTATTAAATTTTGAGCATTAATTCACAATACTCTAGGATCTTCACTGAGAGAATAACATATACAGTATATCAATGCATAACAATCACAATAAGCATGACAAGCATCACAAGAATCAAAAGCATGAGAGACAAGAGACACAGAGTTTCCGTGGGGAAAACCCTAAGGTGAAAAACCCCACAACTTCCTCAGAGATAGAGAGAGCAATCGCTCAACCAAAATACAACCAAAATACACTTGAGATAGTTTCCTAGTAGCAGATGATCCTCCTCCTCACTAGTGTGCCACTTTCTGAGTGAGAGAGATATAACTTTCCGAATGATCTAAATAGAGATCTCTTGATCTCTATTTATACTAATCTATTTTCCCAGTGACCTTATGGGGCCGACTTGTATAGCTAGGTACATCCACATTATAATATATATATTTCAGGGCCGACCCCACACATGGTGGTCTAATAACCCATTGGCAAGTACACACACTTTTGACACTTGTCAATCCACATGACGACACTTCCTTATAGAGGAATAACACATCTCTAATAAGGGTACAATAAATATATATAGATGAAATACATTCCGAAGTTACATTTACATCAACACTCCCTCTTAACTAGGAAGGTATTTCTCGACACACATCTACTAGACAAGTCTTCTTCTCAGGATCATCGTAATCGATGCATCGTCACTGTTGCTGCTATCTCAACCAATCTCTGACTCTACTCGTCATAGGAAGTTCTATAGAGCCAATCCTTTTTCATATTGGATGTAGGCCCACCACCTGCAGGTCTTCATCATCACTAGCCATACTGTGGAAATCTCAGGACTTATTACGTGCATCACAAAACCTTAAAAGAGTCTCTTGACTAGCAAGAACTCCAAGGAGCATCTGAGGCCTTTTTCATCCTGTCCAGATCTCCAAGACTTATTACATGTGACCCCACCACAAAACCTCAAAAGAGAATCCCAGGACTGATTACGAGCACAAGGCTCAACCTATCGGATCTCCCAGGGCACAAATTACATGTGGTCACCACAAAACCTAGAAAGAGCATCCCATGACTGATTACGAGCACAAGGCTCAACCTATTGGATATCCCGGGGCACAAATTACATGTGGTCATGGAAAAACCTTGAAAGAGCATCCCAGGACTGATTACGAGCACACGACTCAACCTATCGGATCTCCCAGGGCACAAATTACATGCCATAGGACAAAACCTCGAAAGAGCATCTGCCAAATATCCCAGGGCACAGATTACATGCCATAGGGAAAACCTCGAAAGACTATCTGCATATCTCCCAGGGCACAAATTATATGTCCTCTCAAGCAAAACCTTGAAAGAGCATTTGCCAGATATCCCAGGGTACAAATTACATGCCATAGGCAAAACCTCGAAAGACTATCTGCAAATCTTCCAAGGCACAAATTACATGCTTATATGCACAACCTGTTCCATGGCCACAAAGTATCAACCTGATACTCACCATACATCATCCTGATGAACACATGATCATCCTGATCATCATCACTGCAACATCCTGCTACATGTCATCTGGAGCAACATCCTGAAGCTCGTCATCCATGATCATCCTAATCATACAATGCATCTACCTGATACATATCATCATACATGATCCACCTGATCATACAGTGTATCCACCTGATACAAATACAAATACATGATATATATCATCATACATGATCTACCTGATCATACAATATATCCGCCTAATACATATACAGATACATGGTCCAGGCATCCAACATGATGCTTATACAAAATACATACACATGATCGAACCGATCATATCCAACATCCAACATGATGCGTACATACATATAAATGATCCAACTGATCATATCCAACATCCAACATGATGCATACATACATACATATAAAAATGATCCAACTGATCATACAAAGCAGAAACCATAACATCATCCTGATGCTCATCATCTAGCGCTTACATCCATAGCCATGTGAAGGATCCTCCTTCCCACATGCTTGGAATGGCTTCAACCAATGTGTCCATCACTTCTTCCTCGAAGTGTCATCAATCCGAAGAACACCAAGCCTCTCTTTGAAGTATTCGAACTTCACCCTGGCTAGTGGCTTCGCCATCACATCTGCAATCTACTCGTCCATCGCAATATACAGGAGCTTCACAGCTCCTCTCTGCACCATATCCCTGATATAGTGATATTTGATCTCTATGTGCTTCGACCTGTCATGAAACACTGGGTTCTCGGACAGCTTCATGCAACTCTGGTTATCACAAGGAGATACCAGTAGCATCCAACAGGAGATGAAATAATTCAAATAGTAGCTTCCGTAGCCATACTGCCTCACAACTAGCTGAACAGGCTGCAACATACTCTGCCTTAGCTATACTCAGTGCTACACAGGACTGCTTCCTGCTAAACCAAGAGATCACTCCTGATCCCATACTGAAGCAGCACCCAGATGTGCTCTTCCTATCTGCAGCACTGACAGCCCAATCTGAATCAACATAACCCTATAGGTTAAACTTTTGATTCGCCTCATACTTGAGCCCATAATCCACTGTACCCTTTAGGTACCTCAGAACATGCTTTACAGCAACCAAGTGAACACTCCTTGGATCCGTCAAGAACTAGCTCAATGTGGTCACCGCAAAGCAAATATCTCGTCTCGTGTTCATCAGCTACATCAAGGACCCAATCATCTGATGATACATAGAGACATCAACCGGCTCAGATGAAGCATCACATAGAAGCTTCAGATTCAATGCCATAGGTGTGCCCATGGCATTGGAATCCATCATCCTGAATCTCTTCAGAATATCTACTGTGTACTTCCCTTGACCAAGGAAGATCTTAACTGCACTCTGCCACACCTCCATCCCTAGGAAATAATGCATCATCCCCAAATCTTTCATATCGAACTCAGCAGCAAGCTTCCTCTTAGTATCTGCAATCAATCTGTCATCTCTTGTTACAAATAAGTCATCTACATATAGGAGTAGAATCACAGGATTCCCTTCCTCAACCTTGTAGTAAAGGTTGGAATCCTCTTTACTCTTGGTAAAGCCCAAACTAGATAGGAAACTATCCATCCTACCATACCAAGTTATGGGAGCTTGCTTCAAGCCATACAAGGCTTTCTTCAATATGCACACATATGACTCCCTATCATGTATTTCAAAACTGAGTGGCTTCTCCACATATACTTCATCTTCAACTACACCATTTAAGAAGGCAGTCTTGACATCCATCTGGTGTATTTTCCATTTCATTGCTGCAGCCAAGGCAAGTACTGTTCTGATGGAAGTATACCTGGCTATAGATGCAAAAGTTTCTTCATAATCTATTCTATCTTTCTGAGAAAAGCCGCGAGCTACGAATCCTCCTTTGTATTTCTCTACACTGCCATCTGCAGCATGCTTGATTTTGTAGATCCATTTAGAAGTCACAACAGAATTCTCTTTAGGTGTTGGTACAACATCCCAAACATCATTCTTCATTATTGATTGGTATTCCTCAACCATGGCATCCTTCCATTCTTTCTTTCCCGCTGCTTCTTCATAACTGGAAGGCTCTTTGTTCATAATGTCATAGAGTAAAGCAACATAGCTGGTATGTGATCTGGTTTTCTTCTTTGCTCTATGTTCTTCTTCTGGAATGCCAAATCTTTCTGCATCTTGAATGAGCTCTCTAGCCCATGCAGGTTTCCTCTTGTGAGATTTATCCTCACAGGGTTGATCTATAGGTTCTTGTTGATCTTCAAACTCACGAACAACTTCTGGAACTACTTCAGTCATGGTAGTGTCTTGAAATCTAGTTTCCTTAGGTTCTTCATAAACTTCGATAGATACCTTCCTTGATTTGATGAATGCTGAGTTTTCATCACATGTTACATCCCTGCTAACATCAATCTTCTTGAACCCTGGAAAGTATATTCTGTAAGCCTTCAAGCTTTCACTGTAACCCACAAAGATACCCTTCTTTCTTGAAGGATCTAGTTTAGTCCTCTTTTCCTTTGGGACATGAGTGTATACTGGACAACCAAATATTCTGAGATGGCTGAGTTCAGGTTTCTTACCAGAAAAGACCTCTTTTGGTGTCTTGTTGTCCAATATCTTGTGGGGTGTTCTATTCTGCACATATACAGCTATTCTCGCTACTTATACCCATAGATGCATAGGTAGATCCTAGTCATGCAGCATTGCCCTTGCTGCTTCCATGATTGTTATGTTCTTCCTTTCTGCAACTCCATTCTGTCGAGGATTATAAGGAGCAGTCAACTCCCTCTTAATCCCTGAATCACTACAAAACTTCTTGAAGTCACCTGAGGTGAATTCTCCACCATTGTCGGATCTGAGTGTTTTGATCTTCCTGTCAATTTGATTCTCCATCAAGGTTTTGAATTCCTTGAATTTATCAAACACCTCATCTTTGTTCTTCAAGAAGTATACCCAAGTCTTCCTGGAGAACTCATTAATAAATGAGACATAGTAAACATACCCACTTAGAGAACTGGATGACATAGGACCACATACATCTAAGTGGATGATTTCTAGGATTTATTTTGCCTTGCTTTCACTGCTTGGGAAAGCCTTCTTAATGTTCTTACTTTTTGCACATCCTTTGCAAACACCTTCATGTTTGGTCTTGATTTCAGGAAGACCCTCTACAGCCTTGCTTGCAATTGGAAGTGCCCTATAGTGCATATGGGCAAGTCTTCTATGCCAAAGTTCACTTGGATCTGTCAGAAAAACAGGATCACAGAGCAATAACAATAAACAGAAATGAAAATATAATCACACATACACATTACAAGAGAGACACAGATATATCGTGGTTCACCCAACTTGGGCTACGTCCACACTGAATTTTCCAGTCCTTATTATTATTACCATACAGCAAGGTGAAGGGATACAACCTGCATCACAACTGCTGCACTTCCTATTCTCTATTTCACAGTCTCTCTCCTGATCTCAGAGATCTTTAGAATGCATAAAACCTAATACATCATCATCCCTAGCCGTATTACAATGTCTTTATTTTATAAGGGAAATACAATGGTAAAATACCATGGGATACCCAAAACCATGGGCCCGCAAAACAACTAGCGAAAACAACCCCAAATTTTTTTTTCGGGGGCGTTGCCCTCCAACCCCAGCTAGGGTGATGGTCCCCACTGGGGTGATTGTACATTCCACCTACATATCATATAAAACTGGGGTACAAACACGGCTGATACAATATCATTTATGAGACTAGAAGATCTGGCTCCACAACCAACAGGATCCATGGATTCATGTACCATGGCATGTTCAGGTTCTGCCTTCAATTTATACAACCCTCCCTCTTGCTCTCCAATCACTACTGCATCATCTATGTTCTTTCCCTTTGGCCACATTAGGACTTGGCCATCCACAAATGCAACCCTCATACCTTTTTCATCCAATGCAGAGATGGAGAGTAAGTTCTTCTTGAGCCTAGGTACATAAAGGACTTCTTTCATCTTCAAAGATTTTCCAGAATCTAGGTTGTAGGAGGCTTCACCACTTCCTTTGATTGGGTATTGATAATCATCCCCAAGTTTCACCTTATGGGGTGATTCATGTTTAGATAGGTTCACAAAAGATTCCTTAACCCCAATCATGTGTTTGGAAGCCCCAATGTCAATCAACCAATCATTACAACCATGGGAGATAGTACTTGTGAGAGTAGAAATTAGAACATATTCTTCTTCACTTGATGAGTCATCATCACTATCACTTTCTGCCCTAGCCTTCTTCTTTGGGGGTTCATCATCTTCGGCAGCATGAGCATGATATCTTCTTTTGTTATTCTTCTTCTTCTTATTGAAGTTGTTGTTGTTGTCTTTCTTCTTCTTGGGACAATCTGAAGCAAAGTGTCCCTTCTCATTACAATTGAAGCATCTGAGATCTTTGTTATCTTTACGATAATGGTGGTGTGAGAAAATCCTGTTATGAGATGATTCCTTCTTGGACTTGCCTTTCCTGGCATGTGCTGTAAGAGTTTTATCTTCATTTCCCGTCTTTTCTTCTCGGGCCACAAGCCTAGCTTCTTCTTGAGAGAATTCTTCCCGTAATCTGTTGAAGGATATCAACTTCTTCCTTGCACAAATTCATTGAATAAAGGAATCCCATGACCTGGGTAGGCCATTTAGAGTGGTCATCACCACTTCAACATTCTCCACCATTTAATCCACTGCGTCTAGTTGTTCCTTGATCTGGGAGGCCCTTGAAAAATAAGATTGAATGGTTTCTCCATTCTGAAACTTTACTCCTTTCAATTGGTTCCGCAGGGTCATCTTCCGATTTATGTTCTTCCCTTCAAATAGCTTGGTCAAAGAGTCAAACATCTCCTTGGGTGTCTTTAGAGAAGACACATGGGGTGTGAGATGGTCTTTGATAGAATCAACAATGATTCTCTTTACCTTGACCAAGTTCTTCTTATGCAATACTTTAGCCTCTTCATCCTCTGGGATAGGGATGTCTTCTTTTACATATGTGTCCAACTCATTCTCTTCTAGGATTAACCCAATTCTATACTTCCAAGCTCGGAAGTTATCAGCTCCTTCAAGCTTACCCTCAAGTTTGTTGTGGTGAGACATCTTAAAGAGTACTTCAAATGGAAATAGAAAAGATTTAGGTCTTACCATTTGAAATGCTGAAAACTGGATCTGGTCCCGGATTAGGGTTTGTCGGAAAAACCCTAAACATTTAAAATGTGAATTTCAATTTTCTGAAAGGATAGAAAGATGCGCCTTGATGAGGTAATCAGCTTGGTGTATTCAGAATTTGAGATCAGCAAAGCTTTACCCTTCAGAATTGTCTTTTTGTCCTCCCGGGTTCACTAAGGAGAGCCCTGAATTAGGGTTTGAGTTTCCCGGAGATATACATAGCCAAAAATCTCGATCCAAATCTCTAAAATTTGATTTTTGCAAGGATCTTCCAGCTATGTCTTCAGATTGCAGAAATTCCTATTTTTGTGGAAACCCTAATTTTTAGGACTAAATCTGAAAATGCTCAGAATTGAATTCTGATTGGACAGTTAGATTCTCCTTGATGAGTAGAGTCAATATACTACACTGCTTTTCCAAAATATGTGGAGAGAAACCCAATAAACAAGAAACTCAAGTTTTCGTCACTGCAAAATGTCTTCTTCTCAGGTTAGCTCTGATACCATGTTAAATTTTGAGCATTAATTCACAATACTCTAAGATCTTCACTGAGAGAATAACATATACAGTATATCAATGCATAACAATCACAATAAGCATGACAAGCATCACAAGAATCAAAAGCATGAGAGACAAGAGACACAGAGTTTCCGTGGGGAAAACCCTAAGGTGAAAAACCCCACAACTTCCTCAGAGATAGAGAGAGCAATGTCTCAACCAAAGTACAACCAAAATACACTTGAGATAGTCTCCTAGTAGCAGATGATCCTCCTCCTCAATAGTGCGCCACTTTCTGAGTGAGAGAGATATAACTTTCCGAATGATCTAAATAGAGATTTCTTGATCTCTATTTATACTAACCTGTTTTCCTAGTGACCTTATGGGGCCGACTTGTCTAGCTAGGTACATCCACATTATAATATATATTTTTCAGGGCCGACCCCACACATGGTGGTCTAATAACCCATCATCAAGTACACACACTTGCAACACTTGTCAATCCACATGATGACACTTCCTTATAGAGGAATAACACATCTCTAATAAGGGTACAATAAATATATATAGATGAAATACATTCTGAAGTTACATATAAATCAACACTCATAACTCCCACTGCATGTGCAATATCTGATCTTGTGCACACCATAGCATACATCAAGCTGCCAACTACTGATTGATAGGGAATCTTGGACATGTAATCAGTCTCTTCCTGTGTCTCGGGACACATTTCTTTACCTAGACTGAAATGGATGGCCAAAGGTGTACTTACTGGTTTTTCATTCTGCATTATGAACCTCTCCAACACATTTTGTATGTACTCACCCTGAGATAATGTCAATTTGCGATTTTTCCTATCTCTTGTTATTCTCATACCAAGGATTTGCTTTGCAGCACCCAAATCCTTCATCGCAAATGAATTAGCTAGCTTCCTTTTGAGTACATTTATATCCTACCTGTTAGACCCTGCAACAAGCATGTCATCCACATACAATAACAAGATAATATATCTTTCATTGTTTAGCTTCTTGAAATAAACACAGTGGTTAGAATGACATCTACTATAACCTTGTTCTGTCATAAACCTGTCAAATTTTAAATACCATTGCCTTGGAGCTTGCTTCAAGCCATACAAACTCTTTTTCAACTAGCACACCAAATTTTCCTTCCCTTTGACCTCATACCCTTGTGGCTTCTGCATATATATCTCTTCCTCCAAATATCCATGGATAAATGTTGTTTTTACATCTAACTGTTCAAGATGCAAATCTTCTACTGCCACTAGACTTAAGATAGTCCTAATTGAAGTCATCTTAACAACAAGAGAAAATATTTCATCAAAATCTATACCTTTCTTCTGTGCAAACCCCTTTACAACAAGTCTCTCCTTGTACCACTTCTTGCCTCCTTCTTCTTCCATCAACCTATAAATCCATTTGTTCTGCAATGCTCTTTTACCAGCAGGCAATTGAACCAAATCCCAAGTCTGGTTTCCTACCAATGAGTCCATTTCTTCATTCATGCCTTGCTCCCACTTCTTTTTAGTTTCCACCTGCATTGCTTCTTCATAACATTCTGGTTCACCAGCATCAGTCATCAACAAATAATACATTGAAGGAGAGTATCGTTCAGGAAGTCTACTTAACCTAGTAGATCTTCTTGTAGTTGCAGGAGTTTCAGGTACTTGCTGCTCTTCTTGGTTTTTTGGCACCTTTGGAACTTCATTTTCTGTAATTTCATCAAGTACTGTGTACTCTGTGTTTTCCTTTTCCTGTTTCTTTCCCTGCAACTGATCTTTATACATGACCTTTTCTTTGAATATGACATCTCTACTCCTGATGATTTTGTTATTTTCGTAATCCCATAAGCAATAACCAAATTCATCTACCCCATATCCAATAAAGGTATATTTCTTGGATTTAGCTTCATGCTTTGTTCTATTTTCTTTATCAATATGGACAATTGCTTCACAACCAAACGTTCTCAGACATGAGTAGTTTATCTTTTTATCTATACATGCCTCCTCTAGAATACCACCATCCAAAGCACTTGAAGGTCCTTTATTTATTAAATAAATAGCAATATTTACATCATCCGTCCAAAACTCTAAGGGCAACTCTGCATGCAGTCTCATACACCTTGCATGCTCCATGATCGTTCTGTTCATCCTTTCTAACACATCATTTTCTTGTGGTGTTCCTGGGACTGTCTTCTCTCTATGAATCCCATGGTATGAACAGTAACTATCAAATTCCTTGCTGCAGTACTCACCTCCATTATCAAATCTGAGACACTTCAACCTTTTTTCTGTCTCATTCTCAACCAAAGCTTTCCACTTCTTAAAAGTAGCAAACACATTAGATTTCTGTCTAATGCAATAAACCCAAGTTTTCCTAGTTGCATCATCAATAAATGTAACATAATAATGAGAGCCACCAAGAGATTGTACCTGAGCTGGTCCCCATACATCTGTATGCACAAGCTCTAACTTGTCATTCTTCTTCTGTTTCCCAAACGTGAGAAATCTGACTCTCTTCTGTTTTCCATAAACAAAGTTTTCACAGAATTCCAAACTTACCTGCTTCAAATCTGGTAGCAACTTCCTTGAGTGGAGAATTTGCATCCCCTTCTCACTCATGTGGCCAAGCCTATGATTCCACAATGTTGTATCTGTTCCTGTGGAAGCTAAAGAGATAGAATGGTCAGTATTATGAGGACATAAATACAACGTACCTATTCTGTCTCCTTTCGCTATCACCATTGATCCTTTAGTGATCTTCCACCACTTTTCTCCAAATGTAGATAGACAGTCGCCATGTCCCAATTGCCCTGTTGAGATCAGATTTCTTTTCATAGTAGGAATATGCCTAACATCTTTTAACAGCAAGTCAGTTCCATTCTTGACTTTTATCCATACCTTACCCATTCCAACAATTTTACATGGCTCATTATCACCCAATAAAACATGTCCAAAATCGCTAGGAACATACTCATGAAAGTATTTCCTAAGGGGTGTAGCATGACATGAATCTCCTGAATCTACAACCCAATAATCACTAGTATTATCTACTGCAAGAATCAAAGCATCTTGTAACACATCACCTGCTACATTTGCTTCCTGGGTAGTTTCCTTTTGTGCATCTCCTTTCTTCTTTAGAGATCTGCACTCTTTCTTCAGATGTCCTTTTTTTCCACAGTTCCAGCACTCTATTTTTCCCAGTCTGGACTTGGATCTTCTCGTTTTAGACTTGCCACGATTACCTTGGCTCTTTCCTCTCTCCTTTTGTCTTCCCCTTCTCTCCATGGTCAATGCATTACCTGATGTCTCATCTGTGCTTTTTCTTCGCATTTCCTCGCTAAGAATAACACCAATAACATCATCAAATTTTAAGGTGTTTGAACCAGAGAGAAAGTTACTTATAGCCATGACCAAGATATTCCGTCTTTCTGGCAATGAACACAATATTAGAAGAGCCCTAACCTCATCATAAAAGTTCACACCTACAGAAATTAGTTGATTTGTAATCGTATTAAACTCATTTAAATAATCAGTAACAGATCCACCTTTAGACATCTTCATATTAAATAAACGCTTCATTAGAAATACCTTGTTGGAGGCCGAGGGTTTTTCATACAGCTTATCCAGTGCACTCATCAAACCCTCCGTTGTCATTTCTTTTGAGATATTGAAAGCCACCGACGAAGCCAGGCTCAGCCGTATTGTTCCCAAATCCTTTCTGTCAAGAACCTCCCATTCTTCATCCTTCATAGCTGTCGGCTGCTTTGCTCTTCCTCCCAATGGTAGGAATAGATCCTTCTGGTACAGATAGTCCTCCATTTGCATCTTCCATAACTGAAAGTTTTGGCCGTTAAACATTTTGACCTTAAACTTTTCTTCTTCTCCCATTGCTCCCACTCGAACCAGAAACCCTAGCTTCTTGCGGGTTTATCTGCCAAATAGACCTTTGGCTCTGATTCCAATTGTTAGAAAAATAGGATCGTAGAGCAATAACAATAAATGAAAATGAAAATATAATCACACACATTACAAGAGAGACACAGATATATCGTGGTTCACCCCAACTTGGTCTACGTCCACACTGAAGTTGCCAGTCCTTATTATTATTCAGTCCAGCAAAGTGAAGGGATACAACCTACAGCAAAACCGTTGCACTTCCTCTTCACTATCTCACAGTCTCTCTTCACAGATCTCAGAGATCTTTACAATGCATAAAACCTAATACATCATTAACCCTAGCTGTGTTACAATGTCTTTCTTTTATAAGGGAAATACAATGGAAAAATACCACGGGTTACCCAAAACCATGGGCCCGAAAACTGGTGGCGAAAACAGCTCCAAAATTTTTTCTTGGGGGCTACGCCCCCAAACCCCCTTTTTTGGGGGCCCGCTGGCCCTCGCGCCCCCTCGTCTGGGGGGGTGGTCAACCCCCTTGAGCGTCGGGCCGAGATCATAACCAAACCCAGGGTACGGACATGGCTAAATCATCATCTATGAGACTGGAAGATCTAGCTCCACAACCAACAAGTGCGCAGACTAAGAACTGTTGTACCCTTCTCAAAGACTAATTTAACAACAGTTCTTGTGGACGTAGTGTCCATCCGGGGGGTGAACCACGTTAAATCCTATGTAGTGTGATTGTTTGTGTTTGCAACTATTCATTTGCTTAGTATGGATGTTTAATACCGCAGTTATCTATTATGTGATTTCTTTTATATGTATTCGCCATAGGAATGGTGGGAATAATATGTTAAGTAATACATATGTGGATGAATGTTAAGTATTCAACACTTATAAGTCTTTGAATGTATGAATCTGTGGTTAATCACATAGTTGAACACTGGATTTGAGCAGAGAGTTGGAGCACGCAGTATTATATACTTCGTTCATTTACATACGCCATAAAGATAATAACCTAAGTGTTGTTGAATGGATAAAGAACATTTAGTAAGATTGGTCAGAGTTAATCAAGTCTTGAAGTAGACATGCGGTCTAGCCGACGCACTGCCCCCCTTCGAGAGTGCTGCGAGATAAGTTGTTGATAGCTTATCGTCGTAACACAGGAAGTACCCATTACCGCACAGTCCTTGGCTGTGCTAGTTGCACAAGCGCCGCAGCTTGCCAAAGTATCCGACGCGAAGTATGGACTTCACGCAATCTTTGTCCACAGTAAGAGTCCTTTACCGTGCTTCCCGTCAGTTTCTTTTACACTCGCATCACCAGGTTGTGGAAACTTGATTATGCACCCACCACCTCAGCTTCACCTCGGGTGAGACCTCAGGATGCTCGCAGTATGTTGTCGAAAGTGCCGATGAATAGGGGTTTTGTTGGTTCCTTGAATCGCGAAGTACTTGGGTCTACATTGGAAACCTCTAGCTCAGTTATATATGCCAACAACAATTATGGATGAATCTAGAAGAAGCACAAAGACAACAAATCCTGTAAATAAATGAATTAGACGATATTAGGCAAGATGCTATTTAGCGCACAATCTTAACACAAAACCAACGCAAAAAGTGGCATGATAGATACATTAAACAAAAGCAATTCAAAACTAGAGACTGGGCATTACTTTTCGATTCAAGGTACAAAAACTTTAAAGGTAAATTAACTACTCGTTGGATGGGTCTATATGAAATTGTTACAGCTTTTGATAATGGATCCATTAAAATTAAGACAATCGATGATTCTCAAATTTCCTTTGTTGTAAATGGACATAGACTTAGACTTTATCATCAATCAATATATAAACAAGATTTTGTGCAGAATGCCTTACAACAGGAGGAAATGGAGATGGAAGAAGAGGAATTCATTCCTCCTCCTCCTAGTCCTTGAATTATTTTGGGTTATCTTCTTTTTTTATATATGTAAATATGTTTTTTATTTTCAATAATTAAGGGTCATTTCTAACAACTGATTGCATTTTTACAAGAAAGTTATTATGATAAGTTTATAAAATTTTGTCAATAAAACAAGAAGACTCTTTTCCTTTCGTTAATTTTGAAAATTTTACATAACTTTTTTTGTACATATGTTTTTGTTTTGAATAAAAATTGAATCATCTAACAAGTGGTTTTGCAGCTTAATTAAAAGAACCTTATATTTATAATCAGCTGATGCAATATTATCTGAAAAGGGAAGCGCTCTAAAAATACTTATAATCCCTTTCTCTTTCGATTATTGTTGAAAATTAAAAATTTATAGTGAAAGGTTAAAGCATTCTTTATATTATTTTTAAAATCACTTTCTTTTATGATTCTGTATATGGTATTTGATTCAGACATGCACATTTCTGATTTATCATTAGAACAGTTGCTTAAAGACCTAATTTAATTATAATTATGATATCCACAAAACTCTATCTTACACCTAGGGACTGCTAGCTCATCCTAGACTCATTATCAAAACCTGTCTCTTAAGCACTTTTAAAAGGTATCCCAAAAGTGAGTGATATTTTTTATTTTGTGGGGAAAATTACTAACCTTTTATGAAGAAGATAGACTGAAAAGTCAAAGAATAACTTTAGGTTAATATCTTTTGACATGATCTATAATTTAGGCCATTATAAATAAAGTTACTCATAAGGTTTGTGCTAAAATTTGAATTATGTGATTAACAAGATTAGCACACTCTAGTGCCAACTAGGTTCCTTACTAAAAATATCATTATACGAAGCAAACCCATCGGGGTACTGAACAGGCTCGCTGGCAGCGGGTCCATGCTAAGTAAAATCTTAAACAAGGAAGCTAAGTAAATACAAGTAAACCCATCGGGGTACTGAACAGGCTCGCTGGAAGCGGGGCTATGCTTGCATGGTACCAAGATAAACCCGCCGGGGTACTGAACAAGCCTGCTGGCATCGGGGCAATATCAGGTAAAAGAGGTTTGGTTAATGCATTGCTATTCACATAGCTCATAAAAAAAAACCTAAGTATACAAACACATGTTTAAGCCGATTATTTATACTATCATTAGATAATGGTTGTAAGTTGGACTTGGACCCTGTCATCTAATTCAAACAATATCTAGGATATGACTATCCTAGAAATGGGACCCATAATTATAGTAGATCTCACAAATTTTACAGTGAACCTTATCTATATTCTTTGGATGACAAAAGATCTTTACAATGAGTCATGGATGACTAGTTTTCCTATGGCATTTTTCACATCTCTTACACTATTATTTTTCATATGGTTATTTAAGCACTGTTGTATTCTTTTTTATAAATGTACATATCTGAATCATCTACATTTATTAGTTAATATTTCATTTCCTTATGAAAATTATCACAGTATTTTAGAAGCTATCTGTAAGACTTTCAATTGAAATTTTTTAATATTAATAATTTTCTCTTTGATGGCTTGAGGACACGCCATATTTTTTGTTTGATGGAAGATTAGAGCTATTCTTACTTTCTGAATATTTATGAAAATTATATTTATCTCTGATAAAATGATAGGTGTTTTCAGGTTAATGCAAAAGCAGAAGAAAGATTGATCTAATCAAGAACAAAAAGAGGAACGCAACTAAAAGATCTAGAAAAGCAAAGTTTTTAGCATCTTTTGTGCACTAATAGCTTCAGAAATTCTCGACAAAATTAGCTTCGGTGAGCATCAACAATAAGATCTTGTATAGACAAAAGTCTGTATGAAGGATTGAATGATGGGTTAAATGTCGATCCGAACAAGGAGACGAACGAGGCAAATAAACAACGTTCTGAATGGAGTGTTGAATGAAACCATATCTTTTATAAATATTAATAAGTGTGCCAAGACATTTGAAATATTGATTAACCAATGATGACAGGGATCAATCAAATGTCAATTTCACACATGGCCTCATTCTCTTATCCATCTTGCCTCTATTAAATGAATGGATTATGCATCATCGTGAATCATTACATGACTACCATTTGGTCTTACTTATCCTATTGTACGGCCTGCTACCATATTAATCGAATCATGATCTCTCACGTATAATCTAATTTCATTACGTGTATTACATTCAACCTGTCCAAAGCTCGACGTTGGACATTGTTGAATATCTTATAACCCACACGTATTCATTGAATTCATGCACTTCTACGTTGGCACTTGACTCAAGATCTTCGAATGACAGGTGCAATCTTTTAAGCATGCTATGTCCATGTCCACTGTCGTTTAAACATTCAAACGTACCTTATTTTAATGTGATGATTGCGTGAATTCTGCCTCAATCTGTTCGTTCTCCATCTTTTTTTTGAGCCGCATCCTCTGCAATTTCTTGCACCTCTTGTTTCCATTTGCATCCCCCCGTCCTCTGTCAATAATGCCAATTCGTTACGAGCTTGGCAACTACTAGGACCTCCTCCGCATTTCTGAGTTTAAAGCTTGTTGTGAAGTGTTTTTGCGAGCGGGTTGGGGTCTGTTTCTCCGCCCTCTCTACTATTCGCTAAGGGTTTTGATGGCAGGACGGCCAAAGTTAGCCATCTCACTTTCTCCATGACAGAAGAATCCATCTCATTGGCCACCAAGCTTCCGAGGGAAGGTGCCCGATGGAACAAACATCTCTTCCTTCCATGGAAGGCTCACAAATTTTCCTTGAAGGACGATTTTCAACACGTTGCCAGTACCAAAGGATTCCACAGGGAATGGGTCAAGCCGGAATACTTATATCCTTTGACTGTCATCATCCATTTGATCACTTGTAAGGGTAAGTTTACTGTTTTTAAATTCTGCCATTTTAGATTGCTAGCACATTTTGTTAACAATCAGACCCTCAACACATGGTCATTAGAAATTCGTTTATCAGATTTCTAAAGTCACCTAAGTAAACTGAAATAATACTTAGTATAAATATAATAGGGGTTCAAAGTCCAAAATTGCGGTATTACAATCTAGGCTTTCGCCTCACAAATATTACGAGCTTTGTATCCTTTAATTGTTCGTTACTTTGTTTTGCTTGTAATTTGAATCCAATTGCGGCGAAATGAGCTAATTCTTGACTCCTGATTCGAAGATACAAGAGCGTTTGACGAGCTCAGGAAGCTGGAGTTTTTCTTCAAGGAGGAGAACAAGCGAGGACGTACAATTATTGACTTATATGAGCTTGTGCAGCACGCAGGCAACATTTTTCCCAGATTGTAAGTGTTCTTATGCTGATCCCCTCCCACGTTTAGGGTTTTCTTTTAAAACTTGCTTCCTTTTTACTATCAGACATGATATGACATATCAAAAAGGGTTTACTAGGGTGACCACCACTAGCACGGGCTTCTCGACAATAATTGCCTGAAGCCTTGTGATTTATTGCACTCAAAATTGAAAGTGCCACTTGGTGATCAACAAAATTTTTAACAGCAGGCACTTGATCGAGTGAAATCAAGGCGCACCATATTAACTGGATCATAAAAACAAAATTTCATGCAGTGGTTGGGATCAGGCCCAAGGATGGTGCATCGCACTTGATGCTATCAATGGGTCTTAGTGAAAAATTGAAACAGCATGAACAAGATTTTATGATGTGGTGTTTTCCATCTTGTTATTGATTCGTATTGATCCATGATCAGCGAACAACAAGCTAATAGTGCTTATGCTAAGTGGATACATGTCCTGTTCTTTTTTTACTCTCTCTAGGCCATTTAGCTAGAAGAGTAGACAATTGTCACTAAATTTAGAGCCTTGTCCTATATCCTTTATTGTAAAGAGTTGATGCTTGGTGATGATAACAATATGACGGGATGGAGTGATATTCCAGATATGCAATAGAGAAAAGGTCGAAGAGGATGGACCCCCCATTTTCAATGCAACAGTTTTGGCCAGGAAACAAAGGCACTTTGGTGTAATGAAGGGATATGCTGGATATGCAATAAAGAAAATGTTGATGACGATGGGCACACAATGCCACAGTTCCCTGCATATAACAACGTTTGAATTTTGTATCAAATAGAAGATAGTCAACTGCAACGTGACATTGCAATAACTACTTTTAACATTTAGTTTTGTTTAAAGTTAGAACCTAACAAGATAAATTCTGCAGTTAGGAACCCCATATTTGACAATTTTGTAAAATGGTCTGTTCAACAGATATAGGATCATTCGACGATAAAAAGAGAAAAGAAAATACCATTATCAACTCCTCTATGTGCTCTGGCATATCTTGTAGATTCCATATATCTTCCACGTCAGACCTATGGATCTTACAATCTCACTGCTTACTTTCACAAATACAAAGCATCGGAAGATTGGATTAAATAAGATGTCACTAGTTCGGCAAAATAGAATGCGTACGTGTCTCTCCAAAGAAGCTCCAATAGGAATGGTCTGATCTGCAGAGTTGGTCTGTCTCTATATGGCTATTACAAGAGTCCTCTCGATCAGTGCAAGAATAAACATGGCTGAAGGTTGCAAGCATTTAGCAAACTACAAGTCTTGCTAATCTGTTTCCAAGTTTGCTTTGCTCTAGCAAGCAATTTTTTTAACTTTTTGACAGTTGCTCAGCTGCCATATGATTTGTTTATAATTTGAATTGCTTTCTTATTTTCCCAATAACTACCTCAAATTTGTATGGATCATAATACCCTTTTAGGTGTTGTAGACTATGTTATGATTTTGTTCTATTATTATCATATTTAACCATGCAAAATAATATCTGGGGTGTTTACCTGGCCTGTTATCTCCATAATCGCTTTAGATCATATGGGATCTGTTTAACTTTTACAAGAAATACAAGTAGCCCACATTATAATTGGTTTTTCATATATCTATGCAAAATCATATTGTGATTGTAAAAGGGAATGGATTTGTAACAAAAATTCCTTTTTGTAAATTTTCACCTGCAATATCTATTCTGAAAGTATTTCATTATGCATTTTGAAAGAAAAGGATTACATATACATATATGATCTTTATTGAGAAATATTATATTTATTTCCAACTTTCATAGCAATGTGCTACGACAGCTTTGGTCAAGCAAGCATAATTCATGGGTGTATAACATTGAAAGCATTTATCATTTCACTAGTGAATTCAGTGGTAGCTAACAATTCCTTTACGAGCCCCATAACAGGAAATAATATATTATGTTAAAGGGAGCCCTTCGCGTAAATTCTTTTCAATGGGTTGATCAATGATTTGTCCTTGAGAATATGACATTAATCCTCTCATAAGATGAAACACATACCCAGAATTCAACTTCTGATCATCCACATCACCGTCCCAATCAGAGTCTGTATACCTGAACAACTGATTCCAATATCTATTAAAGTACTGAATCCTAAGATCAAATGTTGCCAAAACAAAAGGCCAAGAATACCCTGAATGAATTACTTTAGTGGGTGAGTTGGCCTGCAGAATATACACCAATCATTAAATTGTTGTTTTGTTGTAACTTGGTTTGTAAATTTAGCGACATTATTTTTTAAGAAGTATGGTAATGGCATAACTTATGTCTTTCTAGAGGCTGGAAGGCCAAAAATTCAAAATCTCCCCTCAAATTTGTGAAAACTATATTTCATTATTGATAGTAGTATATATCCTCCATTAAAAATCAATCATATAGGTTTTACTTGTGAAATCTCCCTCGATCTTATAAATTCTGATGTTGTGTTTTCCCTTGCGCTTTTCACACTGTAGATCTTGACACAAACATTGCATTGAAATTATGAGATTTTGTGTATTTTTCGTCATTAAATTTCCAGATCTTCCTTTGAAAGTAGACCAATGAAATTGTTTTTGAATTTGTTTTTAATGGACCAGGTATCTCCTTTGTACAGTAGGATCTATATATATTAAGTCAAAGGAGGCAGTAGCCAAATATGTTTTGAAATATCTTGTTGAAATGAGTCGCGGAATTCAACATCCTATTGGTGGTCTTCTTTTACGGAGTTACTTGTCTTAGGTTAGCAGGGACAAATTACCAGACCTAGGGTCAGAGTATGAAGGGTGAGTTAACTTTATTGTGTTTGGAGAGGAAGAGTATATTATTATTACTATTTTTTCTTGAGCTTCATTGTCTTTGATAAGGACACGGCTGAATATGGCAATAATATTCGCCTTTTAAATTCGGCAAAAAATAACTAATTTCAATGCCTTTCTTCAAATTCTCCCAATTTCGAATTTCATTGTTGAGATTTGGTGAATCATGTGACTTCGGTTGTATGGAGAAAGCAGACACTAGAAATGAAGCTGTGATGAGTACATATTGAAAAGTAAGGATTAGGTGGGTAATAGTTCAGTATTTATGTGTTTATTATGCTTTCAATTGCATGTCCTTTCACTCTCAGATTGATGATTCGAAAAATTTATGGGTAATAGTTAAGTATTTCTATCTTTATTATGCTTTCAATTGCCTATCCTTTCACTCTGAGATTAAAACTTTATTGGTATTGGATCTTGTAGTATTTAAGTGTTGGAATGTTCTCCTCTAGGCTCCTTTGTTCTCCTTAGATTTGAAATGATTCATTTTGTGATTGGATGCCCCCAAGTATTTATTTCATGTTTGATAAATTGTGACACTATTGTTTCCACGGCCTTAGTTGCATTTTGATTACTTCTCTTATGACCTTCCAAATTGTTCAATAAATACATATTCAAGTGATATTTTTTGAAGTTGGTGTGTAACATGCTTCATTTGTTTGATGTTTTATATCCTGGTATTTATTGGATGTCTAGATAAAGTGTTTACTAGTGAACATAATACATTTTGTAGTGACAAGGGAACAGTAATGGATGTAGTAGAGTTTGTACTTCAAAATTTCACAAAGATGAATAAATTGTGGGTCTGAATGCAGCATCAAGTGAGTTAATGCATCCTGTTTCTCAACTCGTGATTATGTAGTCATGTCTATGCATGTTCGGGTCTTGCTTGCATGTGTCATAGGAGCGTAAGAGGTAATGCCAGCATGAGGTCATGTTCTTAACACTATGTGTGGTCATGCATGCAGTATTATGATTATGAGTCACTGATAAGGTTAGGTGATGCTATGTGCTAGGCTCCCAATTGGACTGTGTGGTCTATAGGGACCTGCGAGGGAGAATGAGAAACCGGATAAGGAAAGCAGTGAGCTTCGTGATCTTGTAAGATCAATTATGACTGCATTTGAGTGAATCTCTCTCTTATATAAAGTTGTAAGTTGTCATTTTTTTATTTAGCGATGCATTTCATAATTGCATTTATAAACCCATTTATTCCTTTAGGTAGGAAAAAAATTGCATGTCCTTAGCTAGATAGAGGGGGTGGACCTTTAAATGTACAGAGATATTGTGTTGTCGAGAGTCTTGGAGCAAGTATTATGAGTGTATTACTAAGTGCATTTAATGAGTATAGGTGCAATTTTATTCACATTTTTAAGCATTATTGTAGATAGGTGTAATGCCTATCCTATTTTTCATGTCAGGTTGTTAACTGCAAAGATGAGCTTGCACGGTACTATCTTATGGGCTGTATCATCTAAGTATTTCCAGATGATTACCATTTGCAAACTTTGGAAACACTCCTTGGTGCTTTTCCTTAGCTTCTGGTATGTGAAAGAATCACAGATGTTCATGCTAGTATATCCTGCACATAGTAATGATAAATGCATGCTCTATTAGGGTTATTTTCCATATTTTGGATCAGTCCCATATAAATATGGTGTATTATCACTCCAAGTTAAAGCATTAACATCCATGTACCCGTGGCATTCAAATTTTCAAACTTTAGTAAGGCTTTAATGATTTTATTTATCCCTATTCAAAGTATTTCTTCCCTTGCTAGTTTTTATTCTCATGTAAAGTAAGTTGTTTTTGTTCTCATGTAAAGTGTATTGTTTTTGGTACTATGTATTGGAGATGTTAAATATTTTAACATTCATATTACCACATGCTTTTGAATTCACAATTACTGATGCAATTTTACCGTACTGTTGGGTAGATATAAATGTTTGTATTTTATTACTATATGACTGATTCTCCCTTGTCATGACTGCTTCTTGCACATAATTATCTTCCTTTTCTTTGGTTGGTCAATCTATTTGCAGCCAACTGTTGATATAAAGACAGTGATGTCTCAATTGATGGAACATCTCTCAAATTATGCATCTTTAAGTCCAGAGGTAAGTGTGTTTCTTCTTTTAATGCAAAGTACTTGTTCCTTTATATTAGTGAGAGTAATAACTGCCATATATTGTTAATGATGTTGCAGCAATAGATCATAGGGTTATCCAAGGAAGGCTACCCAAGTATATCAAATACATTACATCTCCCTCACGTATCTCATAGTACCCTAAGATGGGAAAGTTGCCTAACCACCTAAGTAAGCTTAATACAATTATTAACATTTATATCTAATGTCATGTTATGGCACTAACATGTTATAACAAAAGTGATCACTTCGATAGATAATGTATTGATGTTTTCATAACAATGGACCTCGATGTTTGCTCCTCCAATACCCTTTTTCAATCAAAAAATACCCCTTTTCAATCAAAAACTCCAATAAAAGTATGAAATTGTTGTTCTCTTTGAATTTGAAACATGGATTTTGCATTGGATTACCCTGAACCAACTATGATCAAATATAACTCGGATTACCCTAACCCACAAAAAATCGATAAATGGGGAAAAATGGTAGAGTTGGGTGTATTACTAGTCCCTTTAATGCTCTTAAAACATGCACCACAGTCCTAGCATTTTTATCTGTTAACTCCATTGATCCAATGTCCTTCTCCTAGCCTCTTATGGAAAGCTCATCAACATGCGTATTGAGTTTCCTGTATAACTATATATGTATAAAATTTAAATCCAAGTGGGCTATTAACATTTGACAAAAATGAGCAAAAAACTGAAGTGGGTTTTGGGAGAATCAACCAAATAATGACATTTTTTTTATAACTGTGTGCTTGCAAGTCCTTCTATTTGGTGTCCTGTACAGTCCTCTTTGGTTAAGCAGTCATGCATACCTAGACCTATGATGACAACGTTGGTGCATGCTATCCCATAAAAAGGTGTAGTAATGTACAACTCCTTAAGTGATTTCATCCTACACATGTTTCCATAGAACCACCTTCAACCTCAGTCACTAAAATGCCTTTACCTATTGTTGTTCACCTACTGAATGAACAATTATGAACAAGCATGAAAGGTGCACTCTCCTATTGATGAAGATAATTATGTTGAGTTTCAACTTTCTTCCATGTATCAACCAACCCACCTCAACCATGAAACTCAAAACTGAACTGAACTTCCATTAGTATGCATTTAATTGCATGAGATAACCCGTAAAACACCCCAATGATTCACCCCAATATGGATGAATAATAGATAAGCCAACTCAAACTATACCCATAAATGGTGCACCTCCCCTGTTGAATTTATTATAAAACTAACTAAAAATGAATGTGTGCATGAGTTAAAATTAGAACATAATCTGGTTACTAAACTAAACTCCCCTCCATGCAATGCACAACCTAACTAACTACAACAAGGATAGGATCTTGATTGGAAGGAATGAAAGGTACACTCTCCTGTAGATCAAAATATTTATGCTAAGTTTCTTCTGTGTATCAACCAACCCACCTCAACCATGTGACTCAAAACTAAACTGAAGTTTCAGTAGTATGCATTTACTTGCATGAGACACCCCAGAATACACCCCGATGATTCACTCTAATTTGGATGAATAATAGATAAACCAACTCAAACTACCCATAAATGGTGCACCTCCCCTGTTCCCTTTATTATAAAACTATCTGAAAAACAATGCGCGCCTGAGTTTTAATTAGAACACAAACTGAACTAAACTTCCCTCCATGCAATGCATAATCTAACTAACTAGAAAAAGGACAAGATACTCCTAGGAAGTTCCCCCCCTTTTCATGCTACAAGAGTCAGGGAACACCCTCCTATCCGTCTGAGGCTTGATGGTAATATTTGTAACACCAGGGGAACGTTCAAGGCTTTGTATATCAATCTTATAGTCAAGTGACTGATGTTACAAACAATGGCATTTTTCTTATTCTTCATGATTCAATATGTAGAGATACTTCAAGATTCAATTCATCTAGTCACATGTTAGCTGGAGAAAGATACTCATGGTAAAAAATGTCCTGCTGGAACACCTCACTGTTTATTGGTTGCATAAAATTAACTCTAATGGATTTACCATTGCTATTGTAATTTCTTGAACAAACATCATACATGTAGCAGCCTGTCCAGAATGTTAGATTGAGTATATATATTTCATGAAGCTACCATGACTGAAAAAAAAGAAAAAATAGTGATGATTGCAACCTTTTGTCGCTGCTAGTATTAAAGTATTTCGTTTTCTCAATTTCTATATATGGTGAGCCTTCCCTCAAGCTTTCTGAACGCATGTACTCTTTACTTCAATGCACAAGAGTGTACTGCTGATATGTCACCAAAAAACGTCCCTTGTTATGATCTTTATCTCTGAAGACTTGTAAAATGCCATATTATACTACTTTCACACATATATTCATCATCAAGTATGCTAGAACCACTTTCTATGAAAATCCATCCTATTACATCTGATCTCTATCTGCTGCTATACAAAACAGGTCTGCAATACATGTGCTAAGTTTACATTTTCAAGAACAATATTGCCCACAGGTATTTCCAACAGTAGCTTGTATTTCCTGATATATGGTCCAAACTCTTTCATGAAAATAATACCAAGTGTAGCTCCCTTTGCATGATCAAGAAAAGTACGGCCAACAAAAGCACCATGGGTAATTAATCCATCATCACTCCTCACATCCGAGCGTGTGAAGGATTACTATCATTATGAAGACCAATCTCATCTTGAACCATTTTAAATTGTACCACTTGCTTTGATGATGAAAACTAAAAGTTCAAAATTTCCTTACGAATTTGGTGATAACACTTTGATATATTGTAATTTCTTAATAATATGGATTCTTAATTATTTTTATAGATACATACTGTGGAGTCATGAAAGGTCTAAATGGTTCATGTTCTTTTTGTCTTTTTCTTACAGATTGTTGGAGATAGAAGCGTTTTTGTCTTTTTCTTACATCTCCCCCATATTGGGTTGTATAGCACCTCACTACCTTTGGTGCAAAGACCTAAGGGCCATTGATGCGCAAATTCAACATGAAAAACAAAACTTGAAGGAGAAAATATAGAGGTTTGACAAGGTGATAGCAAACCTAGAAGATAGTTATGCGTATGCCGTTTGGAAAAAAGTTGACAAGTAACCTAGTTGTGATCATGGTTGAATCCCACTACAAGTAACTGTGCTACTTATCTCACTTGTTTAGTAAAATATTCACCAATACCTTACAAATTTTTCTAATTTAATGAAAGTTTTAGAATTTAGAATTTACAAAGCTTCAAGGTCTAATTCTTTGAAGGGTGCTAGGTCAATGGAAGAGCATCTACTTTACAAGCAAGAGGTTGGTGGTTTGATTCCATCGTGCCCTAATATTCAAAGGGAATGGTGACGATCTCTATTCGTTCCTAAATATGTATCAATATTGAGGGTCGTTAAAAAGGCATCATCAAAATTCATTTTTTATATATGAAATGGTGATGGTCAATGAATGTCGCCATACATATGCATCAATAGTGAGGGCCATGAAAGGTTCATCACCATAAATCACGGTTGTTCATAAATGGTGATGGTCACTATCCATCATTATAATCATCATTTGTGACGGACCTTGAATGTCACCACATCACCTATACTTTTGGTGACGTGGCCTTTGGCGACATTCAATTTTTGGTGAAGGAATCTCTTTTGACTATCACCAATGAGCTTATGGTGACATTTTTCAACCCTCACCAAAATATGCAATGGTGACGGTCAATGAGCGTTACCATAACAATAGTGAGGGCCATGAAAGGTCCATCACCATAGATCATAGTTGTTCATATGAAATGGTGATGGTCACGATCCGTCATTATAATCATTATTCATGATGGACCTTGAATGTCACCATATCACCTATACTTTTGGTGACAAGGCCTTTGGTGACATTTAGTTTTGGGTGACAAACACTCTTTTGACCGTCACCAATGAGCTTATAGTGACCCTTTTTGACCCTCACCAATGACCTTTTTTCTTGTAGTGATTAGGAGGATAGAGTTGCATGAAGGGATATGATTGTGTAATAATAAGTATTGAAAATTTTGTTGAATTGCATAGGCCATGTGACCATATCATGCAATCTTATTGTGACAATGATGCATATAAATCAAATGTATTGCATTGCATTTGAAGTAATAACAAGTGATAGTGTTTGAATTGTCAAGTACTTTAATTCTGAGATCACTTTAGTGATTGTTATAAATGTTGCAATGCAAATATTATATGTGTGAATACTCACAACTTGTTTGGCTGATTGAAAATTTCAGGTTGCAAGTATAAATGTCTTAGCTATGGCAATGTGGGTAAGTCCATGATAAGAATGGGATCTACCATGTACAAGGGCCAAATATTGTGAGAAGGATCTCATGAATGTCAAATCTGATTTATGTATGAAATAGATTAGAAATTTTTTGATTTAAGCTTGTGAGAGTGATCTCATGGTGGCAAAGTCTAATTTCTGTAGTGAACAGAACTGTAAATTCAAATTTGAGCTTGACTGAGGAGGACACATTGCAGGAAGAGAAAATACATCTGCAAAATAGATAATTATTTTTTAACCCTTGATTAAAAATAGGCATGTTTGATTATTAGAATGAATGTCCAGGACATGTTTTTATTTCATACTGTTGGAGTGTGATTGTATGTTTTTATTTCAGATTGATGGAGTGTGGTTGTATGTTTTTATTTCAGACTGCTGGAATGTGATTATGTGTTTTTATTCCAGACTGTGTGAATGTGATTTCATGTTCCTATTTTAGACTACTCGAGTGTGATTAGGTCCTACATGAATCACATCGGAAAGGGGTGCACACATTTCGGATGTTGTGTTGTGTTATGGTTGTCAACATTGACTACACCCTAAAGGAATGGACGCATTCCTGGTGTTTCAATATTAGAGAGTGAATTTGTATGAAGTATGTTACAATTTTACACCAACAATATTGACGAGCTTACCTACCCATCCTATGTTGTCAAGTATTACACATGCAATTAGTAATGCATGCTAAGGATCAAAGTGACGTGGGTACTAAAGTTAGTAGGAGTGCGTGGAGATGCCTATGGATCCGTACTAGAGCCCTTGACCTGGAAATGATCATGGTGCAGTTCCTTCCATTGGTCCTATTAACCCAGACGGAAGTGCTGGCTTGGAAATGGAAATGGAAAACCATGTATGGGACTGGTTTGGCCCCATAAATGCTTGGTAAATCTAGTCCGTGCACTGGTTGAGCACTGAATGTTATGGTGCATTTTCCTTCCATTGGTCCTATTAACCCAGACGGAAGTGCTGGCTTGGAAATGTAGAGGGAAAACCAGGTATGGGACTAGTTTGGCACCATAAACACTTGGTAAATACAGTCAATGCACTGGTTGGGTGTTGAATGTTGTGGAGAATCCTGTGTGCTGGCCAAACATTCGTTATTGTATCCACAGGCGATCCAAGGCTTGTAAAGAGAAGAAGGAGCCTATGGAGTAGCGTGAATACATCCAATGCAGATAAGTATTTGGTTATATTGCATCTTCTTGTTTATTTAACATGAATATACATGTGTATATGATTTGGTTATGAATTTTAAACCCTTGTTTAGAGATAAATCCTATGAAAGTAAAATTGACATGTGAATTGATTCAATGTTTGAGTGTAGGTATTGCTAAATGCAAGGACCTTGAGGGAACCCTAAAGGTGCATGTGGACATGTAACTATCCTAGAAAGCTCAATATGACTAACAATGGAAGTAGTGCTAGTGGACTTGTGTGGTAACTAGCAGCCAAAGGTTCTATAGGAAACAATGGGGAAAGGTTCCTTGGTTGAAAAGGCTTCGATAGAGCTTAGACACCAAGTGTCATCACCAAAACTAGGAAAAGGCAAGTCAAGCATTCACACTGAGGTGAAAGAGGCCAAGGATCATGGAACCATAGTGATGATGGGGCTATGGATTGGAATAGGTCTAAGAGGGGAAAACTCTTACTCTTCTCTTTCCTTTTTGATTGATGCATTTTAGAAACAGAGAATTGTTGAATGCATGTTATGGATAAAAGTTGATTATGCTTATCTTGCTTGAATTAAATTGTGAATGTTGAATTAGTTAATTCTCTATGAAAGGATAAACATGAATGAGTTCATTGGTGTGTTGGGAAAGCATGAAATGTGTAGGAGTCTCATGGATAAATCATGAAATTTCCATGTCAATTGGACAAGTAAATGACTGATATTAATGCTTATGTTATGCTTGGCCTACCAAGATTTACAATGATGAATTTCACAGGTGAAAGGTAAATCAATTGGTTGCAGATGTTACAAGACAAGTGTTGCTAATAAGCAAAATGTGGATAGTTGTGCACATTAATCATGGAAACATACCAAAGGATACTGGATTTGGATGGAAATATTCTTCAAATAATTGCCAAGACCCAAGAAAATATTGGGGAAGTTCTCAAGCTACAAAAGCAATAAAATGAGATGAACCACCATGTTTTGCAGAACTCTATTTGTCTGCAAAATGTGGTAAAGGGCATTCTGGAAGCTATCAATAGTGGAAATGAAATCATGTCAATGAAGAAGCAGTCACCTAATCATCCCATTAAGAAATGCTCAAGACTAGAAGACTCGAGGGAAATGGAGAAAATAAAGAAAAAGAAACCACTGAAATGTTGGGAATGTGGAGGAAATCATTGCCTCTGCAATTGCCCAACAAAGGACACCAAGAAGAATTGTAAGCATAAAGTTTCCAAAACTGTGGATCAACTGGAAGGTAAAGAAATGGAAGGGATTGTTGCAGAGATGGAAGGTCAAAGCCAACAGGATCATCCTATTGAAACCAAGGACTTGGTCCTAAAAACTTAAAGTGAAAGATGAAATGCGGGACAAAACTGCCACATTTTGTGAATTTTGGACATATGTAAATAGTGTATGTATTCCTAAGTATTGGAACACCGAGGACGCTGTTATTCCAAGGGGGAGGAAGTTGTAATGTCCCCATTTTGAACCTTAAGATATGTTGACTTTTATGTAAACATTGTGCATATGTGATGTATGATTCATATCGTGGAGCTCAAAGCCAAGGCCTCGCTAGTGAATGCTCAACTTTGAGATGCAAATATTTGATATTGTGTGATCCATGTGTTATCAAGCCATCGAAATTGTAAAGTGATGTAAATATAATATAATAAAAATACTAAGGAGCTGGATATGGATGCAACTAAATGAGGGGGAGCTATGTATCCAGTAGGGAGAGGTGAGGGGGTTGTGGGATTGAACCATAAACTTCCATATGTCACCATGAAAACCCCTTTGACTTGTCCTAGATACCATTTATTTATGCTGTAAGGTAGTATTGCAGGAGGACTGTTCATCAGGATGATGGAGTGTGGGCAACCCTGGATTTTGTAAGGCAGGCTATGGGCTCTGTCTGACTTGTCCCAGAAGTCACTCCACCTCATGGACATACGTTTTCGCTCATCCCCATGTCATGGGATTCATGGGAGTGACAGTTAGGAGGACATAGGGGGAGCAGGGGAGGGAACTAGAATGACGATTTGGGGAGAGGGCCACAATTTGCAGAGCCAAGATCGATTAGAAATATGTGTCATCGGGGAAAAACAATTTGGGGATTCACAGACCTGAAACTTAGTGCGATTTGGAGAGTGTTATATTCCCAAGAACTCATCAAGAAAACCATATCTCTTATCCTAAAATCACAGACGCAGACAGAGCCTTTCAGTCGTAACCCTAAGGAGATCCAAGCGTGGATGACACAGTGTAGAAGAAAGAGCATAGGTTGCAACTGCTTGATAAACCCGATGAAGAATGTTTGATTGAGTTTGTAGCTCTGTGGTTGAGCTCACTAATTTAGCGTCCTCCTCCTTATCTCTTAACATGCTTCATAAGCCCAAGTGTGTGTTAGTTTAGCATGATTGTTGGTGTGAAACCAAGCTTTGAAAAAACCTAGGTAGTTCCTCCTTAGTGGATACATAGCCCCAGCTCGGGGGTGGTCTTTGAGTGGTGAAATACTACAGGATGGGCAGAGACCTATGGTTGGGTTGGAACGTTGCAGTCCATAGCCAGTTTTCCTGGTGGTTTCAATTAAAGATAAGCTCCCTCTGTGCTTTGAATCATGCTCATTTTGTGTTCTGCAATGTTTAATTATTGACTGTATTGTGGAATCTAAATGATGTATGTTAGATGATAACATGTGTGCATTGCATGAGAAGGGAATTAATCCCCTGTATGATGTTTTATTTTCTTGTTTTTATTGGTGTATAAAATTGCATACATGATTTACTTACCATGCCCCTGCACATCTACATTCTTATATTTGTAGTTATATAAGTTTGTGCCTTGATGAATAGGACTAGGTTATGTAAAGGCCAAGATACTCAGAAGGTTCTTTAAGGGCCTTAGGGAAGGAAATAGACACCCCCCCTATGGTTTTCATGCTTCCCCTATGGATCGGATGAAGGAAAGGGGCCATGACAGAGTAGTATAAAAGCCTTGCAGAGTGGAGAAGATTCCTTGAGGAAGCTTGGGGCCACCTTTTAGGTTGGAAGAAGGATAGTATCAAAGTAATCAGATGCGGAAGAGTATCATACAGTTGCATAGGGATCTCCGAGAGATTTCCAATGTTACTGGAATTGCTCGAAATGGAATTAGGATGAAGAATATATTGACTTGGGAAGTTGGCTGTAATAGGGGCATTTGGACAACTTCCGACATTCCAAACCCATAGTGCAGATTGCGGATCACGGATCGCGGAAGCCGAAGGCATGAAATATTAGCGTGGTGCTTTGGAATTCCGACTGCAGACTCCCGCAAGATGGATTGTGGAGTGCGGAAGTCAGAGGAGCAACTTTCTCCAAAGTTGTGATTTGGGAGGTCCGACTGCCAACTCCCACAAGCTGGATTGTGGAGTGCGAAAGTTGGAGGAGGTAAGTTTCCCAGAATTGGGATTTTGGTGTCCTTACTTCTGACTCTTGCAAGTCGAATTGTGGAGTGCAGAAGTCAGGGGTGCATTTCTTCGATGTCGTGCAAATGACGCTCCTAATTTTTGAGTCCTGCATTGCTGATTGCGGAACTGCGGAAGTCAGAGAGGCATTTTCAACGCCATGCGATTGGTGCTTCAAATTTTCGAGTCCCGCATTGAAGATTATGGAAATGCGAAACTCAAAGAGGTTTTTTCGATGATAGGTAATTGGCACTCCGAATTTCCAAGTCCTTCATTGTGGATTGCAGAACTACGGAATTCGGAGAGGTATTTTCAACGTCGGGTAATTGGTGCTCCGACTTTTCGAGTCCCGCATTGTGGATTGCAGAACTATGAAAGTCGGAGAGGCATGTTTGATGTTGAGTAATTGGTGCTCCGACTTTCCGAGTCCTGCATTGTAGAACTATGGAAGTAAGAGAGGTGTTTTTGACACTGTGTAATTGGTTCTCCGACTTCCAAGTCCCGCATCGCGGATGGAGGAACTACGAAAGTAGGAGAGGAATTTTCGACATCGGGTAATTCGCGCTCCGACTTTCCGAGTCTCGCATTGCGAAATGTGGAATTGCAGAAGTCGGAGAGTTGTTTTCGACGCCGTGTAATTGGCTCTCTAACTTCTGAGTACCTCCTCGGGGATTGCGGAACTACGGAAGTCAGAGAGGTGTTTCCAATGCTGTGTTATTGGTTTTTTGTTTTCTGACTTCTGACATGCGGCTGTAGATTGCTTCTTGCGGAATTACGGATTGCAGACTGAGACCATTGCATCTATATAAAAATGTATAGTTGGAGAGAAAAAAATCAAGTTGTTTCAATGTTTTTCCCCCATCACTCTATGTGAAATTGAAGCACAGCAGATCTAATTGAACAAGTAAATCAATTACAATAGATGCATAAAGAATAATATGTGTAAATTGTGCAAGAGAATTGCAACAGTTCTTTATTGAACTAAGAAGTAGAATACAATACAATGTGCAGTCACAATGACTGAATAATTCAAGTTAACCAAGGAGGTCATTCGAATATGCTACATGGACTAGCTTGGCTCCACTAGGACTCTTCATCATCAGATCAGTGGAGTCATAAATGCACTAGTAACTATCAACCAGGTGTCAAACTGAGTCTGACTGAGTGTGGTAGGTGTAATGGGCACATGGGAGCACTAATGTAGGGAAAGAGGCTCAGTGGAGGGCGCATGGGGAGTTGAATCAAGTCAAAATAGGCAATCCAGTCTCACTGGGGATCCAATAGAGTGATACAGTCAGTTGAGGAGTCAATCTAGCCTTAAATCAAGGAAAGATCCATAAATTACTCAACTAACTGAAGTGAACTGAGTGGTAGGTGAAGAAGTGTGCCTTTCTCAGGTGGTAGGTTAAAGGTGGGCACCTTACTGATTAGGAGGGATAAAACTGCATGGAAAGAACCTTCTGGGGCTAGCAAAGTGGGGACTAAGTGCTGAGTGACACCAAAATGATGACTGGGATGCATGCAATTACATGACATGCATGCAGAAATGCATGTTGCATGCAAAAATGCATGCAGACATAAAAATGAATGATGAATATCCTAACACCCTTCACAAGATATACTATGATGGTAAAAAATAAAGGATAGGGCCCTGGTAACTGAGACCAAAGGTCACCCCAATACAATAATAATCCAAATACAGAACAATCCATGAACCGAGGAAATGGAGAAAACCTCATGGGAAACCCCCCCCCTCAAAATGGACTGTAACACACCAAAAGATTTAACTGCTCGAAACTCAAGTAGATATGTCTAGAGGTATCTTACTCTTGGGAGTAAATGGATCATGCTCCAAAAACATGTGCTTGAATTCTCCATTAGTGAATGCAAGTAAATATGGAGACTTTATGAACTTGCTCTTTAGACCTATCATGGTGAGAACAAATCTGTAAATATGAATATGATCCTGGAACCTATGATTCGAACCAAATGAGGTAGGATCAACTCCAATTAGTTCAAATAGCTCTTGAAACTTGAACTTCCTATCAATGGAAGTTAAATCATATCCAAGGATTGATGGATGGTTTCTTGTGATCTCCTTTGAACCAACAGGGGTGAGATCAAAACCAAAATCATCAAAAGGTGCCTGAGACTTGAACTCAAGCAAATGGTAGTGTCCTTCATATTCAATAAAACTCTGAGAACATGTGCTAATAATCGAACAGAAGTATGTAGGAAGCATGTGATCAAGGAGAGTGAATGCATCACCTCCAAAATTTGATTTGACCTCCAAAAAATCAAGTAGATCATCATTCTGTACACCGAAAAACTCATGTGAAAGAGAGGATTCAAGAACCTCTTTGGATTCTAGAGTATGAGTTGGTTTATCTTGGTCAGAATTCATAATAGAAGATATTGAGAGAATAAGTCTTGAATCTGCAGTTTCTTCTTCATCTTGAACAATGGTTGAAGCCGAGACATAATCAGAGAGAACACATAAGGAGGTGTCACAGGGCTTGTTCTCCAAATGGATAGCATGATCCTCTTCTCCCTTCTTTCCAAATTCTCTATTGAGTTGGGCCCATAGATTTCTTGGATTTTCCGCAATTGTACTGAGGTAGCACATACAAGGAGACATACCAAGACATATTGTCCCAAAAGCTCTATCACAATCATTAAGCCAATCATTCTCCTCTTCATCAGAATCAAAATATCTTGTAATACCAATACACACATCAAAGAGACATTGTATCTTCAAACATGCAATCATATTTGGTTTCCATTCATCATAGTTGAATGGAGTAAGAAGATTCTCTGAAGAAGAAGATTCCATCTCTACAATAGAGAATGCAAATGGAGGAGGTAAGAAACCTACAAATCACAAACAAACAAGAACCTTTAGGTCAACAACCTGCACTTTTCAAGTTGCATCACACTCGACATAGGAGATCAAGCAAGCTTGAATATCCAATGATCAATATCCAAGAATTATGTGGAAACTTTCGGCTTTTGGTGCAGAATTGGAAAAATGGCATGCAATGCAGAATATGCATGTAGTTTAGAATCACTAGTGCAGAATCACTAGTGCATAATCACTAGTGCAGAATCAACATACAGTGCATAATCGACATACAATGAAGAATCGACATATAGTGCAGAATCGACATTGTTAACACCCAAAAAGTGCTCACTAGCTCATTCCCTTATTCACATGACCCATTTGTCCACTTTTCTACCATTTGAGCCTCTAAAGCCATCAAAAGGTCACCAAAAGACCATAATACACCCTTTTTCCTCTCAAAAGATATATTTTTCCTCAAAAAACATAAAAAAACCCTCAAAAAGGGTCCAGAATTCCCAAAAATATTAAAAGGAAATAAAAATATTCAAAATATTCAAAAAAGGAAAAAAGAGGGAAAAAGGTACCTAAACCATGTTGGTCAATACCATTGGTTTTCTCAAAACCATAATGGTATTCTCCACCACTAAGAACTATTAAAAGTTGGTAGGGGCTCCTCACTTTCCATCCATCCATCATCTTATCCTCATGCTGTCAAAATCTTTCATGAGTTCTTGACCATTGTAGCAATCTTGGAGAAGAGACCATTGGAGCCTGGAGCATCTCACCCTTGGAGCTACTCAACACCACAACATCCTCACCATTTGAGGTATTATAATACAAAAGTCATTTTTTATTTTGTTTCTTGTTCTTGTTCTTAAATCTTTTCAAGTTTAGTGTTATATTCACATGTTAGATTCAGATTTATAATTGTTTTTTGCTTTCAATACTTGAAATTGCTATCACTTGTTGATAGGTGCCAATTGCACAAAGCTTGGTTGCAAAACCAAGCCAACAGTTTTTGGCGACTCCACTGGGATTGAATTCTTAGATCTCAGTTTTTTGCTTTAGATCTTAGTTTTTCTTAGTTTTAATCATTTTTATTCATAGATTTGCCATCCTAGACAGCAGATCCATTGTTGTTCTAGATCTTGGCCCCTTCTATTGCCATTAACAGCCTGAAATTTTCATTTTCGGGTTTGTTTTTCAGCATCCGTTTTTCGACTTTCGCCTCGTGGTTTTTTTTGCCCGACAGTCGCGCGGCTCATCGTGACCTCATGGATTTTTTCCACGTGGCACGCCACGGCTTCGCGACCATTTTACGCGCTGTACATCGTGGCTTCGCGGACATTTTCCGCGCTACACATCACAACCGTGTGACCTAAACCCGCACTGTACATTGCGGCTTCGCGGCCGAAACCCACACTGCACATCGCGACTACGCGGCCGAAACCCACGCTGCACATCGCAGCTGTTTTCCCAAAACCCGCGATGCAATTTTTTTTAATTCGGCCAATTTTTTGAAAATTATTTTTGTTGTATTTTCTACCCATTTAGCATATTTTACAACATTAATTTTTCTGCATTTTTACAGCCACATTAGATCTTTTACTATTTAGAATGCTCCATTAAAAGTCTTTTTAAAAAGAATTCAGTAATTGAAAGAGAGATTTTTCTGTATTTTATTTAGCTCAAGGTTTTATTGTTTATTTGCTCGATACTTTGCCCAAGCAAATTTTAAGAGATCCATTTATTTCTTGAAATATTTATGTTATTTGCTTTCCTTCAAATTATTTCAAAGATCCATTATTTTTGAATAGTTTTTTCAAGCATTTACATTTCAAAAACGCCTTTATTTTTTGCAAAATTGGAAGTGTCTTTTCTTTCATTTGTAATCAATCGCCCAAGTGAGGCAAATCAATTTCAGTTTAAATACCACACTTGCACCAACTCTGCCACATAATTTAAACTGAGCCTTAAAATTTACCTTAAACTCAACAAACTTTTAACCCCACTTGCGGAGCACTTAAAAGAATTTTGTATGTAGGTAGAATTGAGGGGATAGGTGTTCCAATAACACCCCTCAATTATTACATTTGAAACATAGTGGTTTTCCTCTACGGTACCAAAATCCCTTATAATTTTGACATGGTTATCAACCAATTTATCGGGAAGGCCTCTCCCTTAGGAGGGTTGAAGTAGCCAGATTGGTTCCAGAAGTCTGAGTGGAATACCGCAATCCATTCAGTAACCGAAGGATACATTTCGAAGTTCTCAATGTACACCCAAGCGGGTGTATAGCGGCGATAGAACCAAACTGTAGATTCACCCAACCGAACGTGTCATGAACGAGGTATCCTAGTTGCCACTCTTTAGGATTGTCTACCCGGTATCCCTCCCGGTAGGGGGATTTCTAGACGTTGATTCAACACTCTATATTGTTTGACTTGGATTTCATCACCTTGCAGAGGATATCATTTGTTGACTCACAATACTTCTAGTTAGGTGTTTGCATGATACATTACCCACGTTTGGTCTAGTAACACCCCTTTTTTCTAGAAACTGTTTGACTTTTGGTATTCTGACCAATTTTGTTGCATCCCTCCACTTATTATAGCACAACTGTTATAATAAGTGCTTTTTGAGGTTGATTGTTGGCCTGAGAGCCTTTATTTTTTCAGTCCCCTTTTGCACTCATTGTTGCATTAGGGTTTTGAGTTTTTTACATCACCACCTTACACTGAAATTTTTAAAAAATATTTCTCACCATTCAGAATTTAAGACGATCTCATCGTCTTCAGGGTGAACCCCCTCAGTTCGGTATACTTGGCTCCACACGTCACCGACGTAGAGCCTTATCCCTTGATTCAACACGTTATCGACCAAACACACAGTCATCCAATTCTGACATGCCTCTCTTCACATCTGATTCTGAGGCTGAATCCGAAAACCCTACTGAAATATCACCAACCAACCTCATGGTTGGATCACAATACGACCCACTTTTTACCAGTACTATTGGAGATACATCCACAAACCCTTCTACTACTGTGCCATCCATGGTAACAACAACCCCTTTAGGCATGCCTAATATAGGGGACACTCCACCTTTAGGTATGCCCAACACAGGACTACCTCCTATTATGGGTATGCCAAACATAGGAATCACACCACCTCTCATTACCACAACCCAGATCCCAGGAATTCTTGGCACTATTCCTAACCCCGGTGTAACCCATGTTGCACTTGGGAACGCTGGCCCATACCAAACCACAATGGTTGGAGGACACATACCTTCAATACCTAGCATACCCTTAGGGGCTACTGGACCACTACATAATGCCACCATTAATAGTTATGTCCCAGTCACTACACCACACCCATCTGCTAGTTTAACTTACATGGCTAGTCTGAACTTAACAGACCTAGCCAAACTAACCAACGATCCTATCAGGCACAACCCTACATGGCCACCCATGCCTACAAAGCTCCCCTCGGACATCCCCAAGTTTGAAGGAAAACCTGGAGAGGATCCCCAAAACCATATAATGTCATTTCACCTATGGTGTTCATCTAACTCCATAGTGGATGACTCCATTAGACTGAGACTGTTGCAACGAACATTCACTGGATCTGCAGCCAAGTGGTACATCGAACAACCACATGGGACCCACCATACATTTGCATCTCTCGCCTCCACTTTCCTTCAGTTTTTTCAGCTACCTGTACGCTATGATGCAGGAGTTGAAATACTGTTGTCTTGCAGACAAAACACAGCTACCCACATCACCGACCATATCCATGAGTGGCGCAAGCGTCGTAGCCTCTGTAAGATAAAACTAGATGACCGTATATTTTTGGACTGGTTTCTTAAATCACTCCTACCCCTCATAGCCAAAGATGTAACTTCCGAACAACCCCAGTCAGAGGAAGAAGCTATCTTAAAAGCTCAGCAATTCGACCTAATTTATGCCCAGTCAGGCTATCTCTACACCATCATACCAGACGCCCGACGAGGTGATTCTTCACGTGGTGACGCTCCAGGGGCATCACATGCCACTGATGGTATTATCGGCCAAGTCATAGCACAAAATAAACCTTTTAGCATGGTGAGCACCATAAATGCCCCATACCTCTCTAGGGCTACATCTGATTCTGGAGCAACAACTTCGTACGCTCCAACGAATCAGACTCATCACACTCATGGACCCTCTTGTCCACAACATTGCTATGGGAAAGCACCATTGACATATGTACCACCCACATACTATAACCAAACAGCCACCCAGAACCCAATTCATTTATCGGCACAACCAATTTATTACCCACAGCAAGCTACACCAGCTAACCCAACACTTCCAATAGCTCAGGGTTACCAACAACCCCAGCAGGCAACTGGACCACTTCCAGCCCCACCAGTTTATTATCCACCGCAACCTGCTCCCGCACCTGCGGCACCCCAAAATCCTCCCACTACTCAAGGGCAAGTGTACACACAACACAATCAGCCCCAACATCAAAACAACCAATGCAACGAGGGTGGACAACAAAACCGTGGAAGAGGACGTAACCGCAGAAACAACCAACAACATAATCAAGGTCCACCACCTCCCAATCCTCCAAATAATAACAATCCTGCTCCTCCCAACCAGAATCCTGATCGTCATCCCAAGCAGCCAAAAAACAATAACCTAAGAACAAACCATCCATGTTCTTTATGTGGAGTCTATGGACACTACACTCATAACTACCCCCATTTAGAGAGAGCACGTAAACTTTGGGCTGGAGATGTCCAACGCCAGGGCCACGCTAAACAGCCAGCTCCACTTAATCAACCGCAACCCATGATATTACAAAACCCATTGCCAAACCAGGGAGTAGTAAATACTCGCCCTATAGACCCCCCACAAGGATCTGTTGCACCCCAGCAGCAAATCACCCATGCCGCAACTGATTATCAGCATACGGATCCAGGCACACACCATTTATTAATGATGTCATCCAATGACATTAACCTCCAAACTCGCAGGATTCAGTATGGCCCACCCCCAGAAACTCCTCCCACTGACGCATCCACCTCCCTTCCACCAGATCAACCACTACGCATACCAAATATGTCGTGGGACGGAGGACCTAAAATCCCTCGCATCCCTTTGCAAAGGATTAACAACAATCCTAATGCTCGTGCAGCATCCAATTATAATGTCATGGAAGACCTAGCACAATCCCCCGCTGCTATGTCTGCTTTAGAGGTACTGAAAACATGCCCTGCACGACAAAAACTACTACTATCTGCCATCGGAGGAGTAGACCCTGACGACACACACATGATGGCTTTTGACTTAGACTAAGCCGAACCTCGATTGCCATCAAATTTGGCTTTCCAAGTATCAGTAAACATTCGAAACCTTGTTGTGCATCGATGCATCATCGATGAAGGAGCTTCAACCTGCGTTATGTCCACCCTTGTGTGGCAAAAATTTGGCTCCCTCGCTTTACAACCATCCACCACGACATTACAAGCTTACGAAAGACGCTCAGCTCAACCACAAGGCCTCTTAGCGAACGTACCCGTAGAACTAGGTGGAAAATTAGTTCTTATCGACATCGAAGTGATCAATGCCCAGCTCGACTACAACCTCCTTCTTGGACATAGCTATATGTACAAAATGAAAGCAGTGGCTTCATCTGTTTTTTGCCTCATGATGTTCCCACATGAAGGACGCATTATCAAGATTGATCAACTCACATATTATGATCCTAACTCCCCCACAGCTCCTCAAAATGTGCTACCAATGATTGAACAAACCATTCAAACCGCACCAACATCATTTGTGTCGTCAATTGGTCCTGGAATCTACACCGAGTCACCTATGACTTCCACATTTCCATCGATCCCACCACCTTTACCAATAACAAAAACATCAGATTTGTGCACCTTGTCGCACACCACACAGCAGCCTTCGTCACTACCACAAACACCCATAGTGCCTACTCATATTGGCACAACGCCAATTCATACTATCCCATTCTTGTTCCCATTTTCCAGAGTTGTCATTTCACGAGTAATGGCTACACTCAACCTTCCTGGTTTAACATTAGGGATACCTATATGGTACTTACCTACTCCGAGCCCCCCACCGAATCCGACTATTATTTTACAACTGGTACAACCTATCCCTACTACCAACCACCCACCCCCTCCAGTCACTCATCTGCAAAACAAACCACCCCCAATAGTGACTACGACATCAACATCCAGAAACGCCCCACCTCCGTTACGGAACACAGGTGGCAGAGGCCCACCAACTTATAACACTGGATTCATAACTCGCACCCCCCCAGCACCCCCAAGGTAGCTAAAAACCCCCCAACTATTCGCATTTCCCCTAAGTGCTTGTTGTGTGATGACGTAGGCCATGCCACTCATCAATGTCCACAATTACCTGCACTCCAAGAACACATGAATATGTTGGATGACGACACCGGAATTCCAGTGGTAAGACTTGAGCCCCCTCCTCACCCTCGCGACAAAATGCTCTGCACTAACCACCCTTGTGTGATATGTGGCATTTATGGCCATTATTCACACCACTGCACTAATCTCCCAGATTATAGGGCAGCCTTGTAAGAGATGAACAATGCCGACTTAGAGATATCTCCTGCCCTCATCGAGGAGATCTACCCTCCGAAATCATCTTCTTCGGAAGAAATCAATACCATCTATATGATTTCAACCACATACAAACCAGAACCCATTGATTTATGGTCTGATTACTTTCATACTGATGAGCAAATTCTAGAAACTCTCACTGCACCGAACTACCCTTAGGACGATATGCATCATCGCTCATACTTCCTCCCTGAGGCATCTACATCCACCGCAGAAAACCAGCTATCAGTTGAATCGAAAGATTTCCTACCAACTAAGGTTGATTGGTTCAAAGACCCCATCCCAACACCAGATGCCTTCGAAGAAGGGAACATGTCCAACATTTCCCCTATTATACAAATCGACATTTCAACCACACCTGGAAAACCTGAGCTCATCTCGCTAGGCGCATCATGCACTCAAGCAGAAACTCAGGCATATAAGAAACTCTTCCAAGAGTTTCGTGATGTCCTCACCTGGTCTTACACCGAGATGCGTGGCCTCGATCCCAAAATTGTGGAACATCACATCGACACTTCGCCCAATGTGCCTCCTGTCCGATAGAAACAATGACTAATTCACCCGTACAAGCTCCCAGCTGTTAAAGCTGAGATTGAAAAAATCCATATCCTATTGCCTACACCACCTGGGTTTCAAACCCAGTGCCAGTAAACAAAAAAGTGGGCACCATACGTGTTTGTACTGATTTTCGAGACCTCAACCTCGCTTGTCCCAAAGACAACTTCCCCACACCTTTCATTGACCAACTAATCGATGAATGTGCGGGAAATGAAGTCCTTTCTTTTATGGACAGTTTCTCCAGATATAACCAAATCAAAATCCGTAAAGAAGATCAATACAAGATAGCTTTCACTACCCCATGGGGCACCTTCGCCTATCGCGTCATGCCTTTTGGTCTCAAGAATGCTGGAGCCACTTTCCAACGCACCATGACTTATTGCTTCCACAATCTACACAAGATCATAAAAGTTTATCTAGACGACCTCACCACTCGATTCAAGAAGCGATCTGACCATTTAGATGACCTTCTACAAGTTTTCTTGTGTTGTCGAAAATACAACATCCGCTTGAACCCTCTCAAGTGTGTCTTTCGCGTTACATCAGGTCGCCTGCTGGGGTTCGTTATCTCAGAAAAAGGCATCACTGTAGACCCCTTGAAAGTCCAATCCATTGTAGAATTACCGTCACCCCGTACATTAAGACAACTTCAAAGCCTTCAAGGAAGGTCCAACTTCCTCCGCTGCTTTGTCCATGACTATGCCACAACAATCCACGGTTTCCTACGACTACTACGTCTGCATACCCATTTCATATGGGACCAACAAGCAGAGACAACTTTCACCAACTTAAAGAAAGCACTCACAAATGCCTCGTTGATCTCTCCTCCAGATTTCACAAAAGATTTCACCCTCTATGTTTCAGCATCCGAACATGCCGTATCTAGAGTTCTTGTACAAAAAGATATTGCTCACCAAGAGCATGTCATCTACTATGTGAGCCAGACCTTGTCTAGCCCACCCCTCCGCTACCCACATAAAGAAAAGATGGCCCTCGCCGTCGTCTTTTCAGTCCAAAAGCTGCGACATTACATTCTCCTGAGCCACACCATAGTTGTAGCCAATTCCAATCCTATGGTTTACCTCTTGACGCGTCGCCTCCTTCAAGGCCGCGTAGCTAAATGGGTGATTATCCTGCAAGAATACGACCTAACTTTCAAAACCCCAAAGAGCACCAAGGCCCTAGCACTCACTCAATTCATCACAGATCTCCCATCCTCTTCATCATCACCCGCTATCCAAATGGATCTCATTGACAATCACATTTTCATCATTTCTTCTGACGACCCATGGTACGGCAACATCTTAATCTACCTCCGCACACAAAAATTTTGACCCCACATTGATCGTGACGGACGCGGTCGTATACAACACCACGCCCCCCAATACCTCCTATTAGGTGATGTACTTTATCGATGCAGCGCGATACCATCTTACGATGCTTCCTATCTCATAACGAGGTATAACAAGTCCTTAATGACTGCCATAGCGGTGCCAGCGGAGTCCACTTCTCTTGCATGGCCACCTCCCAAAAGATCATCCACGCAGGTTACTTTTGGCCTTCATTATTTACTGATTGCATCACCGCAGTCAAACATTGTCAAAACTACCAACTTTTTGCCCCCAAGGCAAGAACCCCACCTGCCCCCCTTCATCCAGTCATCACTGTCGGACCATTCTGCAAATGGGCCATCGAATTCCTCGATTACAATCCCACGTCAGCCGACGGTCATAAACACATTATTGTGGCTGTATATTATTTCACCAAGTGGGCGGAAGCCATGCCAACTTACAATTGCAAGGCCAACACCGTAGCACATTTTTTCCTCAACCATGTTATCGCTCATTTTGGAGTGCCAAAGCAACTCGTCTCAGACCACGGCTCTCACTTCGAAGATGCCGTCTAGAGAGAATTATCAACCTTACTAAAATTTGAACACCACTTCTCCTCCGCCTACTACCCCCAAGGAAACGGCCAAGTCGAAGCGATTAATAAAATTTTGAAGACCATCCTCCAGTGCACTGTGGACAAACACAAATCAAATTGGCACCACATGCTCTTCCCGGCACTATGGGCATACCACACTTCAACCAAAACTGTCATCGGTTTTACCCCTTTCCATTTAGTTCACGGTGTCGAATCCGTCCTCCCCATCGAGTGCCAGATTCCAGCCCTACATATGGCCGTTGAACTCCTATGGAACACTTCCCCAATTGAGTAATGCTTACTACTCCTGGAGCAGGCCGATGAAGATCAGCGCATAGCCCTTCAAACCATGGAAGCAGCCAAGAACCAATCCAAACTGAGTTACAACAAACATGTCCACCCAAGAACTTTTAGTGAAGCGGACCTTGTCCTCTCCTATGATCAAGCTCATGACAAAACCGGAAAAGGAAAGTTTGTCTCCATGTGGCAAGGAACATACATTATACACACTTGCCTCGGACAGGGGGCATACATTCTGACCGATTTAGAAGGCAACCCCCTACGCAACCCTCACAACGGGTTGTACCTCAAGTGATTTTACCCATAAAAAATCTAATGGACACCACCGTACATTATTGTACAGTCTTATTTTGTTTTTCACAAAAAATTCAAAAAACTTAAATATTTGTTTTCTCTGCATGACCACAGATGGATCCTGTTCCACTCTGCTACATCAGTTTTGCTTATGGTGCAAGCCGTTGGTCCCCCAATCTGGCCTCCGCAGCTTGGGTAATATAATCCCCTTCACATGAGTTGATCCACATCGATGGAGTGTGCGTAGGTGCCGCCACCAACAACCAAGATGAATACGATGCCATGACCGGTCTCCTGGTCGCAGCTCTCCAAATGAACATAACTCACCTTAACATTTTCTTGGACTCACAACTCCTTGTTTCCCAGCTCAACAATGATTACCAGGTACACGATCCCTGTCTTTTCAGAAAATTATTGTGCACTAAACAAATGGTTCGACAGTTTGAATCCATTTCATTCACACATGTCCCAAGGAATCTCAATAGTGTAGCAAACCATATGGCCAACAACATTCTTGACTGACAGACCAATCAAACCATATAGTAAACACAAATATACCTCCACGGGCATATATAAAAATTACAAAAATACATCCACGTGCATAACATGTGCCTCCATGGGCAAGCAAAAAGACAATAAATGCATCCATGTGCATACACGACTATATACCAAATCATATATATATATATATACATCATAATATAGTCAAACATGTCATAGGTGCCCTCAACACCCAATATACAAAAATACATCAGCCGTACAAAAAGGTACTTCCCCATATGCTCATCAGCATTTGGGGGCAGATACAAGATCATCTAATCATCATGGTCTCTAGGCTCCTCTGGTGCCACCTCCGTTGGCCCCGCTGGATTGTGCCGAGCTTGAACTCTCCTCTCCGCCGGCTCTGCTGGATCATCTCACAAATGAATCCTCCCCTCCATCGGCCCTGCCGGATCATGCCGAGCCCCATCCCTCCACTCAGCCGCCAACAATGCTGCTCTGAGCAAGATCGAGCGCCACTCACAAGGTGCATCAAAACAATGCTCGACGATGTCTGGATCCAAATCCCTCCACCCATCCTCTGGAAATCCTGCTAGGATCATGTCTAGTGTCTCTTTGACACCCTCCACGGCATCATCTCGAGGCCCATCTCCTCGACCGCGAGCCCCAACTCCTCGAGCATGAGGAGGTGGTATCGCTACAGGAAGTGGAATGACCACCATCACCCGTCCCCTACGGACCACATGGTCGGCCGGTGGTACAAGACCAACATCTGCACAATCAGGCAAGGGAACCATCATATAAATATCTAACTATAATCATAACAAACACATCTAAAACACATGATATGGTAGAGAACAAAACACAAAACATACCATCAAAACCCTAGGCCTGTCCTTGGGCTCGAGGCATCTCCGGATCTCCTTGATAATCCATAGTGGCATATGGATAGTCATCAGTTAGCAGGGGGATCTGCTCCCACTGCTCATACATATCCTGTGAAAAGAACCCACGGATACCACCACCACCACGGGGCATCATCTTCCCCCACCGCACCATGCGCGGCTCGCTCACCAAACCGTCTTGAACCGACACCCGTGGCTGCAAAGTCGGTACCCGCTCAAAGAAAAAACAACACAAAAAGGAGGCATAGAAAAACTCTCCCACCTCCTGACTGACCTTGTCCAAATCTCTCCAGACACCAGCCAAAAACATCTGAACCCATGCATAGTAGGTCCCCCTCAGCACAGAATCCACCATCATCGTTTGTCCCCCCGACAAACGATGTGGCACCCGCGACACCCAACACTCGCATAACACAAGCCTCAATAGCCCGCATGTCCCACTCCCGCAAAGATCTCATGCTCAAAGCACTGTTCTGCACAATCGCCCCAGCAACACAGAAGGTCTCCAGGAGATCCTTGATATCCCCACCCGCCGGGATCCTCGGCAGAAGATCCCCCACCTCCCCTAAGCGAGGTAACCCGGTAAGAAAGTATACATCAGTAAGGGTGATCTCTAACCTCTCACCCCCAACAATAAAAGCACCCTCTGCAGCAACCCAAAGACTCACCAATTTGTTCAGTAGTGGTCCTACTGAATGCATCGGTGGAATCTGAGAGAACTTCAGGAGCCCACTCATAGCCAGAGCCTGCCGGACCCCCTGATCGGTCCGAATCCGGATCATCAAATCCTCCTCCATCTCTCGCTCTCGCCATGACACCAATGGTCTCCTTAACATCTTGCCAAAAAACAAAGAATTTTTTTAGAACCGGAGAAAACTTTTCAAAAAATTCCATCGCGGCTTTTCCATCAAAAGCCGCGATGATCATCGTGATTTTCATCTAAGAACCCGCGATGAACATCGTGGGTATTGACCACACAGTTGCGATGAACATCGCGACTATCAACCCCATAGTCGCGATGAACATCGCGACTTTCATCCCAACAGCCGCGATGAACATCGCGACTTTCAGCCCCAAACCCGCGATGTTCATTGTGGCAAAAGATGCGAAACCCACGATATTCCACGTTGTAAGGCCAACATGGAATTTCGCGGCCTTCGGGGGCCCGCCGCTAACCAAAAAAGACATAATTAAAAAGGATAAGGACCATAGGGTTACCTGAAACTCGCGGAATCGAAAACCAACGATCAAATCTCCCGGAAATCAAGAAAGAGCTCTGTTTGCTCTGCCAAACTCACACGTAACAATGACACATCATATGGGCCCCACACCCTATTTATAGAAATTTCACCATTTTTCAAACAACCATTGCGGTATCATACGACGTTCGTTCCTCAAACCGTTGGTACCATTGGAATCAGCACAGCGAGAACTTCATGATAGTCCTTTCCTTTTCTTGTTTTCACTAGGTCCATTTTTTTACCATTTTTTCATGCCCTCGTTGCCTCGATTTACGTGCCACATCGGTAGTTCTCCATTTTTTACGAGTCTTATATCACCGAATTCATTTTTTCGTGCTCGTGATGACGCTTGAGATCATTTCTCGCTCTCATGCCCAGATTTCTCGGGCATTTTTTACGTGTGCCCTCGTTGCCTCGATTTGCGTGCCACATCGACCGTTCCCCATTTTTTATGAGTCTTATATCGTCAGATTCGGTTTTCTTCGCTCGTGATGACGCTTGAGATCATTTTTCTCTCTCACACCCAGATTTCTCGGGCATTTTTCCCATGCCCCCTCGTTGCCTCAGTTTGCGTGCCACATCGGTCGTTCTCCGTTTTTAACAAGTCTTATATTGTCGGATACAGTTTTCCGCGGTCATGATGACGCTTGAGACCATTTCTCACTCTCACACCCATATTTTTTGGGCATTTTCCCCATGCCCCCTCATCGCCTCGGTTTGTGTGCCACATCGGTCGTCGTCCGTTTTTGACAAGTTTGATATTGTTAGATTCAGTTTTCCGCGCTCGTGATGATGCTTGAGATCATTTCTCGCTCTCACCCCATAATTTTCGGGCATTTTTTCAAAATGCCACTTATCACCTCAGTTTGCGTGCCACATTGACCGTTGCCCATTTTTTACAATCTCTATGTCATCGGATTCAGTATTTCGCACTCATGACGATGCTTGAGACCTTTTCTCGCTCTCATTAATCTCTTTTTGTTCGGCATAGTTTTACCCCTTTTTCGGGCCGAGTAATCCCTTTTTACGAAAAAGGAACTTAGGGAGTTTCTATTAAGCTCTTTTCTGACTCCTAAAACAATGAAAGATCGCCAAGCAACCTTGCTTCCTTTCATGCTCGCTAAATGTATCTGAAAGGGCATCTACCTGGTATAATTTTACCCCTTTTTCGGACCTTGTAGACTAATTACGTAAAAGGAATACTCTAGTCACATCGGCTAGAAGAGTTCTCCATTTGCATCGTTTTATGCTTTTTCGGGCCTTGGAGACTAACTTACGAAAAAGAAAACCAATGGAGTCCACTTACCGCTTTCAGACTCACTAAACATGAAAGCGACTATGAGCAATTACTATCCTGGGCTCGTAAAAACCCATAGGACGGTACTCACAACCACTGTAGAGTCTTCTTATCATTTTCAGACTCCTTAAAAATGAAAGCACCCATGAGCACGAACAGTCCTGAACTCACAAAATCCACAGGACAGTACCATTTCAGAGCACACTTTTATCCCTTCTTGGAGCTCATTAAAACTATGAAGAAGGACCCAATGGTGCTTCTCGGCGCCACAACAGATCACGTCTACTCATATGGAAGCCTCCCCATTTTGGTCGCCTTTGTTCAGAGTATTCTGCAGTATGTCACCCCGAGAATCCCTCGACAGCACCCATCAGCTCGTCCCCCCCCAGAGTTAATACATACCCTTTAGTCTTTAAAAGCTATGATCCCCGCACCTACAAGTCAGTTCCCTACGTTTCCAGGTCAATCATGTTATCATGCTTTGAACAAAGGAAGTTTGAGTCCACCCACTCTATGACCCCAATTACTTAACATCCCCACAAGTATGTCAGTCCTACCATCAATACTACCACACTTCAGTTCTACACCTCATGCTCCTATCAAGGAAACATCATTGCCTTGTTAGTTGCTAGTCTCCCTCTGTCGACGACACCCAAATTTATTCCAGAGGATAGACCTAGAGGTCCCTGTGTCTTGGACTCATCACCATTTATGATGAGTGCCTACGAATCATTTTGAGAAGAGTCCTCCGTGCCTCTCCAAATGGTTGTTTCTCACATGCTCGACTTCAACACCTTGATCGCATCGTTGAGACTCACATAGGGTATTGGTCCGTTCAGTTATTTGTTGAAGACCCCGGCTACCACCTGACTCTTCCACATTTGAGAGTCTACCTATGGAAACAACCAGTTACATTTTTTCTATAGATATTCAAGTTGCACATGGCGGTAGTATTCTGATGTACCCCAGTTTTATACTCCCTCGAGTATACAGTTACATGTACTTCTCAGAGATGACTCACAGTCATTGAGTCCCTACAGATATTGGACACCTTCAGTTTCAGGAGTTCATCAACCCTTCTGAGACCTTATTCAGAACGGTTGTCGCTTTATTCCAATGTATCAGTTATTGAGATCAGTCATGTTATGATCATGAGTACATCCCAAAAAAGTGTCCACTTTGGACCATTATGATGTACCAGCAGATTTTTTAAGTCTTATTTAGGTCCCCATTCTTAGGACTAATTGTTATGTATATGTCTTAATACGAGCATGGGTATGCCCGCCTCGTCCATTATCAGAGATTATTACTCATTCATATTGAGGCCATGTAATATTTTTTGTTTTTGCAACTTCCAAGGGCCATTGATCCAGTCTCCAACCGGTCTCTTCTCTTCCCCAAACCCTAGGAAAAAGACAAAAGAACTATGATGTTTATCGGCCATACGATGAGCTCCCGCCCTCACACATCAAGGGGCAGTTTGTTAACACCCAAAAAGTGCTCACTAGCTCATTCCCTTATTCCCATGACCCATTTGTCCACTTTTACACCATTTAAGCCTCTAAAGCCATCAAAAGGTCACCAAAAGACCATAATACACCCTTTTTCCTCTCAAAATATATATTTTTCCTTAAAAAACATAAAAAAAAACCCTAAAAAAGGGTCCAGAATTCCCAAAAATATTAAAAGGGAATAAAAATATTCAAAATATTCAAAAAAGGAAAAAAGAGGGAAAAAGGTACCTAAACCATGTTTGTCAATACCATTGGTTTTCTCAAAACCAAAATGGTATTCCCCACCACCAAAAACTATAAAAAGGTAGTAGGGGCTCCTCACTTTCCATCCATCCATCATCCTATCCTCATGCTGTCAAAATCTCTCATGAGTTCTTGACCATTGTAGCAATCTTGGAGAAGAGACCATTGGAGCCTGGAGCATCTCACCTTTGGAGTTGCTCAACACCACAACATCCTCACCATTTGAGGTATTATAATACAAAAGTCATTTTTTATATTGTTTCTTGTTCTTGTTCTTAAATCTTTTCAAGTTTAGTGTTATATGCACATTTTAGATTCAGATTTATAATTTTTTTTGCTTTCAATACTTGAAACTGCTATCACTTGTTGATAGGTGCCCATTGCAGAAAACTTGGTTGCAAAACCAAGCCAATAGGCATACAGTGCATAATCGGCATACAGTGCAGAATATGCATGCAGTGCAGAATCTGCTGCAATTTGAGCAAAACCACTCAATCTTCATGAATAATCCCTGCAGAAAAGAAGTCTTGTCCCTGCCATGGATCTGATACCATGTGAAATTGAAGCACAATAGATCTAATTGAACAAGTAAATCAATTACAACATATGCATAAAGAATAATATGTGTAAATTGTTCAAGAGAATTGCAGCAGTGCTCTATTGAACTCAGAAGTAGAATACAATACAATGTGCAGTCACAATGACTGAATAATTCGAGTTAACCAAGGAGGTCATTCGAATATGCTGCATGGAATAGCTTGGCTCCACTAGGAGTCATCATCATCATATCAGTGGAGTCATCAATGCACTAGTAACGGTCAACCAGGTGTCAAACTGAGTCTAACTAAGTGTTAGGTGTAATTGGCGCATGGGAGCACTAATGTAAGGAAGGAGGCTTAGTGGAGGGTGCATGGGGAGCTGAATAGAGTCAAAATAGGCAATCTAGTCTCACTGGGGGTCCAACAGAGTGATACAGTTAGTTGAGGAGTCAATCTAGCCTTAAATCAAGGAAAGATCTATAAATTACTCAACTAACTGAAGTGAACTGAGTGGTAGGTGAAGAAGTGTGCCTTTCTTAGGTGGTAGGTGAAAGGAGGGCACCTTACTGACTAGGAGGGCTAAAATTGCATGGAAAGAAGCTCCCGGGGTGTTGGCAAGCGGTTTGATGAGTCAGCATCGCAGCATCGCGGATGCTGCGCAAGGACAAAGGTACTGCGAAAGGAGGAAAGTGGCGCGCAAGGCGATATTAGGTTATGTAGTTTTGGGTCATTTGGACCGCGTCATGTATAGTTTTGGGTCATTTGAACCATGTCATGGGTATTTTGAATCATTTGGACCATATTATGTGGGTTTTGGGTCATATTTTTGTTGAGTTTGTTAGGCGGTCGCCTAAGTGGGCCGTAAATGTAAAGGTGTAATCTGATAAGTAGATGTAGGTTTGTAAGTGTTGAGACATCTTGACATAGCTGAAGACAGAGAGTTGATGATTGAATATCTTTTGTATCTGGGTTTTTGCGGAGATGAATATGATGTGATAGATTTTTTGAGTAGAATCCTTGTGTCTTTTCCGTTTCTCTGTGGTAAATGCATTATGCGATATGAATCTGTGAATGATGCGATGTTTCCTTGCTGCGATTAATGCTTTACTGTTATATCTATTGCACATTGATGGTTCTGTCAACGATAAGATCTGTTGAATGATGTTGTGATTATGCTTAATGCCTAAGTTGAATGCTTAGATCTATTTTTGAATGTTGCAATAAGTTTATTAGTTAATGCACAACATCCTCCTTCATTCGGCGGAAACATGGTTCCGTCAACTCTCCCTTGAACATCTCGGGTGAGACCTCATCTTCTCCGTGGGTGTTGCTGGACAGTGTAAAACCTGTCTAGGCCGGTGCTCAGGGAAATCACGGTGGCTTGGGTGTCGACAGTATGAGGAACCCCTGTTGACTGGGTTTGTGTCAACAAATGGTTCTGTTGCCGGGACCATAGTGCGAAGTGAAAGGAGGATATGTTGTGGCATCCGACGAGACCGGAGATCCTGTAATACTCCAATTTTGGCCCTTATGAAATATTGGCTTTTAATGTAAATATTGTATACATGCGGTGTATGTTTCCTAGCGTGGAGATGAAGGCCAAGGCCCCGCTAATGTATGCTCAGATTTATTTAGAAAGGCAAGTATTTGATATTTTGCTACCCATGTGCTATCAAGCCATGGAATATTGTAAATTGATGTAAATATTTAATATTGCAATAAAATACCAAAATTGGCTATGGAAGCAACTAATGAGAAGGGGCCATGTGTATCCACTAGGGAGTGGTGAGGGGGTTGTAGGATTGAACCATATGCTGCCAAATGTCATATTGAGAATCCATTTGACTTTCCTTGCTGACATTTATTTCAGTTGTAAGGAAGTTGTTGAGAAATCAATCCATGGCTTCAATGGAGCATGGGAAGCCCATAAATTCGTATGGAAGGTATGGGATTTGTTTTTCATGTACCACAAGTCACCCTACTTCATGGAAATTGGTTCTTCCTCATTCCCATTCCATTGTTGAACAACCCAACATCAGTTTTCATCGATTACACATGCCCAGCAATGAGAAAAATAGAAATCGCAACTTTGCAAGAACCCACGTTTTGAAGAGCCATAAATGCCTAGAATTGAGTACTGATAGTGAAATCCAATGGGGGGTCAATAGATATGAACCTTGGGAGAAATTGAGAGTATTAGATACCCTGAAATCCATTGGAAAACCCAGTTTTTATAGCCCATAAATCCAGTGATGGGATTGAGTTACTTGATGATAGAATTGTGAGAAATCCAAGTGTGAATGACTGAGCAGAGGTTGGGAATGCTTGATAAACCCAATGAAGGTTGTAATATCAAGGATTTAGAAGCTTAGAGATTTCTATTCCCATCATAAACAACATTGGAAGGAAGGGACGCCTGAGGGATTGTGCGGCAGAGAAGGGGACCTTCCTTGTGTTGGGTGTGGTAGGTATTGTGGGTGCCTTGACTGTTTGAATTATCTTGAGATGCATGTAGCTCTGTGGTTGAGCTCATTGGATTAACATTGCCCTCCTTTGTCTTTTGGTATGCTTGATAAACCCAACTGTGTGTTGGATTAGCATAGTTGTTGAGCGAAACCATGGCTGTAAGTGAGCCCACTTAATTCCCCCTTAGTGGATACACAACCCAGCTCGGGGGTGATCTCTCAACTGTAAGAATATAGGATGAACATAGATCTATGGTTGGGTAGAATGTTTCTCTCACATAGCCAGTTGTTTGGACAACTTCATCTCAAAGATAAGTGTTCTCTGTGTTTAAATTATACGCATTATGTGTTCTGCAATGTGTTAATTTTGAATGATAATTATTCATGTTAATGGAATTGATATGAAGTCTGTGCATAGCATGAGAAGGGGATTGATTCTTTTCATATTGAATCATCATATACTTGTCATAGATATGTTGATGCATTACAATTGTGTGTGTGTGTAAATATGATTTAATTCCATTGTGTTTATATTGAGTATGAATTTGTATACATAAGTTTTTATTTATCCATGAATTTTCTTAGTAATGGATGAGGATGAGATTGTCCATTAAGCCCAGTATTTTTGGTCATGTTTCATCCCTTGCACTGGATTGATGGAAGGGGACGTCACAGATCCAAGATTTGTTTGACCTAAAGTTGCGAGAGTTTGCTGAAAAAGAAAATTTGAACACTGGGTTGTCGAAAGATTGGTGGTTGGCGAAGTACATCCACAACGGTCCACACGAATATTTTTTCTGCAAGTTCCCAATCATCCTGTATGAGTGGTTAGAAAAATTGACCTATGATAAGAGGAACTTCTAAGGTGGTGAGCCAACAGCTTGGACCCCAGAACTGATCCAAGAGCTACAGGAAGTCGAAAACAAAGCATCACGGACTATTAAGGTTTGGGTCGACAGTATACTAGAAGGCTACATCACTGAGTTTGCGGTTGATAAAATAAAGTCTTATAGTGAAGCAAAAAGGGAATTCTTCAACGGACCAAGAGGTAGGTTTCTATTGTCACTACAGTTGTCCATTAAAATGCTCATTTGCGAAAAGGGAATACTGAAGATGCACCTAGACAAGTAAGAACCCTGGTGGGTGGAGGCTGTGGATACCGCGACAGCAGGGGGGGCCGTACATGGAATGACAAGGGGTAGATGGGTGCAGGTTATGACGAGACTATGAAGGAAGTCGAGGTAGAGCGTGGTCTTACAAGGGGAGGAGCAAGGTTTCAACAAGAAAAGAGGAAGAGGACAGGAGAAGGTCCTGCTGCAATCAAAACACAAAGCCGCGAAGGAATACCACATGGGATGAAGCAACCTCATAGTGCCGAAAAGGACAACCAGGCTACACCCAGGATAGAGGTAGGACCAACTCCCATCAGCAACGTACCCACACCTCTACTCATTATCTCTCAACCAGTAAAAAATACAACTTTGACACCACCATGTTCATCAAGTCAACAAAACTTGATTGCAAGTAGCTTTGCAACGGTAGGAAGGAAGCCGAGGATGGTGGGCGAAGATGCAAAGTTACCATTGTTCCACGGAAATGGAACAAATAATCCCAAGCAATACTGGTTCTTATGTGAAGCAGTGTGGACTATGAAGAAAATTACTGATGATAATGCCAAGAAAGGAGAATTGGCGACAACTCTTCGAGGTCGTGCATTTGAATGGTTCATGAAATTTGTGCAGGTTCTTGTAGGTGCTCCAGAAAAGACGCTAGATGAAGTTCGAGAAAGATTGATTGCAGAGTTCAGAAAACCCAAGTCTGAAGTGTAGTATATTACAGAACTAAAAGAGATTAAGCAGTATCCCAATGAAACTGTGTGGGATTTTGACCAGTAGTTCAAAACACTGATGGCAAGGGTCAGCTTTGACATGAGTAATGTCCAGCACAAAGAATAGTTCATCGCAACATTTTTCCCTCACATTCGACTGCCGCTAATGCAATAGAACATTACAACACTGAGTGAAGCCCTGGAAATTGCGATGTGGTTAGAAGCTTCGCTGATTGGTGAGAACGCAGCTGGTATGTCACAGATTCAGACACAGCTAGTCAACTTGACAATACAGTTGCAATACCTTAAGAAGGGTAAAGAACATCGTGAAGAGGTGTGGTGTACGTGATGTCGCGGACAGGGGCATACTAAGCATAATTTCCCAGACTTCCACAATTATCTGGAATCAGGAGCGCCGAACCCATTGAGCGGCAGTGGTATGTCATGGTGTCGCATTTGTCAAGTATATGGGCACTGACATGAGGAGTGTCAATACATGCAAAAGATGGCCACAAAGCCAATGAATTTGTATTGCACATTCTGCAAATTTGTGGGACATGAAGATAAATATTGCTACGCATATGGATTGCTTTAGGAGAGAACGCATGATGCATTCTATGTGAAGGACGACAAACATGCTATACAAAAACCGCAACCGCAGACGCAGGTGGCTCAGCCGCTACCTCAACCGTAGGTGCAGTTTGTACCGTAGCCGTAACCACAATAATAGTTTATGCCACAATATGCCCTGATGCAGATGGCTCCACAGCAGCCACAGTGCGTTCAGCCAGGGCAGTGTGTGTAGCTACAACTGAATCCCATGCAGCAGCAGTTTCCTCAACCACAGTATCAACAGCAAGGGGGATTCCATGGAGGATTCCGAGGAGGACGTGGTGGAGGATTTGGTTGCGGAGGAGGACAAGGTGGTGGCGGACCTATCCAGTGTTATAATTGCGAAGTGTTGGGACACTACCAGAGAGATTTCCCACAATTGTAGACACTGTTTTGTTATTGACCACACTGTTGAAAACTGTCCGCAGTTGATTGCGCGATGGAAAGCGGGAAATGTTCAGCAATTGCAGAACCAGAATCAAGTGCAGCAACTAGTGTAGAATCAAAACCCGTCGGAACCAGCGTCTGAATCAAAATTCCAACTAGACTGTGAACCAACCTGGGAATCCACCACTAAACCAAACTCAGGGTGCAACTATCGCAAAAATTTCTGCAAAGCCGAGGACACAAGACGCTGTTGTTGCAGCTATCACTCATGGAGGTGCGAGGACATGAGAAGATGGTCCACATCCACTCATCCGGTTAGCGGGGCAGAAGAAGGTGCAGTTTGACATTGATTATGAGCGTGATGCATTATTTCAAGCTTGTTGTGCGATGGAAAAAGATCGCGGTAAGGCAATTATTTGTTACATGCCACTTGTTTTTTATTCCACTTCAGAGGTGGGTCCATCGCGACAGTCTGGTACTTTATTGAATTTTTTTGAGAGTTTTTTATCATTTGCAAGGGATCCTGATGCTCTTGTCGATATTGAGGGGCTGTTTCATCAACCACATAGGGGACGAAGAGAGTCTGTGGTGAACTCCTTACAGAGTCAAAAGATAGGTAAGGAGATACGCATGAACATCCATGTTGGGGACTATGAGGTTGATTCAGTCATTTTGGATCTTGGTTCGTATGTCAACATCCTAACCAAGAAGACCTGGTATAAAATGGGGAGTCCAACACTAAGCTGGTCTCCCATGTAGCTTCGACTGGCTAATCAGTCCAAGGTGACACCGATTGGGAGAGTTCCACACCTTGTTGTGGACATTGAGGGGATGAAGACATATGCCGATTTCGATGTCATCAAAATTGTGGAAGGGGGAAGCTCCTATCTCCCGTTGCTAGGGATTGGATGGGATAATGACAGTGCAGCAGTAATTAACTTTAAGAAGCAGATGATGACTTTTGAAAACCGCAACCTCAGAGTCATAGCTCCGTTGGATCCGGCTGAAGGACACAGGTATATTGAACCGGTAAAGGATGAAGTTCCCATCAGATGGGACCATGCATACAATATTTCAGAAGATTATATTCATCCAACTGCCAATGGTGAGCTTTGATGGTGCAGCTTCAGCTCTGCGTCTTCTGACTCTGATGATGCCTTAGAGAATTGACAGAATTGCTTGCATGAGGTGTCACTTCACAAGTGTGGGTTGATCACACAGTCATTATGCCATGTTGCAACTGAAACTGTTGCACTGCCAGTATATGAAGGGCTTCCCGGATTGTCTGAATTTCTCATGGAGTTCGAGAAAAAGGTATCAGCACCACAACAATTGCTAGCATTGGAGGAAGCATTGAAGGCTGCTCCAGCATGGTGGTGGGCGACCCATAAGAAGTCGATTGCTGGGTGGTCGCAATGCCAGAGATTGATGATGGTTCGCTTTGGTGACACCGAAGTTTACCACACAAGGAAATATGATGGATGGAATGACCCTGATAGTCATTTGATGGAATGCCAGACGTTGTGGTCATCGCAACCAAGGGATGAGTGGGTCCATGCCTTTGTCCATACTTTGGACGAGATGTCGCAATCATGGTATAGCACAACTGAACTGCGAAGGGAGATTGCTACTTGGTTAGAATTGACAATTTGCTTTACCCATACCTTCAGCGTCACGAATGCCAACCCGGATGTCCATAATGCTTTGCAGCTCATCCGCGATGTTGTTCTGAAGGTTGTTCCAGTGGCATATCTTGCAGATCCGCATACGCACTGCAAGATGCAGTCAATGATGGAATGTTATAATATCACTGGTGGGCCAAAAGATGGTGATGATCCGCGAAATGTCAATATTCTGGATTCAAAAGGTAGTCATTATGTTGTACCTTTTGATGCATCGACAGATCCAATCAGTCAGCCACTGAAGCTCAGAAAAATCAACATTGGGACGAAGGAGAACCCAAAGTTCGCAAATGTTGGGTCCTATTGGGATGACGAGATGATGGCGAAGGTCACATATCTATTGCATGAATTCCAATACTTGTTCCCTATGAAGTTTTCCGAGATGAAGGTAATCTTGGGGTATTTGGGGGAGATGAAGATCCCATTGAAACCAGATGCAAAACCAAGAAGGCAGTGACCGTACTGGATGAATCCGCACCATAAGGAAAGGGTCAAAGTAGAACTTGACCGCATGTTGGATGCTGGCATTATTGAACCGGTTGAGGAATCAGACTAGATTAGTCTTATGGTGATGCACGACAAGAAGACGGGTGAAGTGCGCATTTGTGTCGACTTGCGAAAGATGAATGACGCATGTGTGCATGATCCATTTCCGACACCGTTCACTGATGAGGTGCTGGAGGGCATGGGTGGCCAACAGATGTATTCTTTCACGGATGGGTTCTCTGGCTATCACCAGATCATAATCGCGAAAGAAGACCACCACAAGACAACCTTTGTGATAGAATCGGTCTGTTTTCAGTACACGGTGATGCCGTTTGGGCTGAAGAATGCACCTGTGATATTCTCTCGGGTCGTTGTTGCTACTTTCAGGGATTTTATTCAAAAGTTTCTGCAAGTTTACATGGATGATTGGACAGTCTATGGATTGATCAGTGATCATCTAGAAAATCTACGATTGATGTTTGAGCGATGTCAACAGCATCAAATATCACTGAACCTAAAAAAGTGCATTTTCTGTGCACCATTTTGGATATTGCTAGGTCACATCACTTGCAAGTAAGTATTGTTGGTCGCCCCAACAAAGATTGTGCTCATTCTGAGCTTAACACCGCCTACCAATGTCAAGTAGTTGAGAGCGACGTTGGGACACACTGGGTACTATCGCAAGTTTATCCGGGGTTATGCAGTGATCACGGACCCTATGGAGAAGTTGTTGAAGAAGGATGCGGTATTTTAATGGAGCCTCGAATGTCAAGTCAGTTTTGAGACACTGAAGGCTCAGATGGCTTTAGCCCCGATACTGGTATTTCCGGACTGGAGCAAGGAATTCCATATCCATGTAGATGCATCATAGATCGTGTTGGGAGTAGTACTCATGCAACCAGGTGAAGGGGATCTGGATCACCCAATTGCTTTTGCAAGTAGGAAGTTGTCATCTGCAGAGACGAACTATACAACTACAAGGAGGGAAGGTCTGGCGATGGTATATGCGCTGCAGAAGTTTAGGAACTACTTATTGGGAGGTCACTTTAAGATGTTCATAGACTAGTATTCATTGAAATATCTTGTCAATAATCCTGTGTTGGGGGGAAAGATACATCATCACAGCGACAGATTATTTACAAGATGGGTGGAGGCTGCACCAGCTGTAGATTACACCACTGCAACAACAATGCATTTCTTGTTCAACAACATTGTCACTCGGTTTGGCTTCTTGAAGGTATTGATGAGTGATGAGGGTAGTCATTTCATCAATCGCACAGTCAGCGCATTGACAACGAAGATTTAGATACAGCATAAGAAGAGTACACCATATCATCCGCAGGAAAATGGCACAGTGGAAGCTTTAAACAAGGTATTGGAGAATGCATTGACAAAGGTTTGTAATGCAAACTGTGATGACTGGGATTTTAAGATTCCAATAGTCTTGTGGGCATATCACACCACTTGTAAAAGGTTGACAGGACAAACACCCTTCAAATTGGTGTATGGCCAAGAAGCGATTATGCCTATGGAGTACATTGTTCTGAGTCTACACATCACAATAGCGACAGGCATGGATGATGAAGCAGCATTAGGAGAATGTCTGATGCATCTAGTGCAACTTGAGGAATACCACTTTATCACAGGTTTTCACCAGAGAATGGACAAGGACTGGAAAAAGACCTGGCATGATCGCCATATCAATAACAAACAGTTTCAGTAGGGTGACTGGGTGATGTTGTATGACGGCAAGTTTGTTGGCCCAGTTTTGCAACCAGGCTTAGTGCTATGGGCACCTGCTAACTAGTAGCAGCAGTTTCAATGGAAATAAATAACAATAAACTAATTAAACAAGACTATTCATGGATCTAAGCAAAGATATTAAGCAAATAACAAAGATAATTTAAAATCAAGAACAAGAACATATAAGAATAATAAATTTGTATTGAAAGAATGGGGCAAGCAAGTGCTTGCGGAATCAATACCTCCAATGGTGAGGTTGAATAGCTCCAAGGATGAGCAACTCCAATCTCCAATGGTCTCTTCTCCAATGTGGTTTGCAATGGCTAAAATGCTCAAGGGAGATTTCAGCAGCATAAGGATGAGATAATGGATGGATGTGAAATGAGGAGCCCCTACCACCTTTTTATAGGTTTTGGTGGTGGGAAATACCATTTGTGGTTTTGTGGAAACCAAATGGTATTGACCAACATGGTTTAGGTACTTTTCCCTCCTTTTTCCTTTTTTGAATAAAAATAATATTTTAATTCTCTTTTTAATATTTTTTGGGAATTTGGACCCTTTTTGAGGGTTTTTTATGATTTTCTTGGAAAAATAATCTGTTTTAATGGAAAAACGGGTGTACTAAGGTCTTTTGGTGACCTTTTGTTGGTTTCAGAGGCTCAGATGGTGGAAAAGTGGACAAATGGGTCATGTGAATAAGGGAATGAGCTAGTGAGCACTTTTTAGGTGTTAACAGATTGCCCCCTGATGTGTGAGGGCAGGAGCTCATCGTATGGCCGATAGACATCATAGTTCTTTGTCCTTTTTTCTGGGGTTTAGGGGAGAGAAGAGACCGGTTGGAGACTGGAGCCACGGCCCTTGGAAGCTGCAAAAACAAAAAATATTACATGGCCTCAATATGAATGAGGTATAATCTCTGATAAAGGACGAGGCGGGCATTCCCATGCTCGTATCAAGACTTATACAAAACAATTAGTCCCAAGAAAGGGGATCTAATACATAAAGAAATATATTGGTACATCATAATGGTCCAGGGGGGACATTATTTTGGAATGTACGCCTGATGATAACGGATCTCAATGACTGGTATACTGGAATAACTGAGGAACTGCTGAAACTGAAGGTGTCCAACATCTGTAGGGACTCAAAGACTATGAGTTATTTCTGAGAAATAATGTAACTGTATACTCAAGGGAGTATGAAACTGGGGTAAATCTGAATACTGTCGCCATGCGCAACCCGGATCTCTATAGAAAAAGTGTAACTGGTGTTATCCATAGGAAGTCTCTCAAATGTGGAGGAGTCAGGAGGTATCCGGGGTCTTCGACTAATAAGTGAACGGACCAATACCCTGTGTGAGTCTCAACGATGCGATCAAGGTGTTGAAGTCGAGCATGTGAGAAACAACCATTCGGAGAGGCACTGAGGATTCCTCTCGAAATGATTCGTAGGCACTCATCATAAATGGTAATGAGTCCAAGACACAGGGACCTCTAGGTCTATCCTCTGGAATGAATGTGGTTGTTTGTCGACAGAGGGAGACCAGCAAGTAACAAGACAATGATGTTTCCTTGATAGGAGCACGAGGTGTAAAACTGAAGTGTTGTAGTACTGATGGTAGGACCGACATACTTGTGGGGATGGGAAATAACTGGGTCAAAAAATGGGTAGACTCAGACTTCCTTTGTTCAGAGCATGATGACATGGTTGACCTGGAAGCGTATGGAACTGACTTGTAGGTGTAGGGATCATAGCTTTTTTAGGGACTGAAGGGTATGTACTGACTCCGGGGGGGGGGGGTGAAACTGATGGTAGCTGTCGAGGGAGTTTTAGATTGACATACTGCAGAATACTCTGAACAAAGGGGACCGAAATGGGGAAGTTGCTGTGTGAGTAGACATGATCTGTTGTGGCGCCAAGGGGCACCATTGATTCCTTTTTCGTAGTTTTAATGAGCTCCAAGAAGGGATAAAAGTGTGCTCTGAAATGGTACGGTCCTGTGGATTTTGCGAGCCCAGGACGGCTCATGCTCATGGTTGCTTTCATGTTTAAAGAGTCTGAAAGCGGTAAGTGGACTCTATTGGTGTTTCTTTTTTGTAAGTTTAGTCTCCAAGGCCCGAAAAAGCATAAAATGATGCGGATGGAGAACTCTTCTAGCCGATGTGACTAGAGTATACCTTTTTCGTAATTAGTCTACGAGGTCCGGAAAAGGGGTAAACTTATACCAGGTAGACGCCCTTTCAGATAAGTTTAGCGAGCATGAAAGGAAGCAAGATTGCTCGGCGATCTTTTCATTGTTTTAGGAGTCAGAAAAGAGCTTAACAGAAACTCCCTAAGTGCCTTTTTCGTGAAAGGGGTTGCTCGGCCCGAAAAAGGGATAAAATTATACCGAACAAAAATGGATTGATGAGGGTGAGGAAAGGTCTCAAGCATCGTCATCAGTGCGGAAAACTGGATCCGGTGACATAAAGATTGTTGGACACGGCGAACGGCCGATGTGGCACGCAAACCGAGGTGATGAGGGAGCATGGAAGAAATGGCCAAAAAATTGAAAGGTGAGAGCGAGAAATGATCTCAAGCATCATCAAGAGCGCGGAAAACTGGATCCGACGATATAAGGCATGCCCCAAACTGAGAACGGCCGATGTGGCACGCAAACCGAGGTGACAAGGGGGCATGGAAAAAATGTTCGACCTGAAAAATATGGGCGTGAGAGTGAGAAATGATCTCAAGCGTCATCACGAGCGCAGAAATATGAATCCGGCGGTGCAAATGGTGCAAAAAATGGAGGTCATAAGGACTCCGGAATGGTCAAAGCAAATAACTAGGTTAAAAAATGGCTACAAACAAAGGTGAGCCCACCAAGCCAAGGATGCAGTGGTGGGGAGAAATGATGACCCGTGGGGGGGAATACTATGTGTATCAACTCAAATATACAAGTGACACGTGACCTCAAAAAAGGTTGAGATCACGAATATGAAAACGTGAGCAGGGTTAATGACCTGCCCCCATGCTATGTGCATGGGGTTTGTGATTGTGGATCACATGTGTGTTGGTTTGAACGATGGGCTTATTGAGGTATTGAGATAGAGATGATGGGGAAGGTTCAAAATGATTGATCATGCCCCCTATCCCGGGGTCAAGGTAATCTATTATGCCCCCTAACTCAGAGGTGTCAATGTGGTGCAAATGTTGTCTCAAAGAGAGATCAATAGGGCATTGAGCAACTGCTGGCGGGGTGTTATACCATGAGGTTGTGGGTCGTGGTGGCGTACTGAAGTGATGATATGATGATGGGGGATTCCCTTTGTGGGGTGGATGCCCCCAGTATCTCCGACGAGGATCACGATGATGATGAGTAGGCAAGGTTTTGGGCCTGCCCCCATGTTGTGGACATGTGGTTTCCTGGTCGATTTGAAAGGGTTGAACCTGTGTGTCAAAGGGATCAATGGAAGGGGCCGACCGGACAGAGGGGTATCTAGTGGAAATCGTGTAAATGGTGTGGTCAAGGTCCGGCATTTCGGTATCTGACCAAGTAAAGACATCAGTGAATTCTTGGAACAGTCGTTGGTATTTTCCGATCTCATGCTCACTGTGGGAGGTTCCTAATGTGATGGTATGAAGGGCACCAAGTGGGTCAGAGATGTCAATGTGGATGACGGGAGAAATATCGGCCATGGGATCTGTTAACCAGTCGATTTTAGTAGGAAGGAAATCCTTGGACTCAACTGCGGATTGGGTAGCGGTGGTGGATGAAGTCTCTTCCAGGAGGAAGTATGGATGATGGTGCATGTCTTCCCCGGGATAATCAAAGGTAGTAGGAGTCTCGAGAACCTCTTCATCATTGCGGGAGCTTTGAGTGGTCAAATCGAGTGATGAGGTAGTTGTAGTCGAAGAGATCATGTAGATGGTGTTAATCTCTCCGGATGATGATGACGCGGGAGGGTAGATCTCCTCGATAGTAGGGGGTGCCGTCTCTAGGTCCAAATTGTTCATCTTGTAGAGAGCTGCTCTATAGTCCGGGATGTCAGGACAGTTGTGGGAGTAGTGGCCGTAAATACCGCATATCGCACATGGGTGGTTGGTACGCAGTGATTTATCAAGAGGCATGGGGTTTGGATCAAGCTTGACCACCGGGATGTTGGGGTCATCGTCCAGCATTTGCATGTGTTCCTGCAATGCAGGTAACTGTGGGCACTGATGGGTTGGATGGCCTAACTCATCACACAGCGAGCATTTTGGAGGAGCACGAAATACGAAGGGAGGTTTAACTGCCTTGGGTGGGGGTACCGCAGTGTATGGTTGTGGGCCTCTGCCCCCAGTGGGTCTGATGAGTGGAGGGGGATTCGTCGATGATGAAGGAGTAGTGATACCGGGAGGTGGTTGGGTAGAAGTAACAATGGGTTGCACCGGTTGCAGGATGACATTTGGTGTCGGCGGTGGAACTGGAGGCGAAATATACCACACGGGTAATCCCAATGTTAACCCGGGTAGACTAAGGGTAGCCATAACCGGAGCGCTTACTACACCTGAAGGAGGAAATAGAAAGGGGATTGTGTGGATGGGTGTAACCCCAATGTGACTAGGGACCAATGGTGGTTTAAGGAACAAAGGTGGTTGATTACCGGGTTGTTGTGTATTCTGTGAAAGAGTACAGAGGTTTGCGACGTGGGTCTCCGGTGACGGTGGTGGAATGGCCTGGAATGTAGAGGTCATCGGCACCTCAGAGTAAAGTCCGGGTCCTACTGAGGAAATGAATGAGGTAGTTGCACCACAAACAAGTTGTTCAACCATGGCGAGAACATTTTCAGGTGTGGCAGGGGCCTTGGGATCATAATAGGTGAGCTGGTCGACCTTGACCATGCGTCCCTCATGGGGGAACTGCATGGTGCGAAATACGGATGAGGCAACAGCCCGCATGGCGTACATGTAGATGTGACCAAGTAAAAGGTTATAGTCTAGTTGGGCATTGATGACCTCTATGTCAATGAGTACAGTTTTCCCACCTAATTGGACGGGGACCTTGGGTAGTAAACCTTGAGGTTGAGCTGACCGATCGTCGTAGGCCCTCAATGCAGTGGTGGATTGCTGGAGAGTAGGGGATCCTAACTTCTGCCAAACAAATGTGGACATGACGCATGTGGAGGCACCCTCGTCGATGATACATCGATGGATGACAAGATTCCGAACAGAAACGGAAACTTGGAATGCTAATGAGGAAGGCAGTCGTGGTTCAGACTGGTCTGAATCAAATGCGATCAGCTGTGAATCATTGGGGTCAATGGCGCCAATGGCAGAGAGTAAAGTATTGCACTGTGAAGGACAGTTTTTCAAAACTTCTAAAGCAGACATGGATGCAGGAGACTGGGCTAAGTCGTCTACGATGTTGTAATTCGACGCAGCCCGAGGATTGGGATTATTGTTGATACGATAAAGTGGGAAGCAAGGTTCTTTGGAAGTGCCATCAAGTGGAGCCAGAGGTATACGTAACGTTTGATCTGTGGGATTAACATTAGTGTTCTTGTCGGCGGGAGGGGCTTCAGAGGTGGAGCCATATTGGTTCCGACGAGTTTGCAGGTTAGCATCGGCAGTCGACATCATCAACAAATGGTGAGTACCTGAATCGAACATGGGTTGATCAGGGGTTGCATAAGTGATCTGCTGTGGTGGCACGTTGCCTTGAGGGGGGGCTAACGGCTGAGTGTTCACTACACCCTGGTTTGGAAAGGGGTTTTGCAGCACCAAGGGTTGATGTTGAGGTGGTGGAGGGTTGGGTGGCAACTGAGGAGCCGCTTGCCCTTGACGATGGGCATCGTCGGTCCAGAGTTGTCGAGCTCGCTCCAGATGTGGGCAAGCGTGGGTATAGTGGCCATAGACACCGCAAATAGAACAAGGATGGTTTGTTCATAAATTAGCATTTTTGGCTTGCTTAGGTGGCCGATCAGGATTCTGATGAGCAGTCGCCGCGTTATTGTTTTGCGGAGGATGGGTAGGTTGTGGAGCTTGGTTATGGTTTTGGTTGTTTCCACGGTTACGTCCTCTTTTTCCGTTTGGTTGCCCACCCTGGTTGCGTTGGTTATTTTGGTATTGGGGCTGATGTTGTTGTGCATAGACATGCCCTTGAGAATTGGGGGGATTCTGGGGAGCCGCAGGTGCGGGAGCAGGTTGCGGTGGGTAGTATGCAGGTGGAGCTGGAGGTGGTCCAGCTGCCTGTTGGGGTTGTTGGTACCCCTGAGCTGTTGGAGGTGCGAGATTAGCTGGTGCAGCTGGTTGTGGGTACTGCATCTGCTGTTGTGGGAACTGCATGGGGGTATGTGTGGTAGGTTGAGTATAGTATGTAGGAGGTACATATGCTGATGGTGCTTGCCCATAGCAATGTTGTGGACAAGAGGTCCCATGAATGTGATGGGTCTGGTTTGTTGGAGCATAAGAAGTTGTCGCTCCGGAACTGGATGTATCCCTAGAGAGGTCTGGGGCAGGCATGGTACTCACCATGCTGAAAGGTTTAGCTTGGGGTGTGATTTGGCCAATAATGCCATCGGCGGCATGAGATGCCCCAGGCGTGTCACTGCGTGAAGAGTCACATCGTGGGGCGTCTGGTATGATGGTGTATAAATAACCTGACTGGGCGTAGATGAGATCAAACTGTTGGGCTTTGAGGATGGCCTCTTCTTCAGACTGGGGTCTTTCAGATGCCACATCCTTCGCGATGAGCGGGAGGAGGGATTTTAGAAACCAATCTAAAAAGATACGGTCGTCTAACTTAATTTTGCAGAGGCTCCGGCATCGACGCCACTCATGAATGTGGTCAGTGATGTGGGTGGCCGTATTCTGTCTGCAAGACAGTAGGATCTCGATGCCCGCATCATAGCGGACAGGTAACTGAAAGAACTGTAGAAAGGTCGAGGCCAGGGAGGTAAATGTAGCATACGTCCCATGGGGTTGCTCAATATACCACTTGGCTACAGAGCCAGTGAAGGTGCGCTGTAAGAGACGGAGGCGGACAGAGTCGTCCACTATGGAGTTGGAGGAACACCATAAATGGAAGGACATGATGTGGTTCTGGGGGTCTTCTCCTGCCTTACCCTCAAACTTAGGGATGTCAGAGGGGAGTTTGGTGGGCATTTGAGGCCATGCCGGATCATGTTTGATGGGGTCATTTGTGAGCCTAGCTAAATCTGGCAGGTTCAGACTTGCCATGTATGGTAGACTAGCAGATGTGGTGACTGGAACTGGGACATGCCTGGCCATAGTGGTATGGTTTAGGGGTCCAGTAGCGCCTAAAGGTATGCTAGGTATGGAGGGTATATGCCCTCCAATAGGTGTAGTCTGGTATGGGCCAGCGCCTCCAAGTGCAACTTGGGTTACACTTGGGTTAGGAATCACAGTAGGGATTCCTAGGATAGCACTTCCAAGTGCAACATGGGTTGTACTTGGGTTGGGAATCGTACTAGGGATTCCTGGGATGGGGTTTGTGGAAACCAAAGGGGGTATGACCCCCATGTTGGGTATACCCATGACAGGTGGTGGCCCTGTGTTAGGCATTCCTAAATGTGGAGTGTTACCCGTATTGGGCATACCCAGAGGGGTGGTTGTTTCCGTGGATGGTACTACAGCAGAAGGGTCTGCGGATGTCTGACCTATGGTAGTTGTAAATAGTGGATCAAATGGTGTTCCAGACATAATGGTGGTTGGTGGTAACTCTGTGGGGTTTTCGGATTCTACCTCCAAATCAAAGGTGAAGTGAGGTGTGTCAGAATCGGATGACTGCCTAATTGATTGACGATGTGTCGAATCAAGGGATAAGGCTCTCCGTCCGTGACGTGGAGAGCCAAGTGGACTAAACTCTGGGAGTTCGCCCTGTAGACGACGAGAGCGTCTAAAATTCTCAATGGTGAGAATATATGTTTGGGTAAAAAATTTATTTAAGTATCAGGTGGTGATATATATAAAAGACTCAAAACCCTAATGCAACCAAGGGTGCAAGAAGGGGAGTTAAAAAAGAAGGCTCTCAGGCCAAAAATCAATATTAAAAAAAGGCACTTATTCTAGCAGCTGTGCTACAATAAGTGGAGGAATGCAACAACTGGTCAGAATACCAACATGCAAGCGGCTCCTAGAAAAAATAGGTGTAACTAGACCACAGGTAGGTTGAAATCATGCAAACACCTAATCTAAAAGTATTGTGACTCAACCAGACGATATCCTCTGCAAGGTGATGAAATCCAAGTCAGACAATATGAATGTTGAGACAACGGCTAGATATCCCCCTACCGGGAGGGACACCGGGTAATCAATCCTAAAGACAAGCTACTAGGATACTCCGTTCATGACGCGTCGAGAAAAGGTAAATCTGCCGTTTGGTCCTTTGATCGCAATATCCCAATACAGGGATATCCCGAGAACTGCGAATGGTAGCCCTTCGGTTACTGAATGGATTTCGGTATTCCACTCAGGCTTCCGGAACCATCCTCGCGACTTCAACCCTCCTAAGGGAGAGGCCTTCCCACAAACCGGTTGTGACCGCGCCAAAAAGTACTAAGAGATTTTAGCTCCCTAATTGGACAACTTCTATGTCTCAGATGTAAGAACTGAGGGGTGTTATTGGAACACCTATCCCCCCAATACTACCTAGCTACAAGAATTCTTTTAGTGTTCCCCAAGTGGGGTTAAAAGTGTGTTCAAATTAGGGTACGTTTTTAAGGCTTAGTTCAATTAAGTGATCGTGTGAGTGCACGTGAGGTGCTGTAAACTGAACTTGAAAAAATTAAATGCTTTATAGGAAATTTTCAAAAAATAAAGGATTTTTCGAAAATAAAAAGCAAATATTTATGGCTTTTTCACTAAAAAGGAATTTAAATGCTTTTCAAAAAATAGATCAAAAAACAAAGGATTTCTTGGATTTATGAAAACAAATAATAGACTTCTTTTTAAAAGAAATAAATGGATTTCTTCGTTTCAAGAAAAAAAAAAAGTTGCTAAGGGCAAGATTTTTAAAGAAGTAAATAGGAAAAAATTTGAATCTAGATGAAAATGCAAAATGAGTCTTTCTTTCACTTTCTTGAAAATTTTTAAAAAGATTTCTAGATATGCACTTTAAATAGTAAATTTTTTTTCAAAGCTGTCAAATATGCAGAATTTAATACTGTAAAAAATGTGCTATGGGCAGAAAGTACAGTAAATTTTTTTTCAAAATCGGGATGGCCGAATGAAAAATTCAGCCGCGCGGGTTTTAACAGAAAAGCCGCGATGGACCACGCGGGTTTTTGTCGCACAGTCGCGATGGACCGCGCGGGTTTTGGCCGCACAGGCGCGATGGACCGCGCGGGTTTTAGCCGCACAGTCACGATGGGCAGCGCGGAAATTGGCCGCGGAGCCGCGGTGCGCAGCGCGGAAAAACGCAGAAAGGTCGCGATGGACCGCGCGATTGTCTGGAAAAAAGCCGCGATGGACCACGCGGAAAAACGCAGAAAAGTCGCGATGGACCGCGCGACTGTCTGGCGAAAAGCCGCGATGCGGAAGCCGTGCACGGAAATCGAGAAACGAACCCGAAAATTGAAAATTTCGGGCTGTTTATGGGGCCAAAACTCAGAGCAGCAATGGATCTGCTGTCTAAGATGGCAGATCTATGGATCTAAAGGTTAAAAACTCATAAAAAACTAAGATTAAAAGCAAAACTAGAGATCTATAGTTCAAACCAAAGCGGAGTCGCCAAAAACTGTTGGCCCGGTTTTGCAACCAGGCTTAGTGCTATGGGCACCTGCTAACTAGTAGCAGCAGTTTCAATGGAAATAAATAACAATAAACTAATTAAACAAGACTATTCATGGATCTAAGCAAAGATATTAAGCAAATAACAAAGATAATTTAAAATCAAGAACAAGAACATATAAGAATAATAAATTTGTATTGAAAGAATGGGGCAAGCAAGTGCTTGCGGAATCAATACCTCCAATGGTGAGGTTGAATGGCTCCAAGGATTAGCAACTCCAATCTCCAATGGTCTCTTCTCCAATGTGGTTTGCAATGGCTAAAATGCTCAAGGGAGATTTCAGCAGCATAAGGATGAGATAATGGATGGATGTGAAATGAGGAGCCCCTACCACCTTTTTATAGGTTTTGGTGGTGGGAAATACCATTTGTGGTTTTGTGGAAACCAAATGGTATTGACCAACATGGTTTAGGTACTTTTCCCTCCTTTTTCCTTTTTTGAATAAAAATAATATTTTAATTCTCTTTTTAATATTTTTTGGGAATTTGGACCCTTTTTGAGGGTTTTTTATGATTTTCTTGGAAAAATAATCTTTTTTAATGGAAAAAGGGGTGTACTAAGGTCTTTTGGTGACCTTTTGTTGGTTTCAGAGGCTCAGATGGTGGAAAAGTGGACAAATGGGTCATGTGAATAAGGGAATGAGCTAGTGAGCACTTTTTAGGTGTTAACAAAGTTCATGAAGCAAACAGGGAAATTGCATATGCATTGGCTTGGTCCATATTGCATCAGTAGCATAACTTCAGGATGCATAGTACAGCTACAACATTTAGATAGAGCGATGCTCCCAAAGTTGGTGAATGGTAGCAGATTGAAGCCCTACAGGATGGGCTCAGAGCAGCGCGATGCCTAAGTCGCATCGAGGAAAAAAAAAAGTGCAGGATGCTACATGGCAGGATGGCACACCAGCAGGGACAGAATGCGCAAGTTAGAGCATTTGTATCACAGTTTAGGCCTTCGGCCGCGACAACGGCAGGGTCGTGACCTGGTCAAATCGAAAATAAATACAGGGAGTTAAAGACGGTTACTTAAGCGGCGCGTGATGAAATGATCGACATTAATGGCAGATTCGACCGTTGGATTGACATAATCAATGATGGATTTGGGTAATTATGGCATGATTTGGTCATGATGAATGGTTTGATTTGGTAATGATGGTTAAGGACACAATTAGACACTATAAGAAGGGACTGGCTCCACTCGGAAGCAACCATTACACAAAGTGTGAAGGATAGCTCAGTGTTGAATTGTTGCATCGAATTGCTAAGTTAGGTGTTGAGTGTTTGCTGGCAGCAAGTTGTGTCAGAGGGTGAGGAACTGTTGAGCCAAGAGGGGCCCTGGTGGGGCATGCTGAGTACACCCATGGTCAAAGTTTTTAGTGGTGTAGAGTCACCAGCTAGGTTAGTAAGCATTGAAGAAGAAGTCACCAGCATGCCGGGTGGATCGGCGTTCACAAGTATCCCCAAGAAGCGGAGGGAGGGGTCAGCAGTCTGAGTCCCTATAGAGCAAAAGGCAGCATAGATCATCCACAGCTGTTGTGGAAGAGGTCCAAGCGGAGGTGGGATAGTCAAGCCGCTGAGTTGACAATTTGGCTGCTTTGGCAAGGATATCTGCTGCAAATATCCATGGGTATGTTCCCCCCTGTCGGCCTGGTATACCACCCCGAAAGCTCACTAAAAATCAGAAATACCCAGTGCGGATGTCAGCGCTACTAGCAGGAATGGAGCGCTATGCAAATATTGTGTCGACGTTGATGTGCATGAAATATGACGATCACGACATGGTGGCATAGAAGGATATTACCTTCGATCCCTATGTGTTCGGGACGCCACTTAGCTACAAGCCGATTCAGCAAGATTGGGTGCGTGAGTTAGACCAAGGGGGATTGCTCGGACTCATCAACATGCCACACTTTGGGCGATTGCTAGAGGTGAATGCTTGTGTGAAGTAGTTGTTGGCATGATTCCATGGTGACACATGATGGATGGATAGATCGATTCCAGTCACTGTTGATTTGATTAATGAGATCACTGGGTTTCCGAAGGATGGAGTGGACCCTTCGCAATACTTCAGAGGGAAGGAGAATGATAAGAAGAGGGCTGCACAATTGGTGCTACGTTACGACTTGGAACGTGACGGCCACGCTTGCCGCACTGGAAGTATTAATGATAAGGCGGTCCTCACCGGCGTAAATATATTGTGTTGCAAAGTGGTCTGGACGAATCGACCCAACCAGTGTAATTCGATGGTCATGGCATGTGCAGAGCAGTGCGCGGAATGCGTACAGATGAATTGGTCGCTATTTTTGTTGAACCAGTTGGCAGAGGATGCAACAACTGTCCAAGATGGGAAGGGATCATTTACCAACAACTGGCTCCTGATTTTGATTGCGCTTATTTCCTGGAAGGAGCCTGACACTTACCAGTGAATGGAAGTTGATGCCGTGAAAGACTGTAAGGGTGCGTGCTATCCAAATCTATGGTGGGTGCAAGAACCCGAGCACCTTAAGGAATGTGTAATGCAGTTTTGGATCTATTGGGAGATGCTACAAGAAGCAGTGATGAAGGTGCCTCGCTTATCTGAAGAAGCCACGGAAAAATACACGCATATTGCGCTGTTTGTGATTCGGCCTCATGCTATTCATGTGTAAGCACGGCGTGACCCCGCGAAGCAATGGTTGCTGACACATTACAAATTATTCGAGGAGGATCTAGATGGAATTGTCAATGATTGGCCTATCGAATGGCAGGAACCAGTTAGTCTGGCGGAGATTGAGGCGGGACCACCAACAACAGGCCCAGATGATCCATTGTCCATGCAGGATAAGCAGAGTTGCCATGACTCAAATCAAGAATCAATGAAGACACCCACTGATGATGATATCAACCATGAGCTTGAGTAGGGAAGAAGGAAGGCGCATCATGAGCATGGTACGATTAGTGGGGCCTCTCTAGGGATGAAATCACAGTTGGGAAGACTTACAGTGGTTATCACCAATGCAACAAATGTGGTAGCTTGAGCGATGATGACACAGGAGGAAGCAGGTTTCAAAGAGGTAAATGTTTTCCTTGATTCTTTATGTGATATTGTTTCGCAGCGAGTACCAAAGGAAGCAACTGCGTAGTCAATTGGTGCAATCTGCACTTAGCCACAGGTTCGAAATGTGAATATTCCCCTGACTGCGATTGTGACTAACAACGAGGCTCTCTTGGCCTTGTTGCAACAGTTAGAAAATTTGACCATTAACATCAATTAGCTGCCCACGAAGGAGTTGACGAATACACAGGCGATCGCCAGCCGGGAAATGGTGGATAGGATATAAGAGATCAACACTCAGTTCCTGTGATTGCAGCAAAACGAGGCAGTGGCCCAGCAAGAGGTCGCACAATTAAAGAAAAAGGTAGTAGCAGTGCTAGAGGTCTTCATCGAGTTGGAGGATAAGCTAGAGCAGATGATTGCTGAGAAAGCTTGGGCTATAGAGGAATTGAAGAAAGAGTAGGATAGCCTAATAGTGGAGAAAGCCACCATTTGGGACAGTAGAGTGAGATTGGACATGGCAGTCTTTGAAGAATGTCAACACATACCGGAGCCCACCGCGCAGTTGGATCTGGTCAAGCAAGCGCAATGACTTGGGGCTGTCATCGCCTAATTACATTGTGACAATGCGGAGTTAGCAGCTCTAAATAACCCTGGCACACTTGAAGAGTAGGTAGATGAACGAAAATGTGCCCTCGAGGAGTAAGCAACACAGATGGGCGAGCTGGAACAAGCCATGACAAAGATCACTGTCGATACTGTGCTTTTTTGGGGAAGCATTGTTCAGGACAAGCAGCTGGAACAACTGACCAAGCTGCGGCAAGAAGCAGAAGGGAAACTGGCAACATTGAAGGTGTCGCTGAGAACGCTGCCACCAGTTTCCTAGGTCACCAAATCAACAGAACTGAAAGAATTGCAGTAGCACATTGCAAAGGCCGAAGAGCTTCAGAAGAAGCACAGCGCGCAGCTAGAGGAGTTCCAAGAGATTGGAGGCCAGTTTTTGTTCAAGGCAAGTTTATGTCACCTACCCAAATTTCTGAAAATTATAATTTTATTGCAAAATACTTTATGTTAAATTTAATTACAAAGTTTTGTAATTATGATCAATTATGATCAAGGATGAATGTAATTACTGATTATTATTATTTAAATTAATTAATTAGGAGACAAACACCTAAGGGGACTGTTAAATGAGTGTTCACTGACCCACTAGGAGGAATGGAAGCTGTTGGAAGGTATGGGATAGATGGCAGCAATTGCATCACACCACTAGCTGTTGGTTATGGGACAACTACCCCTAAAAATGTGGCATTATCCCCCAGGTGGAGGGAGTGAGTAGGAAGCTCATTTAATGACCCAATAACATCTGAAAAGGCCTAGGCAGCCTACATAAGGCAAATTCGAATTGACCAGGCAGCTCTTACACAATATTTCTGCAGAATATTTCCTCATGTGCATCAGGTGATCACTGAGAGATTCAAATAGGGAGGCTAGCTATGAGTGCAATCATAAATCTGTATTTTGCTAAGAAGAACCAGAGGTGCTGGAGTAGGTCCTTTCGATTGCTAGCTATTGAAGACTTAGAAGTTATTTTCTACTGCAAACAAGAGATCCTAAATTCCTAAGTTTCTTCCTCCTGGTGGTTCAGTGATTAGGCTCGGGGGTCCTAAGGCAAGTACTTGACTGCTTTCAGGAATTGGTTGGGTGGAACAATCTTCTTGGGTTGTTTGTTTCCCTACAAGACTATTCCAGGTTTCACTATCTCCTGTTTTAGTTCATTTATTAATCTCTGTTTTGGAAGAAGAATTATGTTTTGATTCTGTTTGAAAGTCTGCATGTTTAAGTTACAATGATGATTTGAATTAATAAACCAGTATCTACATTTTTCCACATGTTGTTTTATGCATCGCACTCTAGTGTAGATAAGCAAATTAAGAATAGATTAGAAGATAGTAAAATCCCACTGATTCGAATAGACATGTGCAGTGATTGAATTATTTTTTCATTTTTTCCCTATAATTAACAGTAATAATTACTATAACGTATTTATTACAGTGTAGAAGATTCCATTGTTTTCATGGAAACAATTTTAGATTTTGACTGTATAATTTCATTGTGTTTTTCATATCCTTATTATTTACATAGAAAGTCAATACATTTTAAAGTTATGTACATTATATTTAGAAACAAGTATCATTACTGCAAATAAATAAGAAGTGCTAGTTTTGATCATAAGTTAGAAATTACAGTAAACATATTTTTTTTACTCACACTGTATTTTCCTTCATACATTCACTATAGAATACTTTATTTATAATCAATTTAGTATTATCAAAAACTGTAAACAAAGGGATTGCAAACCCTATTTTTATCTTACTCTTATCATATCTGCATTATAAATAGTAATGTTGTAAATGTATAAATGTGTTCATCATTTCAAAGCTGCATCTAACAGTCGTTACATAGTTTTACACACTTCACCAATACACAATGTTTTCACTTCACACTATAAGCTTTTGCCTTTGATTTTATAGTTGAAACAGAATATGAAAACATTATAAACATTATAAGCATTATGATTTCCATCATTCATTTTATCCATATAGATTTTTCTAAACTATAAGTGTCGATTTCAAAACTGAGTTTCGTATCAAACCCTAGTTAGAAATCCGATTCCATTAACATTGTTTTTACAACATAAACTTTACAATCTACACAGGCTACGGATTGAATCTTAGTTTTGGCACCATAGTTCTGTTTAGGAGCTCATATTCAAACATTTAATTTCTATTCAAACAAAACACGAACTAGGGTATGGCCCTGTTCATTTCTTGTGCAAACAAAATGAAAGCCATTTCGTCATTATACTTTACAGAGTTATCTTCTACGATGAATTCTTAAACCCTGGCTTAGCTTGAAAACCACATTATCTACCTACAACACATAGTACAGACAAATCACATAGAACGTTATAGCATAATTTTTATTATCGAGGAGAAAATATTGTATCCACTGTAAACAAGCCTAGACTCTACTTATCTTTTCATAACTTAAACATCAGGTTGTGCTCAAATGTTTACACCATTACAGGTTCCAACTTAAAGAAGGATAACGATATTCTCAAAATCAAAATAATTACGACATGTTTCCAAACGAAAACGCACAGGGTTTAAACCCAAACTTTAAACATTTCAAAGAAAATCCAAAGAACCCTCTGTATTGACGAGTTTATAACCCACAGTTCGACGAGATAGACATTAGAGCCAAACGATTAACTATCATGCAAACAAACGAAGGCCGAAGCCCTGTACAGACACCATTCAAATAACAATTTTTTTTTTTAAGTTTTCCAACTGAAGACAACGATGAGGCACGATGAGAAACTAGCTACTCATCCCTTTGAAACAAATCAACCACAGACGAAGGGCATCTACGAGGGTTTTAGACCCGAAGCTTACCAGGAATGGAAGTGTGCCTTTTCCAAACCCTTTTCTCAACACGTTCTTCACCACCTACAACTGACATAACAATAGCCAGAGTTAAGTATCTATTGTATGTTCAAACCTTAAATCGAAGTTCAACAAAGGAAATACTAAGATTTTTGAAAGTATTTACCTTCTTAATAAGCAGTCGAGCTCTTGCATCCACGAAGAAGCCTTTGTTGTAGACGAGACCAAGGAATTTCTATCTATTTCATCCTGTGTGTTTCACTCCTTTACTAAAACGAAAAGCTTAAAACATTAACTCGATATCACTCCAAACTAGAGACCCAATTCTTAAATTACAACGCCATTAGAGTGGGAAGAACCTGCAAACTTCAACCATATCTACAGGTCTCAAGGTCGAACCTCTTACAGACCCTCTACCCTAGAATTTCGATAGCATGTCGACCATACAAGCCGAAAACAATAGAACATTGAACAAATTTCCAATCTCATAAACCAATTAAACGATAGAAGTTAGGGTTGTAATCTAACGGCCCAAACTCATCACAATCAACGTTCATGGTTGTGCCAGCAAGGTTGCATTGGGTCGAGCAACCCTTTAATTTAATTCTCTATCACTTCACATACATGGTATTGCCACGATGGATCACGTTGGATCGTTTTACATCCAGCTCGGAGGAGTATTAACTTACAACCATTGCACAGTGGTCTCGGCATTCACCATTACAGCAATTTTACAATACTTGGAGTGGTAACAATCCTTGTCACCTGGAGTTTTCATTTCAAGCTTTGAATGCAGGATCGAGACTCGATCTCCATGACAACTCGAAACTTACGCCATTTAATGAACCAGCAGCTCACCACCCTGTCGATATTTATTTCATGTCAGTGCATAAAAATCCACGATATAGTTTCTAAGTTGATAAATTGTATAGTATTTATAGTTCAAAGCGTTCGTTGAAATTTCATTATATCATTTGGATATTCATAAATTTAACAACGTTATCATTATGTTTGCATAGTAGATATAGGATTTAACTTTATAATCTCAAATTAGGGTATCAAGGCTTAAGTTTAGCCATGTAATAAACATAATTTCATATTATTTTGATATTGTGAACTTTTATATATAACATTTATAATATTGCAATTTCAAAACTATTATTATAGGATAGCAATTATATAAGGTTTATATGGTTAATATATTAACCATAGTTTTCATTTTCACCATTTATAAAAATATAAATGTAGGAGTTTATACTTTTGGATTTTCAACAAATGTTTGTAACTAGCATAAAATGACCACAGCCAAGCTAGAATTACGTCTTTGGCTTACGAAAACAAACATATACAGCATGTATATCTTTAAACGTCATTATTTTCAACTTTATAATCAAACAAGATAGTTTCGAGAAACTGGGAAGAAGCACTAAACCATCATACCTGCAATTACTTGTTTTCATAAAAGAATTCACAATATTTCTATTTGACGATTGATTTGAATTACACAATGTGCTTTAACTACACAGTTATTGAACCTTTTACCTGTCATCTACACATAGAATATTCAAGTGCATTAGCATTGCAGCTAAGTAAACTCCAGGGTACCTCGTAGGACACCCTTATGCATCAAAGGTCAAACTGTCAGTATTCTTGCAAAAGAAAAGTGTCGCATCATATTTCCGATCTGTTAGTGCATTTGTTATCATAATCATGCTTATTAATTATGTGTTAAATCTGTCATTTTCATATTGCTGCTAAATAGAAATTAAAGTATGTTTAGTACTAACAAATTTACAATTAATGTTGTCGTAATCACAATTATTATTTTTGCAATTATAATTATCATAATTAATGTTGGTTCAAAAATTTTAAATTTTTATGAATATTTGGGATGTTACAGTTTCGCACTATAGGCTGTGCAGGAGGGTCGCCGACAAGTTGCAGAGAAGATGATTGAGTATCCATTCATACAGGATGTGACAGAGAGCCAAGTGGTGTCCGTGGTGGTGAAGGAGCGGTTCCAGTAGGTCGATCAACTGTACGACGACATCGGGCTAAAGACCATTGAGTACACCATGTCCAGTTGACATGGCTCGAGGGTGAGCCACAAGATTGTGTTGGGGGCCTATTGGCAGGCATTTTGATGAGTCAGCATCGCGGATGCTGCACAAGTCGGAAGGTATCGCGAAAGGAGAAAAGTGGCATGCAAGGTGACAATAGTTTATGTAGTTTTGGCTCATTTGGACCATGTCATGTATAGTTTTGGGTCATTTTTACCACATCATGGGTATTTTGGGTCATTTGGAGCATATTATGTGGGTTTTGGATCATATTTGTGTAGAGTTTGTTAAGAAGTAGTTAGGTGGTTTCCTAAGTGGACTGTAAATGTAAAGGTGCAAGCCTATAAGTAGATGTAGGTTTGTAAGTGTTGAGACATCTTGACATAGCTGAAGACAAAGAGTTGATGATTGAATATCTTTTGTATATGGGTTTTTGTGGAGATGAATATGATGTGACAGAGTTTTTGAGCAAAATCCTTGTGTCTTCCATTTCTCTATGGTAAATGCATTATGCGATATGAATCTGTTAATGATGCGATGTTTCCTTACTACGATTAATGCTTTACTGTTATATCCGTTGCCAATTTATGGTTCTGTCAATGATAAGATCTGTTGAATGATGTTGTGATTATGCTTAATGCCTGATTTGAATGCTTAGATCTATTTCTAAATGTTGCAATAAGTTGATTAGTTAATGCACAACATCCTCCTTCATTCAGCGGAAACATGGTTCCATCAAATCTCCCTTGAAAATCTCAGGTGACACCTCATCTTGTCCGCAGGTGTTGCTGGACAGGGTAAAACCTGTCTGGGCCGGTTCTCAGGGAGATCGCGGTGGCTTGGGTGTCGACAATGTGAGGAGCCGTTGTCAACTCGGTTTGTGTCAACACGGGGCTAGCAAAGTGGGGACTAGGTGTTGGGTGACACCAAACTGATGACTGGGATGCATGCAATTGCATGACATGCATGCAAAAATGCATGCAGACATAAAACTGAATGATGAATATCCTAACACTCTAAAGGTCACCAAGGGGATCAGGGATGTGATAAAAAGGCTCACTAGGGTTAATGCAACACCATCAAGCAAAGGAAAATTTTTACCCATGCCTAATCTAAAAAGTCTTATACTAGGATGACATTAGGCTTCGGATCGCTACGGCAAAAACAAAAGCAGTAAATATTTTTTGGGATTTTAACATATTTTTATTTTGTTGTGATTTTAAAGTTTTCTATTTTTTTTGTATTTTTATGTAAGAAGAAACCCTAGGTGAAAATTGATGAAAGCAAAAGATTTTGTGTAACAAGTTAGCTCTTTTGGTGATCGAGTGCCTTGAGATAAGGGCATGGAGTCTCCTTTACCAAAGATGATCTTCCATGAGAGAGGAGGGCATATTCCAAGATCCACTCTCTCACCAAGCTTTTGAGGCAAAAACATGATGAAGTGCTTCTTGAGCCTCCAACATGCAAGATGAAGGAGAGCTTTTGTTAAATTCTCACCTAAAAAAAAGTTAGTAAAATCCAAGGAGATACATGATGCATGAGGAAATAAATCCTAATACATGTAAGAGGTTGGAGCATATGCTAAACCCTAACATACATTAAAACCCTTACCAAACAAGAGGAACTTATGAAAAACCCTAGTTCTTCCATGCAACATAAAATATCACAATATTACCTCAAATGCATTGATGAAAGAACAAACCCTAGAAAATAATACAAAAGTATTCCATAGTGCCTTTCATTGTGAGGTGATGCACAAGGTAGAAGCAAAAAATTAAAAGCTAAGTTTTTCTTATTCCAAAAGATTATATGATATAATGAGAGTGCCCTCTATTTATAGCATATCAAAGGGCTTGTTAGGGTTTCAGTTATAAGGGAGTTCCCAATATAATTGTCCCTTTTTCCACTTTTACAATGAATGAAAGTACACAAATGAGGGGCCCCTCCTCTTTAGGAGGTCTTATACATCAATTAAGGTGCTAAGTACATCATGAGTGGTCCAAGTGTCATGATCAAGTGTTATCAAGTGTCATCAAGTGGAACAAAATTATATTTATTACCGACACAACAATAAAGGGGAAATTCCCACTAGTTTCATATAAAGGAATCATCCCCGTAAACCATCCCCCAACTTCATTCAGGATTGAAATATGTATTTGATATCAATATATAAGGACATTTTACCAACTTATTCATAGATCTTAATTTCATAGCACTTTTGGCTTCTCAATTTTAGAGAATTAATGTATTTATTCAATCACACAGGACATCTCTTGGCACTTCAAAGGAGACACTATCAGACATGTTGGACTCTACAGATACTGGAGCGATGTTCAGATCAAATCCTTTTTCCCACTTCTCTACACTATTTTCCAAAATAAAAATTCCGACAACATTTTATATTCACATATTTCATAAAATGTTAATGTGTTCTTTATATTCACATACTCACATATTTTATATTCATTTTATATAAACATTTTGTAGAAGTAGCTATTCTTTTGTATGAATTAGAGGAAACTCTCCAAAAATTCTGATATCCATGATCTCTATCCACTTTGATAACATGCATGGTGTACAATGAAGAAGTTGAACAATAATATGTTCTTAACTTCTTACAAAATATATTGACACGGTGCCTCTTGCTAGAGAAAATTGACAAACAATCCATTGACCTCCATATGTAGATCATACCATTATAGTATCCTACCAATAAATTTTCCAGTTTACTGTAATTAGCAGAAAACCTAAAAAACTATATATTTCTTGTGTAGTAATATTCCACTAATTTAAACATATCCTACAACACTGATTTACAATAGAAAGGAGACTGAGTAGGAAAAACATTCCAGCTCTTATTATTTGTCAGACAATCTGAGCCCTAAAATTTGAACATCATAGGATGGTTGAGAATGCATTCGTAATCCACAAATAACCAAATTTTAGCATTTCATGTCTTTTGTTATTTATCAGAACCTCACAACTAAATGAAAGAAACTTGTGATATGATTCTAAGTTGTTTCCTCTACCACCCAAAAAACAATCCACTATGCACCCATCTAAGATTTGAAGATTTTTCTAATATATGTTCTAGCTCTTTCTTAGTAACTATCCTTGGAAGAAATGAACTATTAAATCAGATAACAACATAGTAATAAAATGTAAGTCGTACATGATTTTTTGTAAATACATTGGCCCATAGCCTAGTTGTCATAGCAGCAACCTAACTGACACCGATGAGACCCATTACAACAATGATAAAGGAGTGGAAGTAACAAAAATAAACATATCCTAACATTATTAAAAAAATAAAGATATATTTTAAATCCAAAAGAAACTTTTTCCATCCATATTCAATAAATCCATGACCATACAATGAAAAATATTAATAGATATCCAAAATTTCATTGATGAATAGGTATTTCATATACAATGTGTCCAGACTCCAAATTAAGAGCTAGAAGCTTCTGCTTATAAAAGGTAAAAAAATAGTAAATATTGAAATCTGATATAAGAAGAAAAATATCTCGTGTCTTCTCTTTCTTTACCCTAAAGGTTCTCCAACTCCTCAAGCAAAAAAAGAGGACCCTTCACTGATTGAATCCAAAAAAAAATGTGATAGTCACTGCACATGGTAGAGAAGGAAGATGCAAATAAGTATTCAAATCAAAGAAGAAATGCATTACAACAATTATGACTTTAAAGAAAGACATTAAATAAATTATGACATTAAAGAATAACTTTTCAAGAAAGATGTAATGTTGATATATTCTAGTCTCCTTCAACTATCATAGTTATCACTTAGAAGATGTATTCTAGTCTCCTTCAACTATCATAATTATCACTTAGAAGATGTATTCTAGTCTTTATATTTGATGGTGCAAAATCAAGAGACGTTTGTTTACCATTAACAGGAAGAAATATAAATCTCCCATTTGGGAATGACTCATCCTTAGATTCTCCTGTGTACACCACCCTATTTTTTAATCCTTTTGCAAATATGTTGAGATCCCTGAATATATAAGTTAGTGAAGTCAACTACATCCCATTGAAGATTTATCTATAGGGTCTAACATTGTCCTAGTGAGTGGTATCCAACTATGCTCCATTACCTTTGTGCCACTATATGAAAATATGTGTCACAAAAAATAAAAATGTGCCTAATGACAATATCCCAAGAAATTTGTAGCAGTGTGTAAACAACAGCCATCTTTCCATCAAATGAAAGCGAGGGTATTTCCAAAAGGAATGTTAGTACGAATTCATGTTCCACTCAGTCCTAGGTTTCCTCGATATTTTCCATCAAAGTAACCACAGGGGGGAATATCAATCAATAGGAGCGTGAATCAGTGATTGAGGTTCATTTGTTTTGCACAATGAAGTTAGTCAACCTACTAAATTTTAATATGAATAAAAGTGTATAAGTGTAGGGTCTCTTAAAATTGAAATATACCTTCATTCCAAGTAATCCAAATTGACCATAATACTTCTAGGGTGATTCCTTGGTCTTCATCCACTAAATCCCTGGGCCACTTATTTGAGATGAATTCAAGGCTTCTTGGATTCCTTGACAAGTCCATGAGATTGTTAACTGTGTTAAACTCTTGTATATCCCAAACCTCTTTCGTGAAGTGGTAGTGGAGAAAAAGAAGTGCATTGTCTTTTTATTTTCTCCATAGAGTATACATATGCTAGCTCACATTCAAACTCTACATTACAATATGTCCAAGTGGGGTTGGGATTTCTTAGGATGATCAAGCATGTAATATAGTTTTAGGTGGACTTGATATTTTCCATAATCATTGTTGCCATCAGTGATTGTATAAAGGAAGATCAATATGGAGTAGAATGTAGCTCAATTTGGAACTATATTTTCCCATCTTTTGATTGATGTCCTAGAGTCTTTCATCCATCTTTGGACTCAAGATGACATCTCATACTTTTCCAATTATTTGATTAATATGTCCTAGTACTTATTTTCAATGATTAGAAGTCCAATTCCTTGAGCAGATGCCCAATGTTGTATACCAATGTTGATTATTATAGCTATTTGATTAAGTAAAATGAGATTTATATTCCACATGGCACCATTTATATTAGAATTTGTTATCCTATAGGTTGTCCCACCCTTTGATCAATTCCCAATTGGATTTCCGAGACATTCCCAATTTCCCATCTTCATTTTTCCATAATGCACTGAGCTGATAATATAATGGACTTCCAAAACTTTGATATACCCTAAAAATATTTGAAAGGGTTCCTTAACAAATATTGGATAGTTGTAAGAGATATATACTTCTAATCTAGTATTTCGTTCCACATCGGACCTTTGCTTATCAATTTTTAGGTTCCTTTTTCCACTAGTTCTTTCCCAAAAAGAGGTAAGTGTTTTATACTTCAACCTCCAATATTCTTAGGTATAGCTACCATGGATATTCCCCCTGTTCCCTTCACACCTTTCCAAATAAATCTGAAGAGTGTTTTTCAAATCCTAGAGAGTGTAAGGATGGGGATAACTTGGAAGTTCAACCAATTACCAAGTATGTCTTAAAGTACACTCTTAATCAATGTATCCCTACCATCTCTAAAGACCCATCTATGTGTCTAATGGTTGATGCATGAAATGAACCATTCAACCATCCATCATCAGTCTTTGATCTCATACTTGTTATGTTCCAAGTGAAACCCTAAGCAAATCACGGTGGCTTAAAAATATTGAACAAGCGTGGCTTAAAAATATTGAACAATAAAGGGAAGGAATTTTAAGATCGTCTCATAGTCGAATTGTGGTACATGGTCAAATATTTATCTTTACTAATCTCCATGCGCAATGCGTCAGATAATGTATCTAGTGAATATGATAGGTCCTTTGAATCTCCCTCTCATCAATTTACAAAGAATAAAATATAATCCACAAACATCATATGGGATAGGTGGATGTGGGGGTGAAGAGCTTGATACCTTTGATGAGACAAAATACCTCATGTGATGGATGTGGATAGAGTGTAAGACCTATTAGGAAGAACCAATGGAATCCTATATGTCCCTCCAAAATAAGAAACCCATCTATTACCTAGAGATATGTGTTGAGAGCACAATGTTAAGGTGGTATGCCATTATAATTGATAGAACTTAAATTTATTCTTGAATTGTTTCTATTCATGCTTATGTTTTGAGTTGTAACATTTTTTCATCTCTTGGAATATTGTTATGGTGTTCCCTTTCCATGAATAGTATAAGAAGATGCTTCTCCCCTTGTCCAACAATCAACTGCCATATAGATAGTCAACAATACAACAACACATAATCAACATCAAATAAAGTAATAAAAAAATTGAAAGAGAAACTAGGGACACATCATCGAGGATTAAATCAAGAAGTGCTATCAAACGTACCTGAAAACATAGGGAGACTATAATGATGTTGCATTCATTCATCCTTGGATTGAATTATCCATACAAGTGGATTGTTGTACCTCTAAAAACATTCATATACCGCAAGTTAAAAAAGGAGGTAATCTAAATACAACTAATATAAGCACATGCACTGTCCCATTCTATGAAACTCACCCGGGGAACTCGAGGATGCATTGTTGGATTGACGACGACCCCACTTATTGAGGTACTGAAATTGATATGATTCATATTCGGATGGATTAAAACTCAAATCAATATCCAATCCTCTATTTTGCTTTCTTCTTCTGTTTTTCTTTCTAGGGATAAGGAAACTCTTTTTCCCCTTCAAAGATGACTCATATGAAACCAATCCATAATCCATAATCCATAATGTGAAGGTTGTTGGCCTCATCCATAATTTTATTAACAAGACCAATCAATTGTTTAGTTTTGGTCAGAGTGGCAGGAGGACTATTTTGAAGTAGTTGAGGTTAACCAAACAAATCCTCTCTAGTTAATTGCAGTGCATCAACATCATTATCAACATTATCATCAGACATAACAGTTTCATCAACATATACATCACTATTTGGTTCATCCATAATTATCTCGAGAGGAGCATTGAATTAAGAAGGTGGTGCATCATTATCCAATAGCATATATGAATCCCTTGAGGGGAAATACAACCAATCAAACTTTATAGCGTGCTTGAAAATGTTGCCGCAAACATACCATAGGAAATCATACATTATAAAATTTGGGCGATACTAAGTGACAAGATACCGCTTGTCATGTTTAGTTTGACTCCTCACCTAATAAGCATGAGGTATGATCTCATGAGGGCATTAATCACTATCTGGAATCATTTTAGCTCTTTTAGTTGATGATTCAAGTTGCTTCTCTTTCCTAGAGTTGTTCAAATATCCTCCTTCTCTCAAAATTTCTTTGAATTGATAAAATGGTTCAAATTTTGCTAGGACATATATTAACCAATCCATCCTATGGGAACACTTCTTCCTTCTATCAGATAGAAACTTTGTCTCCAAATAGCAGTGGTAGGAATCAACAACATTATTTGTCTTTTGATTTGCATGAGGAAAATCATGACAACCTTCTACCCACACCCCTACAAGTAAAAAATGTAATTAGTGCAAATATCTCATATTTATGAAATACAAAAACAAAAATACAAGCAAAAGTATGTACAATTACAAACCTTGTCGCCATAAACCCAATTCCTATGGAAATACTCCAAGAAATATTCCTTATCTATGAATTTGATGAAAAATCTATCAATTACATCAATGACATCATCATTGGAACAAAAATTCATGATATCACCAAAGGCTTTAAACATTACACTCGCTTTTACTGGACTGGTGGCGATCTAGTTCACATTTTTCGACTATGCCCTCCATAGATGCCAAACACATAACATAAATTTGCAACATGTGATATTCCTACCATATGTAATGTGTTTAAACCTGAAATTCATAGAATAAATGCAAGTTACATCGCAAAATAACAAGATTGAAATTACCTCAAAGGAGATATTTCAGCCAATGCATTGAGAACCATGAAAGCATTGGCTTTGCAATCATGACAAGCTTGGTAACAACTCTGCATGATCTGGTCCAACCATAATGCAATATCGTGTGATGTGTTTTGATATTCCATGACTCATGCCATTGGAACCCCATTTTGTTGCTTATCAAATGCGGCAAGTGTGTACAGTTGATACTGCCGCATTCATAGAACAAATCAAGTCAAATTTAAGTCATTAATCTCATTGAATGGATACAACTCAAATGATCATGTTAAATCAATCATTATCATCGCACTTACCCTGTACTTATTTGTACTGAATGTGGAATTCATTACAATTAAACTATGAGATAACTTCACCATTGTCTCTAGAATCCACTTTGTTTGAATCCAAATTATAAATGGGACATCTCCACCATCGGGTTTTTGATAGAAAAAAATTATCATCTTTATGTCTTTGATACCAAAGATTCACGCTCATCTCGCCTTTTTGGTGAATTGCTGATACTTTCATTTTATCAGACGAATGTAGATGTTTGCAACATCTTTCCTTTGCAAGAAGAAATACCTATCCTGATCTGCCACATCCATGTCAACATATTTGTTGATGTTCGACACACCGAATCGATTGGGACATCAAAATAATAACAACTTTCCACACAAGAAACGATGTCCCTTGAGAGCCTTGGATTATGCATGGATCTCGGCTCACCCGAAGTGTCATGCCTTCTATGACAAGTCATTCCTTATGCATATTCATGCTCATAATTGTTATGAGTTAATATCTCTACCTTGGGATTGTTAACCATAACCTTAAAAATAAAATGGCATTGGAAACCCCTTTTTTTCACAAATGAATTGATCCTTCGTTTATCTGGTTTCTCTCATGTTTTATCATTCGGGCCATATGAACAAGTATATCTGCATAAAAAAATTGAAATGTTAATGCATATCACAAGCTATAAATGTACTATGATTATGCACATCCAAACAATGAAATTTTGAAATACTTACACTTCATAATGCAAGGCTGCACTATCCCTCTTTCTTGGGGACTTGTTTTGGTTACGGTTGAAATCACAAGGAGCATCAAGATTCATTTCATCCCCTTTAATAAATTGGGGAACTCGATGTGACGGGATTTTGGAAACTTGATCAATGGTTCCATTATTTCAATGTATTTCAGGCCAAACAAGATATTTACAAAAAAAATGGTCATGCCTTTGGGATATTGCAACTCTAGGCCCATTATAGTCTCCCATATGTTCTGCCTAACCATTTTGTATGGAATCCTACAAAAAATGTGCAAACAATTGAGATACGAAAGAAAAAAGTAATGCTTATTCTCCTTTGACTACACAAAATCAAAGTCCACTATATTTGTATGAAAAAATCAACAGAGCTAGGATAATTTCACTAACAAAAATATGACAATTATAGTTGCCAGTGAATATGATCATTATAAATTTAAATATACAGAACTGTCCTGGAATGTAAATGAGAACATTATATTGTTAATTGATTGAAATAAATACAAGTGATTATTCAAAAGGATTGACCTTGACTTTGGGTTATATATTCAGACATCCATAGGTTCCTAGTTTCTATAGTATGGTGTTTTTCTCTGTGTTGTTATAAGTCCAATTATTTTAAAGTATCATTTTGATGATATGCTATTTATTCCATGTTATTAGCTTTGCCTGCCTTTTCTGTGCTTTTAGTCTTTCATGACTTTATTCTTTCCTTGATATATATAGAGACACAACTGTAATTATCTACAATTTTAGGTGGGTAAAAGTAAAATTTTATCTTATTGGCATGCTTTCCCAAGAACCTTATTGTAGTTCCTAGTGAATATGATCCATCATCATAAATACCAATATACAGAAATGTCCTGGAATGTCCTCCTCAAATTACAAATTGAAGGAGGAAACTAAAAAATGATGATCAAAGTCAACTACATAAACTAAACACTATAAACATTGGATAGAAAGAAGTTTGTCGTTTGAGAAATGGAAAAGCTAGTCACATAACAAATATTTGTACAGTTCCTTTTCCTTGTAATATTAGGAGGCACATAGGTATCGCTGTCGAAAATAAGCCAGATACATGAAAGGAGAAAGATGAAAAGTAGTGTATGTTTTAAGCATCACAATGACATAAATGAGTTTAAAGTTTGAACTGTTGCTTTACTAAGGAACTTGAAAACATGTGGTGTTCCAGAAAATAATTGTTTTCATCTCTTATTGAAAATGAGGGAAGAACTAAAGTTGTTGCACTTGGAGATGGGAAGAAGTATGAAGTGCAAAGAGTGTCATCATACTGATGCCATTGGGGAATGTAAGGTGCAAAATATTTGTGATGTTTTGTATGTCCTAACTTTGTAGAACTACCTAATTTTTGTAGACAAATTAAGAAACTTAATGTTGAGGTAAAATTTTAAGCCACTAAGTGTTTGATTAGGGATACCAAATGCAACTATAATTGAAACTTCTTTTGAAGAAGGCTTGCATATATTTGGAGCCACTATGGAAAAACAAGTAGCCTTGGTGGCAACTAATGGGGATGCCAAAATTTTGTGGCATGAGAGCTATGGTTATCTCAAATTTCTCTATTTGTAGTTTATGACTGAAGTGGGGATGGTAAGTGTCTTACCTAAAATCCTAGATGAAGCAGAAGCATGTTAAGCATGTCTAGTGGTAAAGCTATATTAGGATAACTTCTAAAAGAGTGTGGAATGGAGATAACATATTGAATTAGTATTCAGTAACATATGAGGCCCAAAGTTGTCAGTGTATTAAAGGTTTCATATTTTGGAATTTTTTGACTTTTTTAGATGGCCTCACAAAGAAGATTTGGGTCAATTTTGTGAACTATTAATAATTCAGAAGTATTTGAGATGTTTAAAATATTTAGAAAATTGTTTGAAAAACAAAGTAATTGTCTGAAAATCAAATTTGAGAATGATAATGGTGATGAGTAAAATTCAATGTAGTTATACAGGTACTTGGAACACCCATGGGATAGAGTGAAAATTGATGAAGGAATTTACCCCTTAGCAGAATGGTGTTACAAAGAGAAAGAAACAACATATTATCAAGATGTTTAGATGCATGATTCGCAACAAAGGTATTGATTATTCCTTCTGGGAAGAAGTAGTGCATACTATAGTGTACCTAATGAACTGCAGTCCAACAAAGTAGTTCAATTCATCATACTAGAGGAGGTGTGGACCATACAAAACCTAAGGTAAAACATTTCCTTATCTTGGGTAGTATTTTCATGTCCCAAAAGAAGACATATGTTGGATAACAAAAGTCAAAGGTATATTTTTGTTGGTTATCTTCAGTATGTGAAAGGCTATAAATTGTTTGATTATGTTTCCAAATTTTTTTAATAGAGATGTGTTGGCAGAGTCATCATATGCAGAGTAGTTAGGTAGTTTTCCTAGCATAGAGGTAACGAATCTAGAGGGACTTCAACTTCAGGCGTTGAAATTTAGTTGAACCATGTGAAGAACCAGGTAGCTTGTAAATTGAAGTAGAGGTAAGTACCAATTGGCCAAGGGGACCCATATAGTATCTTGAAATCATCCAAGACCAAAGAAGATGCAAGAATCTAGGTTTATGCAAGTAGATCAAAGGAGTTTAGAAAGATAAGAAACTCTATAAGTTAGTCAAATATGGTGAGACAATAGTCCTTGTTATTTTTTAAGAATTTTCAATTTGATCTAAGATCTTAACTGAGAGAATAACATGTACATCATATCTACAGCATATCAATCATGGACACAATAATGCAGACACACAAGAGACACAGAGTTTCACCGGGGAAAACCAAGAAGGTGAAAACCCCGCAACTTCCTCAGAGATAGAAAGAGAAATGATACAACCCAAGCATAAGAGATAGACATCTCCTAGCAGCAGCTTCTCCTCCTCCACAAGTGCACCACTCTCCAAAGAGTGTGTGTGAGAATAGAATGATGAAATAGAGTTCCTCCGGCACTCTATTTATACTTGACTTGACTTGTCTAATAACCTTTACTAGGTCGGCCTCAGGTCGGCCTCAACTTAACCACATAACACAATGTTGACTAGGCCGACACCCAATAGGGTGGTCTAATAACCCTTTCACCCACATGAATTATATAGGGTCGACTCCAACAAGGTGGTATAATAACCCATCAAGTATAAGTTACGACACTTACAATATAAATGATGTCACTTTCATATAAAGGAATAATAACATCTCTATAGGAATACAAACACTTCCGTCTAGAGGAATAATACCATCTCTATAGGAATACAATATACATATATGAAATACATTCCGAAGTTACATATACATCAACACTCCCTCTTAACTAGGAAGGTATTTCTCGACACAGATCTGCTAGTACAAGTCTTCTTCTCTAGATCATCATCAATGAATCATCATCCTCGAATCATCTTCATCATCACTGCTGCTGCTATTTCAATCAATCTCTGAATCTACTCATCATAGGAAGTTCTACAGAGCCAATCCTTTTTCATACTGGATGTAGGCCCACCACCTGTAGGTCTTCATCATCACTGGCCATACTGTGGAAAACTCAGGACTAATTACGTGCCTCAACAAAACCTCGAAAGAGCATCCCAGGACTGATTACGAGCACACTACTCAACCTATCGGATCTTCCAGGATCTTTTATATGTTGACCTTCACAAAACCTACTCAGAGCATCCCAGTATGTTACGAAAACACTGCTCTACCTGTATGTATCTTGATAGAGCATCCCAAGCTGTTACGAACACACCGCTCTACCTGTCCGGATTTTAAAGGATCTTTTCTATGTGAACTTTCTCAAAACCTACTCATAGCATCCCAAGATGTTATGATCACATCACTCTACCTGTCTGGATCTCGATAGAGCATCCAAGGATGTTACGAGCACACCGCTCTACCTATCTGAATTTTAAAGGATCTTTTCTATGCAAAACTATAGCAAAACCTACTCAGAGAATCCCAGCATGTTACGAGCAAACTGCTCTACCTGTCTGGATCTCGATAGAGCATCCCGGGATGTTACTAGCACACCTCTCTACCTGTAGGGATTTTAAAGGGTCTTTTCTATGCTACCTGTAGAAAAACCTACATAGAGAATCCCAGGATGTTACGAGCACATCGCTCTACCTATCTGGATCTTGATAGAGCATCCTAGGATGTTATGAGCACACTGCTCTACCTATCTGTATTTTAAAGGATCTTTTCTATGCTACCTACACAACCTGTCCACGGCCACAGAGTATCAACTCGATACTCACCATACATCATCTTGATGTACATCATCATGTGATCAACCTGATCATCATCATAGCATCAACCTAATGCATATCATCTGGAGCAACATCTTGAAGCTCGTCATCTGTGATCATCCTGATCACCATCTGATGCATACAAAGTATATACCTGATACATATCATCATACATGATCTACCTGATCATACAGTGCATCCTCCTGATACATAAATCAGTACATGATCTACCTAATCATACATAAGTACATGATCTATCTGATCATACAATGCATCCACCTCATACATACATGAGTACATGATCTACCTGATCATACAATGCATCCACCTGATACATACAAAAGTACATGATCTACCTGATCATACAATGCATCCACCTCATACATATACAAAAAATACATGATCCACTTGATCATATCAAGCATCCAACATGATGCATATACAAATATATCAAGCATCCAACATGATGCATATACAAATACATGATCAAACTGATCAAAGCATCCAACTGATGCATATACAGAGTAGTAACTAGAGCATTGTCCCAATGCTCATCATCCATCACTTACATCCACAGCCATGGGAAGGATCCTCCTCTCACCATGCTTGGAATGTCTCCTGCAAATGTGTCCATCACTTCTTCCTCAAAGTGTCATCAATCTAAAGAACACCAAGACTCTCTCTAAAGTATTCAAACTTCACTCTGGCTAGTGGTTTCGTCAACACATATGCAACCTTCTCATCTGTCGCAACATACAGGATCTTCACTGCTCCTCTCTGCACCATATCCCTGATATAGTGATATTTGATCTCTGTGCGCTTTGACTTGTCATGGAACACCAGGTTCTAAGACAGCTTCACACAACTCTGGTTGTCACAAAAGATACCAGTAGCCTCCAACGGGATATCAAATAGCTCAAACAGTAGCTTCCGAAGCCATACTGCCTCCCAACTTGTCGAACAAGCTGCAACATAGTCTGCTTCGGCTGTACTCAATGCTACACAGGACTGCTTCCTGCTAAACCAAGAGATCACACATGATCTCATAGAGAAGTAACATCCAGAAGTGTTATTCTTATCTGCAGCACTACCTGCCCAATCTGAATCAACATAACCCTGCAGGTTAACCTTTTGATTTGCATCATACTTGAGCCCATAATCAACCATACCCTTCAGGTACCTCAGAATATGCTTTACAACAACTAGGTGAACACCTCTGGGATCCGTCAGGAACTGGCTCAATGTGTTCACCGCAAAGTAAATATCTGGTCTAGTGTTTGTCAAGTACAACAAGGACCCAATCATCTGACAATACACAGTGACATCAACCAGATTAGATGAAGCATCACACAAAAGCTTCAGGTTCGATGCCATAGGTGTGGCCATGGCCTTGCAGTCCATCATCCCGAACCTCTTCGAGATCTCTGCTGCATACTTCCCTTGTCCAAGGAAGATTCCATCTGCACTCTGCCACACCTCCATCCCTAGAAATTAGTGCATCATCTCTAAGTTCTTCATCTTGAACTCGGCAGTAAGCTTCCGCTGCGTGTTGGTAATCAATCTATCATCACCTGTAACAAACAGGTCATCCACATACAAAAGTAGTATTATTGGATTGCCTTCCTCAACCTTGTAGTAAAGGTTGGAATCCACTTTACTCTTGGTAAAGCCCAATCTGGATAGAAAACCATCTACCCTTCCATACCAGGTCCTAGCTTCCTGTTTCAAACCATACAGGGCTTTCTTCAGTTTGCAAACATGTGACTCTCGGTCATGTGTCTCTAACCCGAGTGGCTGCTCCACATACACTTCCTCTTCGACTACACCATTCAAGAAAGTTGTCTTGACATTCATCTGGTGTATCTTCCATTTCATTACTGCAGCCAGAGAAAGTACTGATTTGATGGAAGTGGATCTGGCTATAGGAACAAAAGTCTCTATGCTACCACCTACAGCATGCTTGATCTTATAGATCCATTTGGAAGTCATAACAGACTTCCCTTTAGGTCTTGGGATTGCATCCCAAACATCATTCTTCATGATCGACTGGTACTCCTCGATCATGGCATTCTTCCTGAATCCTGGGAACTTCAATATATTCAATATATTCAATAGAGAACTTTGTTGATGAAACAAATGTTGTAGTCTTTTTTTTGTAGGTGCTCGTATACGATCTTTCCTACAAAACAAGTTAAATTGTATGATTAGAAACTTCTCATAGTTTCCAAAACAAATTCTTACACATAAAGAAATATTTCATACAGTCATGCAATTATTTTAGCCAATTCTTCAATACAACATTCATCCATATCTTGTAACTTTCTAGATGCCTTCAAATCTCTACCAGAACATTGTTAAGAGTTTGCACTACTCCCAACATGTCAGCAAAGAGGTTTCATTCTAAATAAGTAGCAATGGAATTTTGTACAGTGCCATAGGCCACTTACCCATTACATATGCATATTAGTAGTATACTGTTCATTAATGCAATTATTCTAATATGCATAATACACAATCTAAGTCTAGGAACATAATACATCATTCATCAATGTTATTTAAACACAAGAAATGACAATTCAAATACTTATCTTTGTTTGTTTGTTGGGTTGACTCCCTCTCGGTCTTTTCTTCCTTTTTGCAACTCCATTCTGATGTGGATTGTGAGAAGTGGTCAAATCCCTCTGAATGTCTGCATCCTTGCAAAAACTATTGGAGTGTGCTCCCTCTTGATCTTTGCTTCCTGGATTACCTTTCCTTGAACTTATATCCATCCTCGATCACTATGCATGCTTACTAGTATCATCATTATGTTACCCTCGAGATCTCATACATAATCATAGATTCATTAGTATAATCTCAGTACTATCAAAACACAATAATCTTAAACATGTATAGTCATGATCATTTCAAGCATAGATAATAAGCATTAGCATTCAATGTTTTAGGTAAAACTTCTCTTACTCATGCATATTCATATTTCACCATAGAACTCTTGTGGTTAGTCATATCATCAATCAAGGTAAGAGACATAATATGCATAAACCCTAGATTAATTAAATTTCTAACTTCATAAATAATCATTATCAATCATGCCATGTATACTTATATAAGAGATCCTAACACAAAGTAGGATTCTAACTTGATATAGGAAAAACATACCTGGATTAGCATGCAAGCTACTTATGTCTAACATACCCGCATAATGTCTTCTTGTTCTCTTCAATGACTTGTGGTAGTAACCTGCATATCTCATAGGTTAACCATTATAGACCCAAGTTATACATACCTAATAAGTAGATCTTCTATGTGAACCATGGAAATGGATGAACCTTTGTCTTCATGTCACCATGGTCATATGTTCTTGAACTAGAACATGATTTGTCTTTCCTGATGTACCTTTAATATTAGCGGACAACATCAACATCATACAACACCATAATGCATTAGTACAATCATAAGTGTAAAAACCCTAATCAATGAATATCTTCTATTCATAATTTTATTAAGGTGATACGACAAGTCTAAAGTTAATCAAGATTGTACTAACCTTAATGAAGACAAACATACCATAAACTTAATCATGAAAAGATCTCGAAACATACTTGGATAAGTCATACCTGTCGAGATTGCTTGTAATCTTCTTATGTAAGGCCTTATCCTTCTCTCCCTCTGAAACTAGAAACTAGATCCATTTTCTTCTAGGATTAACCCAATCCATTTGATTTGCAGAAACTAGATCTAGAGTTGGATTGGGGTTTGTCAGGGAAACCCTAAAAATTCAAACTTTGAATTTCAAACTCCTGAAAATTGTCTTTGAAACTTCCGGATCTTCTAGACAGTATCCCAAACTAGGGTTTGATAAATCCCACCCTTCTTCCCAACCAAAAGGTTCAATCCAAATCTCTAAACTTCTATTTCTCTGAGGAGCTTCCAGCCGTGGTCACAGACTTAAAAAATTCCAACTTTTGCAAAAGCCCTAATTTTCCACTTTTCTGATCAAAGTCCTGAACTAGGGTTTGATCAAGCTCGACCTTCTTACCAACCAAAAAATTTGATATTGGTCTCTAAATTTCGATTTTGAAGAGTATCATTCAGCCGTGGTCTCTGATTACAAAAATTCCAACTTCCTCCAAAACCCTAATTCCCGGAGCCATGAATGAAGGTGCTCAAAATCCAATTCTGTTTTGACAGAAATATGCACCTGATTGTTTCTGGTGTAACTCTGAAACTAAAAATCCACAGGGTCTGAAACTTCTACCTCTGGTATCCTGACCTGTCATCTTTGCAACCCCATAGTTCTGACCTCAATTGGATTCTCTAAGAGAGAGTTATTCCAAGTGTCGCAATGTGACATATTTATTGGATAAAATAGGAGAGCGAACTTGTACGGCGTTCCACATGTCACTGGTTTACTTTCGACCTCTGAACCTTCATCCTTTGAAAGTAAAGTATGTTCCCTACCTGTCACTTTTTACGAAATTTCATTTGGAGATTCCTAACCCAAGTTATGACCTTTTTTCCTAGGTCACTTGTTTATGACTCAGATTTGGAAGAGGAAGAAACCCTAGAGTGTACAGATCATAAAACACAAATTACAACAAATTAGGAGTTGTCCTTTGGACACAAGGTATACGGGGATCTGATATTCGACCTTTAAAATTTTCATATCCTAAAAATTTTCCAAAATGGATTTATAGTGAAAGTGCTACGATGACTAGTTTTTTCTATATCAAGCCCTAGCATCACAAGTGCAGCAAGTGTCATACATGCCATACCATGCCTTCTTTCAGGCTAGCTCTGATACCATGTTAGTTTTGCAGAATTTTCAATCTGATCTAAGATCTTAACTGAGAGAATAACATGTACAGCATATCGACATCATGTCAATCATGGACACAATAATGCAGACACACAAGAGCATCGAGTTTCACCGGGGAAAACCAAGAAGGTGAAAAACTCGTAACTTCCTCATAGATAGAAAGAGCAATGATACAACCCAAGAATAAGAGATAAACATCTCCTAGCAGCAGCTTCTCCTCCTCCACAAGTGCTCCACTCTCCAAAGAGTGTGTGTGAGAATAGAATGATGAAATAGAGTGCCTCCCGCACTCTATTTATACTTGACTTGACTTGCCTAATAACCTTTACTAGGTCGGCCTCAACTTAACCACATAACACAATGCTGACTGGGCCGACACCCAATAGGGTGGTCTAATAACCCTTTGACCCACATGACTTATACAGGGTCGACCCCAACAAGGTGGTCTAAGAACCTATCAAGTATAAGTTACGACACTTACAATATAAAATGACACTTCCGTATAGAGGAATAATAACATCTCTATAGGAATACAAACACTTCCATATAGAGGAATAATACCATCTCTATAGGAGTACAATATACATATATGAAATACATTCCGAAGTTACATATACATCAACAGTCGTTATGGTTAATTTGATGATTTGATCTCAGCTAGTATCCATGAAAATCTATTGCACATTTTTAAAATGACAGATCTATTTTTGTTTCATTATTTTTTTGGGACTTATGGTAGACAAAAGAAGGTATATTTATTTTGCAAAAAAATATGTAAGAGAGCTTCTAGAGAAGTTCAAATGATTGTATTCTGTAAGGATTTCCCAAGCCTCTTGTATTCAACTTTAAAATTGGTAGTCAACATTGATTCACATCACATGGATGGGAAATCTATAGGAAGTTGGTAGGAAATTTGATATACTTACCAACACAAGGCCTGATCTCAGTGATGCAGTTGGTAGCCTTATTTTTTATGATTATGAATGTAATAAAGAGAGAGCATTGGAATCTAGTCAAAATAATACTAAATTATGTAGAAGGAACACTGGATTTGAACTCAAGTTTGTGAAGACTCGTGATTTCTGATTGGTTTTTTATTGGGATTAAGATTGGGTAGGAAAGCTACATGGAAGAAAGAAAATCCACTTTCGGATTTGCATTTAGCATTGGTTCAGCTATAATATCATGGTCATTGGTAAGCAAAATCTATCCCATGATAGCATATTCACAAAAACATAGTGTAAAGCTATGGGTAGTGTAGCTTGTGAAGTGATGGAGTGGGAAGGTTAGCTATGTGGAAGAAAGAAAATCCACTTCCGGATTTTCATTTAGCATTGGTTCAGTTGTAATTTCATGGTTGTTTGTAAGAAAAGGCATCCCATGATAACCTATTGACAAAAATATAGTATAAAGCTATGGGAAGTGTAGCTTGTGAAGCGATTTGATTGAGAAGAACCTGGTTTATCATGTGCACACTGAACACATTGAACTATATCACCAATTTTCTTTTTGCGAAAATGATACTTATATTCACCTATGAAAAAAAAGGGATGCACAAAGAAGAAATGATTCATGTCTTGCTAAAGGAGATTAAATAAAAAGCAAGTGAGGTTAAATGAATGACATAAAACCTTAAAACTGGGTAGTTCACTTTGCATACCATGCCAGCTGTGATTGTTGTCTTAAAGTTTTTTTTGATAGGCTGAGACATATTGTATATGTCAATATATAAATGCTACAAAAGGAGGACCTTATTTTTTAAGAGATGGCACATCGGCACATGCAAAACAAAAAAAAAGAGCATTTGTACAAGCATGTGGATGCAATTTATATGGAGGCAGACGCTAAGGAAAATTAGGTCAAGCATTGTTGTCCCCATGTCAAGTTTCCTAGTTCTACTTTTTAAGGACAAACAATAAGCATTGTGTGGAGATATTGATAAGAATTCAAGTTATTTGATTACTTGTTTATGAATAACTACATGATATGAATATATCTTGCTTCATAAATTAATAAGTAATTGTTATTTTCTGGCATATTGTTGAAGGTTTTTATTTTTTTTTCAACCCTGTAGATGGAAATATTAGCTGCAAAAATATAAAATTTCTTACACATTGGAAAATGACAATTGTTTCAAAGACGCAAACAATCAAACCCATCATTTGAAACTTGAGGCTTTTGTGTTAAAAACTTAAAATCATATTTTATACAAAGTCCAACATAATTCATGCCTAAAAACATGTACCTATTTAATATTATCGGATCTTGACATTACAGTGTAGTACATGGGCAGTCTGGGCTATGCAAGTCCCTAGAAGAGAAAATTTCCAAAAATCTTAGTGGCACTAAGATATTCTTAGTCTCTGGCTTCTTCTTTGGTATATGAATTGAGGTTTTTTTAGCACAACTACAAAAAATTTCCATTCGAATAATTTTTGTTTCTTGAACTGTACATTTAACTTCCAAATTTCCAATCCATAATGTTCATTCCATAACCAATCGTGTTTAATGTCCATTAAAGAGGGAATAGGGCAGATAAATATACGTTGAGATTAAAATTTATCGACATTATTATTTTTATTTGCAATGTATGAAGTACTTCAGAGCGTGAAGAACTATAAATCTTGTGAACTTTTGAATTTAGATAATAATAATTGTAAGCCATGATTATAAAAATTATTCATCTTCCCATTAGGTATTGTTAAGTCATTCTTATGCAACTTATTTACATTCCAAAGTCCTTTTCTATGCAGAATGCAGAAGTAAAGGCTTCCATTATAGAGGAGGATTTGTTGAACTGATATCAACTTGAAGGGATTTAATATCTATCCATATATTTAATCAAAGCTTTGTAATGAGGCATAGAACATGTGCTAATAATAATTCACATTTTAAAATGGGAATCATACAAGCTTAATACAAAGGTCTCATCTTTCATATCATTCCTGCCTCAGTGACACCAAGTGTTGTATAGGATTTCAATTTCAGTGTTGTATAGGCTGTCGAGTTCTCAAGAATATATTCAATGTTCTATTCTCATTTAACAGTCGAGTGCTCAAGAAAATGTCCAGTTTTCTATTCTCATTTAACAATATGTTCAGTGTTTCTCATACCTGGAGGAGGCCATCGAGTTCAGAGGGTGTCGAGTGAGCGTTAAGTGTGGGTTCACTAGGTGACGAGGGAGGGTTCACTGGATTGTTAATTTTTAGTATTAATTCACAATACTATAGGATCTTTGCTGAGAGAATAACATCTACAGTATATCAATGCATGACAATCATAATATGACAAGCATCACAAGCATCACAAGAATCAAAAGCATAGAGACAAGAGACACAGAGTTTCCATGGGGAAAACCCTAAGGTGAAAAACCCCACAACTTCCTCAGAGATAGAGAGAGCAATGGCTCAACCAAAATACAACCAAATAATACTGAGATAGTCTCCTAGCAGATGATCCTCCTCCTCCTCACTAGTGCGCCACTTTTCAGAGAGAGAGATAGTTACTTTTCCGAGTGAGTAAAATAGAGATCTCCTATCTCTATTTATACTCACCTTTTTGCCCAGTGACCTACTGGGGCCGACTTGTCTACTTAGATACATCCACATTATATTATATATTAATTAGGGCCGACCCCATAAGGTGGTCTAATAACCCATCGACAAGTACACACACTTGCGACACTTGTCAATCCACATGACGACACTTCCTTATAGAGGAATAACACATCTCTTATAAGGGTACAATAAATATATATATAATACACAGATGAAATACATTCCGAAGTTACATATACATCAACACTCCCTCTTAACTAGGAAGGTATTTCTCGACACAGATCTGCTAGACAAGTATTCTTCTCTGTATCATCGTCATCGATGCATCGTCATCATCATCGTCACTGCTGCTACTATCTCAACCAATCTCTGACTCTACTCGTCATAGGAAGTTCTACAGAGCCAGTCCTTTTTCATACTGGATGTAGGCCCACCACCTGCAGGTCTTCGTCATCACTGGCCATACTGTGGAATCCTCAGGACTTATTACGTGCGTCACAAAACCTCGAAAGAGCATCCCAGGCTGTTACGAGCACACAGCTCTACCTATAGGATCTCCCAGGTTGCTATTACATGTGACCCCACCACAAAACCTCGAAAGAGCATCCCAGGATGTTACGAGTACACAACTCCGACCTGTAGGATCTCCCAGGGCGCTATTATATGTGGTCATGGAAAAACCTCGCAAGAGCATCCTAGGACTGATTACGGGCACACAGCCCAACCTATCGGATCTCCCAGGGCGCTATTACATGCCATAGGACAAAACCTCGCAAGAGCATCTGCCAGATATCCCAGGGCGCTATTACATGCCATAGGAAAAACCTCGAAAGACTATCTGCAGATCTCCCAGGGCACCGAATTACATGTCCTCCCAAAGCAAAACCTCGAAAGAGCATTTGCCAGATGTCCCAGGGCATCGATATTACATACCATAGGCAAAACCTCGAAAGACCATCTGCAAATCTCCCAGGGCACTGGATTACATGCTCATCTGCACAACCTGATCCACGGCCACAGAGTATCACCCTGATACTCACTATACATCATCCTGATGTATCCATGATCATCCTGATCATCACTGCAACGTCCTGCTGCATGTCATCTGGAACAATATCCCGAAGCTCGTCATCTATGATCATCCTGATCATCACTGCAACATCCTACTGCATGTCCTCTGGAGCAACATCCTGAAGCTCGTCATCTATGATCATCCTGATCATCACTGCAACATCCTGCTGCATGTCATCTGGAGCAACATCCTGAAGCTCGTCATCTATGATCATCCTGATCATCACTGCAACATCCTGCTGCATGTCATCATACCTGATACATCTGATCATCAATGCATCTTCCTGATGCATACCAAGTATCTACCTGATACATATCATCATACATGATCCTCCTGATCATCAATGCATCTACCTGATGCATACCAAGTATCTACCTGATACATATCATCATACATGATCCTCCTGATCATCGATGTATCCACCTGATACAAATACAAATACATGATACATATCACCATACATGATCCACCTGATCATATCCAACATCTAACATGATGCATACATACATAAATGATCCAACTGATCATATCCAGCATCTAACATGATGCATACATACATAAATGATCCAACTGATCATATCCAGCATCTAACATGATGCGTACATACATACATAAAAATGATCCAACTGATCATATCAAGCAGAAACCAGAACATCATCCTGATGCTCATCATCCAGTGCTTACATCCACAGCCATGTGAAGGATCCTCCTTCCAACATGCTTGGAATGGCTTCAGCAAATGTGTCCATCACTTCTTCCTCAAAGTGTCCTCGATCTGAAGAACGCCAAGCCTCTCTCTGAAGTACTCAAACTTCACTCTGGCTAGTGGCTTCGTCAGCACATTTGCAATTTGCTCGTCCGTCGCAACATATAGGAGCTTCACAGCTCCTCTCTGCACCATATCCCTGATATAGTGATATTTGATCTCTATGTGTTTCGACCTGTCATGAAACACTGGGTTCTCGGACAGCTTCACACAACTCTGGTTATCACAGAAGATACCAGTAGCCTCCAACGGGAGATCAAATAACTCAGACAGTAGCTTCCGTAGCCATACTGCCTCACAACTAGCTGAACAGGCTGCAACATACTCGGCCTCAGCTGTACTCAGTGCTACACAGGACTGCTTCCTACTAAACCAAGAGATCACACCTGATCCCATACTGAAGCAACACCCAGATGTGCTCTTCCTATCTGCAGCACTGCCAGCCCAATCTGAATCAACATAACCCTGCAGGTTAAACTTTTGATTTGCCTCATACCTGAGCCCATAATCCACTGTACCCTTCAGGTACCTCAGAACATGCTTTACAGCAACCAGGTGAACACTCCTTGGATCCATCAGGAACTGGCTCAATGTGTTCACAGCAAAGCAAATGTTTGGTCTCGTGTTCGTCAGGTACATCAAGGACCCAATCATCTGATGATACATAGAGACATCAACTGGCTCAGATGAAGCATCACATAGAAGCTTCAGATTCGATGCCATCGGTGTGGCCATGGCCTTGCAATCCATCATCCCGAATCTCTTCAGGATATCTACTGTGTACTTCCCTTGACCAAGGAAGATCCCACCTGCATTCTGCCACACCTCCATACCTAGGAAATAGTGCATCATTCCCAAATCTTTCATGCCAAATTCAGCTGCAAGCTTCCTTTTAGTATCTGCAATCAGTCTGTCATCTCCTGTCACAAATAGGTCATCCACATACAGGAGTAGAATCACTGGATTCCCTTCCTCAACCTTGTATTAAAGGTTGGAATCTGCTTTACTCTTGTTAAAGCCCAAGCTAGATAGAAAACTGTCCATCCTACCATACCAAGTTCTGGGAGCTTGCTTCAAGCCATACAAGGCTTTCTTCAATCTGCACACATATGACTCCCTGTCTTGTATTTCAAAACCGAGTGGCTGTTCCACATATACTTCCTCTTCTACTACACCATTCAGGAAAGAAGTCTCGACATCCATCTGGTGTATTTTCCATTTCATTGCTGCAGCCAGGGCAAGCACTGTTCTGATGGAAGTATACCTGGCTACAGGTGCAAAGGTTTCTTCATAATCTATTCCTTCTTTTTGAGAGAAACCACGAGCTACAAATCTTGCTTTTTATTTTTCCACACTACCATCTGCAACATGCTTGATTTTGTAGATCCACTTGAAAGTCACAACAAACTTCTCTTTAGGTCTTGGGACAACATCCCAAACATCATTCTTCATTATTGATTGGTATTCCTGAACCATAGCATCCTTCCATTCTTTCTTTTCTGCTGCCTCTTCATAACTGGAAGGTTCTTTGTTCATAATGTCACAGAGTAAAGCAACATAACTGGTGTGTGATCTGGTTCTCTTCTTTGCTCTGTGTTCTTCTTCTGGAATGCCAAATCTTTCTGCATCATGAATGAGCTCTCTGGCCCATACAGCTTTCCTCTTGTGAGAGTTATTCTCATGGGGTGGATCTACAGGTTCTTGTGGATCTTCAAACTCACGAACAGTTTTTGGAACTGCTTCAGTCATGGTAGTATCCTGAAATCTTGTTTCCTTAGGTTCTTCATAAACTTCAGTAGGTGCCTTCCTTGATTTGATGAATGCTAAGTTTTCATCAAATGTTACATCCCTGCTGACATCAATCTTCTTGAACCCTGGAAAGTATATTCTGTAAGCCTTCGAGCTTTCACTATAACCCACAAAGATGCCCTTCTTTCCTGAAGGATCTAGTTTAGTCCTCTTCTCTTTTGGGACATGAGTATATACTGGACAACTGACTTCAGGTTTCTTACCAGAAAAGACCTCTTCTGGTGTATTGTTGTCCAATATCTTGTGGGGTGTTCTGTTTTGCACATATACAGCTGTTCTAGCTGCTTCTTCCCATAGATGCATAGGAAGATCTTGGTCATGCAACATTGCCCTTGCTGCTTCCATGATAGTTCTGTTCTTCCTTTCTGCAACCCCATTCTGTTGAGGATTATAAGGAGAAGTCAACTCCCTCTTAATCCACTGCAAAGCTTCTTGAAGTCATTTGAAGTGAATTATCCACCATTGTCGGATCTGAAAGTTTTGATCTTCTTGTCAGTTTGATTTTCCATCAAGGTTTTGAATTCCTTGAATTTATCAAGCACTTCATCTTTGCCCTTCAAGAAGTATACCCAAGTCTTCCTGGAGAAGTCATCAATAAATGATACATAGTAAACATACCCACTCAGGGAACTGGAAGACATAGGGCCACATACATCTGAGTGGATGATTTCCAGAATGTCTTTTGCCTTGCTTTCACTGCTTGGGAAAGCCTTCTTAGTGTTCTTACCTTTTGCACATCCTTTGCAAACACCTTCATGTTTGGTCTTGATTTCAGGAAGACCCTCTACAGCCTTGCTTGCAATTGGAAGTGCCCTATAGTGCATATGAGCAAGTCTTCTATGCCAAAGTTCACTTGGCTCCATGGATTCATGCACCATGGCATGTTCAGGTTGTCCCTTCAATTTATACAGTCCTCCCTCTTGCTCTCCAATCACTACAGCATCATCTATTGTCTTTCCCTTTGGCCACATCAGGACTTGTCCATCTACAAATGCAATCCTCATACCTTTTGCATCCAATGCAGAGATGGAGAGTAAGTTCATCTTGAGCCCAGGTACAAAGAGGACTTCCTTCATCTTTAGAGATTTTCCAGAATCTAGGTTGTAGGAGGCTTCACCACTTCCTTTGATTGGGTATTGATAATCATCCCCAAGTTTCACCTTATGGGGTAATTCATGTTCAGATAGGTTCACAAAATATTCTTTGAATCCAGTCATGTGTTTGGATGCCCCACTATCAATTAACCAATCATTACAACCATGGGAGATTGTACCTGTGAGAGCAGAGATCAGAACATACTCTTCTTCACTTGATGAGACATCATCACTATCACTTTCTTCCCTAGCCTTCTTCTTTGGGGGTTCATCATCTTCAGCAGCATGAGCATGAAATCTTCTTTTGCTGCCCTTCTTCTTCTTACTGAAGTTGTTGTTATTATCCCTTTTGTTCTTGGGACAATCTGAAGCATAGTGACCCTTCTCATTGCATGTAAAGCATCTTAGGTCCTTCTTACTCCTTTGATGAGATCTTTTGTGGTGAGAGTGATCCTTCTTGGTTTTGCTTCTTTTGGTGTGAGCTGCAAGAGCTTGATCTTCTCCTCCCATCTTTTCCTCACGAGCTATAAGCCTAGCTTCTTCTTGAGAGCATTCTTCACTCAGTCTGTTGAAGGAGATCAACTTCTTCCTTGCACAAATTCCTTGAATAAAAGAATCCCATGACCTGGGTAGGCCATTTAGAGTGGTCATCACCACTTCACCATTCTCCACCATTTCATCCACTGCTTCTAGTTGTTCCTTGATCTGAGAGACCCTTGAAAAATAAGATTGAATGGTTTCTCCATTCTGAAACTTTACTGCTTTCAATTGGTTCTGCAGGGTCATCTTCCGATTTATGTTCTTTCCTTCGAATAGCTTGGTCAAGGATTCAAACATCTCCTTGGGTGTCTTGAGAGAAGACACATGGGGTATGAGATAGTCTTTGATAGAATCAACAATGATTCTCTTTACCTTGACCAAGTTCTTCTTGTGTAATGCCTTGGCCTCTTCATCCTCTGGGATAGGGATGTCTTCTTTCACATATGAGTCTAACTCATTCTCTTCCAGGATTAGCCCAATCCTATACTTCCAGGCTCGGAAGTTATCAGCCCCTTCAAGCTTATCCTCAAGCTTGGTGTGGAGAGACATCTTTAAGAATACTTCAAATGGAAATAGAAAAGATTTAGGAGTTACCACTTGAAGTGCTGAAAACTGGATCTGGTCCCGGATTCGGGTTTGTCAGAGAAACCCTAAAAATTCAAAATGTGAATTTCAAAATTCTGGAAGGATAGAAAGATGCGCCTTGGAGAGCTGATCAGCCTAGTACATTCAGAATTTGAGATCAGCAAAGTCTTGTCCTTCAAAATTGCCTTTTTGTCCTCCCGGGTTCACTGGGGAGAGCCCTGAATTAGGGTTTGAGTTTCCCGGAGATCTACTCAGCCAAAAATCTCGATCCAAAGCTCTAACCTTTGATTTTTGCAAGGAGCTTCCAGCTGTGCCTTCAGTTTCCAGAAATTCCTATTTTTGTGGAAACCCTAATTTTTAGGGCCAAATCTGAAAATGCTCGGAACTGAATTCTGATTGGACAGATAGATGCGCCTTGATGAGTAGATCCAATCTACTATACTGAATTTCAAAAATCTGTGGAGAGAAACCCAATAAACAAGGAATATAAGCTTCCGTCACTGCAAAATGTCTTCTTCTCAGTTAAGCTCTGATACCATGTTAATTTTTAGTATTAATTCACAATACTATAGGATCTTTGCTGAGAGAATAACATCTATAGTATATCAATGCATGACAATCATAATATGACAAGCATCACAAGCATCACAAGAATCAAAAGCATAGAGACAAGAGACACAGAGTTTCCGTGGGGAAAACCCTAAGGTGAAAAACCCCACAACTTCCTTAGAGATAGAGAGAGCAATGGCTCAATCAAAATACAACCAAATAATACTGAGATAGTCTCCTAGCAGATGATCCTCCTCCTCCTCACTAGTGCGCCACTTTTCAGAGAGAGAGATAGTTACTTTTCCAAGTGAGTAAAATAGAGATCTCCTATCTCTATTTATACTCACCTTTTTGCCCAGTGACCTACTGGGGCCGACTTGTCTACTTAGATACATCCACATTATATTATATATTAATTAGGGCCGACCCCATAAGGTGGTTTAATAACCCATCGGCAAGTACACACACTTGCGACACTTGTCAATCCACATGACGACACTTCCTTATAGAGGAATAACACATCTCTTATAAGGGTACAATAAATATATATATAATACACAGATGAAATACATTCTGAAGTTACATATACATCAACATGGATTTGAATCGGTGTAGGGGTCGATCATCATCTTGGAGTAGGATAGGGAGGGAGTGGAGGGTGTGGTGCTTAGACGAGATAACCAAACCCCTCCTAGTGGTGGTTCAACATTCATTAATGCTATGCATTAACTACAGGAGGGGTGCTGTTGGTCCAATGCAATAGAATGTAGATTGTTGAATATCCTTATGTGATAAAGGAGGGGTGTTAGGCAACAGGGCCCACAACTGTTGGGGACCATGACAAATACAGAGAGAGGGGTCGAGAAAAAGAATATGAATAAGTTGGACGACGTGAGGAAGGGATTGACTCACGATGGTGAAAATCGTCGAGAGATTATCCCACTCCTTTTGTCGGTGGATTCCATGCGCTCTCCTCAAGCGAGCAATTGAAATGTGTATACATCACCAAACTACACTCATGTTAATCTTTATAATACCTTAAGACCCTACTTATAAGAAATTATTGTTTCCTTTGCAACCTTTCCAAAATTTATAGACACCTATGTATCTAAAAGTTTACTGACTCGACCGACTAGGGATGTGGCACCAAATAAATAGGAATAGACCCTTTCTATTATGGGTAAATTTTGGCTTGTAATAGTTCCAAAGTTATGGTGTTTCACTAGGTCTTCTAATTGTGAGGTCGTTCTTGGGAGAGCGATAAAGATCGGATCCAATAAGCGTGGAGACATCCCAGGACCCACTTCCCCTCCACTTTACAACTAGTACACCACACCTATTCTCTTTCAGTCTTAGATTTAGTGAGTTCTTTAATCAATTTATGGTCAACAACATTCTAAAACATGAACCTGTGGCATTGGTTCCTAATTCCACAAGTCTAGTTGCAAAGATCAAGTATGGATTTTAGATGCATTGCATTTATCCTTCAGTTAAGGATATGATTTTAGGAAGTTAAATCATGCCAGGAAATATAGTTCCTAAAGGGTGCATTCCTCATCCATTTATACAAGAAATGTCTTGACCCTTCACTAACGAAATAGTACAGCCTTAATTTGTCTCAAATAAAACAAATTCCAAACATTTTTTCAAGACAAACATTAGGTTAGATCCATTTGCAATATAATCTTGGCCAAGCATCCATTATTCACATGTTTCTCTGTGTTCACAAGTCCATAAGGGATAAAGTCTAATGTGTAAACAATAAGTTCAAAAAATCCTTTGAAAATCATTTTCTCATATCAAATCCCACATATGATCATAAACATAGAAAAAGTTAAAGATATTGGAGACAAATATCACTTAAAATCTAATTATTTACCTTTGGGATAGAAAGTTATAACCAGAACTTGGGGCCATTGCAATGATGCAATAATAATGATATAAAGGGTTCGATACCAAGAAAGGAAACACTTTTATATGGGATTTCTTCTTTGGAAGTTGTAAAAGCCAAGCATAATACACCTCCCTTCTTCTGCTAGTGAACATCATGTTAGCATTGGGTATTTGTCAAAGCTTCCCTCTACATGGAACTTGTTGCCACCGGAAAACACACCTTGGGTAAACGTGGCAGAAATCTTCAAGCCACTAAGTGTGTCCTTGGGGGAAAGCCTCGAGTCAAGTGTTTTCACTTGATTCTTGACTCCTCCGTTTAGGAAAACGCCTAACGAAACCAAGGGGGGTGGACCCTAAAGATTGCTAAGGATGATTAAGCTAGCTAGTTCTGGTGGACAAGTTAGTTTTTTTAGGATTTTTTTATAATGACAAAACTGACACAAGAGGCTTGAAATATAACTTGAAAGCATAACAACATAAAAATTTAAACAACATAAAAATTAAACATGATTGTCAAATTATTCAACACATGATAACAATTAAATAAGATTTGCAATGACAAATAAGAGAGACCAGTGCTGAAAAATGGAGTCAAAATTGTACTGTTGTTTTTAATGTTGGAAAAGAAAATATTGTGCAAATGTTCTTGGTCAATTTTAAAATTAATTTGGTAATGAGTTTTTATTATGGATGAGGGGATTTCCAATATACCATAAGGTACTGGAAATATGTCTGGATTCTGGCAAGGTGGTTTCTCAATCAGACATGTGGGATAGATCAGAGTCTCTGGGAGGTGTTCAACATGACACCAAACGAGTGTGCAGTCTAACGGTATCCCGAGGTCACTACCCAGTAGTTCCTGCTTCCTTTGAGAAATTTGCGCACACTATGCCAAAAAAATTGATATGCCGGATTTTCATAAATGGCTGGTTTATTGGGAAGTGTTAGACTAATTACTAGTATCTAGGCCCCTTTTTGGTTTGATCAGCATGTTCAGACATAGTTGCAGTGATCCAGAGAATACTTGGGACAGAGCCTCATTTGTTTTAAAATATTTTGAACACAAATTTTACTTTTTATGCCCCAAGAGTCTCTTTTCGGGCTAGCACTCAGGAAATCCCTTATCTTGAAACCTTAATTTGGGAAAGAAAGGGGGTGTTTTGATTGTAGATGACTGAAAAAAGTAAATGTTTTATAATTACTACACTATCTAGGTAGTGGGTTAGTATCCGATTTACTTTCTTGCAAAAGATAAACAATATTGTAGCGAAAAACGTATACGGTCTGCAAAAATGAAAATAATGTTCCTACATTCTAAGAGTGGCAATGGCCCAATATTTGGATTGTACCATGATGTTAAATTTTATTCTACTTGGTTTATTTTAACTTTAATCTAACCTAGCATGAAAATTTTGTTAATTTTTATTGAAAATGACAACAATCACAAAATTCAAACCAACACCAATCCCCCTCTGGGAGGATGAGAAGTAAGCTCTGTGAACTTACTTCCAAAATAATTTTTATTACAAATTACAATGCCAAATACTGAAGATGAAGAACTTCTGTTTCTCCTTACAGATCAGGAGAAAAGAGGTTAGAATTTTGTAGAACCAAAGTAATGGAGGAAAGGTAAGGTTTAGTGAAGGTTCTGGATCATCTAGGTTGGTTGGAAAGTGTACATAAAAACCTTCTTTCTGCTGTCACAGTACAAAAACCAGCAAACTTTATTAGTCCAACAAGTGTGCAAAATCACTTTAAAAGTATTTTGGGCAACAACAAAAAATACTAAGAAAATCTAAGTTAAAAAGACTAGTTAACTTGCAAAAATGAACTAAGATGGAATAGCTAGAAATCCACCCTCTTAGGGTCTTGGAAAACCTTTAAAGGGCATCAAATGAGGCACTTAGATGATTTATATAAACCTTAAAAACTTTAAGAAAAGAAATTCTTAAACAATACTAAGAATTTAACTTCCAAACATTATTTAATGATTCTTTCCAAGCAAGACCCAAACTATGAAACGAAAATTTGAATTATATTCGATCTATGCATATAATTTTCAGATGTGATTCTTTATAGGAATTTTAAGTAGATCAGATCTGAGAGTTATCCAAACCAAAGTAACCAAGAAGAAGTTTTTATGTAAGAGAGAAAGAGCAAGGTGAAGGAAACTTGTTGTCAAAAGATCAACAAAGGAACTCTTATGTGGGGTACTGAGGGACAATGTATTATGATGTTCGGAAATGTGGTGTAGTCAAGCTTGATCCACAACTCTTCCAAGCCTAGTAACCTGAAATCACTCAATCAAATTAAAAAACCATGAGATCTGATAATATTATATGAATGGAGACTAAAACAACATGCACATAAACTTATGAAACAGGTTAGATCTAGATCTCTAAAAATATTTATAAAAGAAGGACAAGTAAGTAAACTTACTTACATTAATCTACTTCAAACAATGAAGGAGCCCAAATACATCAAGTAGATAGAAAGAAAATGAAATGACACAGATTACCTCAGTTTCTCATGACAATGTTGATCCACACATAGAAGTACCACACAGTTAGCCTCCAAAGCTTATTTATTAGCAAAATGAACAAGTAGAGCAATTACAATATGGCAAGCCTCCTCTCACTGCAACTCTAACTAGTTTGGAATGAGAGAGGAGCCTCATACTTATAGAATAAACAAGGAGGGGAGGGCGCATTTGTCCAGGAGAGGTAGGAGTGAGTGGTGGAGAAATAAAATGCATGAATATGGCTTCCAAATCCCACCTAATGGGCTTCCAAAACTCGGCCATAAATCAGCTATGTGACAGCCTAAAAGATATCTACCATCTCCTTAACACATGGGACATTCCTCCTTGGGAAATGTGCCCAACACATGGGGGAGTGTGCCCACCTTTAGGGGATTTAATACCACTTATTTAGCTTCATCAAAAAGTTACTAAATTCCTTCTTACATCCCCAAAAATATAGCTGGTCCAAAATCCCATCAATTTTGGATTTTTGGATTTTTTAATTTTTGATTTTTTTGGATTTTTGCAAAAAGATGAAGAATAGAGTGTCTAAAGACTATGAAAAGTGGGTTTAGGGGTAATGTGGGTTCTCTGAGTTAGAAAACGAGCACCCCCATGGTCAAAACAAGCCCTAGACCATGATTTTATCACTTTTTTAATTTTTTTGCCCAAACCATTAAAAAATGGCTTGTTTTACGGGAAAATAATTTTTTCTCAGAACTTAAAAAAACCTAGGGAGACCTAAAACATGTTCATATGACTCAAAAACTATGCTTAGCATGGTTTAATACATTGACACATAGAGTCTAATAACTTTCTAAGGCTTAAAAATTATGCCGACCATCCCAACTTTGGAGGATTGAGTGAAAAACTCGAAAATTATTAGTCGTTTACTCAACAACAAATAATTTCCAAGGAAGAAAACACTCTGGGATAGTCGAAGTAACGTTTAAGTTCTAGAAGCCGAGTATTTTACAAAAAGATACCATTCTAGCACATTATTACAAAATTCCCTCAGGGGGTATGAACATGTGGGACAAAAATAAAAAGGGGCCTAGAAGGCCTAGTGGACTTCTGAACTCTAATAATGAATAATTAGATTGTTCAAGTCTTTGCTAGCTCACTTGAAATCCAACTAAGTAAGACTTAGTAGGAAACATCTAGCTCCATCTAGGGACACGTGCTCTGATTGATCTTTAATCATAAAGAGTATGTGAGAACTCCAGAATCTCTAGTTCCTACACAAAATTTAGACCCATCAACATCATATATATAAGAAACCAAATGAAACAACTAATTCATAAATAATGTACATAAAAACTATAATACAAAAGGAATATGGTACAAAAATAATATACAAAAGTAATGTACAAAAGAAGGGTTTAGAATAATCCTGATAGATAATGCCCCAATGGGAATCCATGGTTGTTGTTGAAGAACAACTTCAGTAGTTGTCCATTCACTGGAAGAGTTAGTTTATTTCCATCCATGTCATTTATATTGAAATAATTAGCACCAACTACTTCACAAATGATGTATGGACCCTTCCATAAGCTGTCGAATTTTCCATGCATGCCCAACTTCTCTCGTTGCTTGTCCCATAATAAAAATGTATCACCAATATGAAAAGGCCCTAGTTTAGCAGACTGTCGAAGGTCCTTTTAACTTTATCTTGATTCTTGATACACTGGTCAAGAGCCTTCCTTTTGTTTTCATCCAATTATATCAATCGATTAACTCTGTTATGTACTACATCCTGATCTGAACTAAAATCCTGAAGGAGATTATATACCGGAAGCTTTAAATGAATGGGAAAAGTAACATCAAGGCCATAAACAAGCTCAAAAGGAATTTTCCTAGTTGAAACCTTCCTGGTTATCCTATCTTCCCAAAAATCATACTTAATTTTTCTATCCCATGCTTTTTTGTTATCACCAACTGTTTTCTTGATTATGGTCATGAGGTCTTTATCACTTTATTCAGCAAGACCATTGCCTTGAGGATAATAGTTGGAAGAATGGGATAAGACAATACCATATTTAAAGCAAAATGCAGATATGTCCAATGAACTAAAAGTAGGGCCATTTTCTGTGGTTATTTTGGCTGGAACACCAAATCTAGTGATGATATTATCTTCTAAGAATTCCATAACCACTTGGTCAGTTTCCTTCTTAGTGGGTGTTTCTTCCACCCACATAGTGAAATAATTAGTTTTGGTGAGAATCCAAGAATATCCATTCCTTGAATTTTCTTTAAATTGACCAATCAAATCGAGCTCCCACTGCTAGAAAGGAGCTTGGACCACTACTGACTAAAGGGGAAAATCTTTCAATTTTTGCTTCCCAGTGAACAATTGACACTGGGGGCTACTTCTGACAAACTTGTGCACATCTGAAAAAAGACTAGGCCAATAGTAACCAACTCTAAGGATTTTATGGGATGTTGTTTTAGCTGCAAAATGTCCACCACAAAACCCTGAATGAAACTCAAACATGATTTTCTTAGACTCTGGTTCATCAATGCACCTGAGTATTAATCCATCTGGGTTTTTGCAACCCAGTCCATCCTGTGTTATGCAATACTTAGTGGCTTTTAATCTCAATTCTCTTCTCTTATGTCCAACTAGGTGATTTGGGAATGTAAGATTAAGGAGGAAAAAGACAATATCTAAATACCAAGGCTGTTGCTCTAATATTTGAAGTTCTTCTGATACTCTTTGTTATGAATTATTGGCCTGACAAACAATTCCTAAGGCTTCTTCATTTCCTTGAGTTAACATTTTAGCTAGGCCTTGTCCTTTCACTAACTTAGTGGGTTTTATCTCTAAGTCATATTCCCGAATTTTCGAAACCCACTTACCTCTTATGCCTAGAAAATATTGTTGGGATATGATATCTTTAATAGCTGTGTGAGGTACATACCCAACAATATTTGAATATCCAACATAAGTCCTAAAATGCTTAAGATATTTGACAAGTGCATATGCCTGTTTTTCCATGGTAGTGTATTTCAATTCTGAATTTTGTCAGGCCCTACTCATGAAAGCAATAGGTTTCTCTTTTCCTTCATTATTTTTCTGAACCAAGACACTAACAATTGTGTCTTTTGAGGCAAAGGAAAAGATCTTTGTTGGCAGGCGGTTTGATGAGTTAGCATCGCAACATAACAGATGCTGCACAACGCCAAAGGTACTGCAAAAGGAGGAAAGCAGTGCGCATGGAGATAGTACTTTTTGTATTTTTTGGGTCATTTGGACCGCATCATATGTATTTTGGGTTATTTGGACCGCATCATATGTATTTTGGTTCATTTGGACCATATTATGTGGGATCTTGAGTTAGTTTTTGTAGAAGTTTGTTAAGAAGTAGTTAGGCAGTTTCCTAAGTGGACCATAAATGTAAAGGCCCGGGCCTATAAATAGATGTAGGTTTGTAAGTGTTGAGATACCGAAAGAGTCTGGATAGCGAAGAGATATCATAGAGATTGAAGAATCTGGGGATAGCTAAGTTGATTGAATATCTTGTTGTATCTGGGTTTTTGCGGAGATAAATATGATGTGATATAGTTTTTGAGCAAAATCCATGTGTCTTTTTCGTTTATCTATGGTAAATGCATTTTGCGATATAAATATGTGAATGATGTGATGTTTCTGTGCTGCAATTAATGCTTTACTGTTATATCTGTTGCATATTTATGGACCTGTCAATGATAAGATCTGTTGAATGATGTCCTGATTATGCTTAATGACTGAGTTGAATGCGTACATCTATTTTTGAATGTTGCAATTAGTTAATCAATTGATGCACAACATCCTCCTTGATTCGGTGGAAACATGGTTTTGTCAACTCTCCCTTGAACATCTCGGGTGAGACCTCATCTGCTCTGCAGGTGTTGCTGGACAAGGTTAAACTTGTCTGGGCCGGTGCTCAGGGAGATCGCAGTGGCTTGGGTGTCCATAGCGTGAGGAACCCCTGTCAACTGGGTTTGTGTCAACAAATGGTTCTGTTGTCTGGACCGTAGTGCGAAGTGAAAGGAGGATATGTTGTGGCATCCGACAAGACCAGAGATCCAAGATTGGTTCAACCTAAAGTTGCGAGAGTTCGCTGAAAAAGAAAATAAGAACCCTCGGTTGTCAAAAAATTGGTGGTTGGGGAAGTATATTCATGATGGTCCACACAAATATTTTTTCTGCGAGTTCTGAATCATCCTGTATGAGTGGTTAGCAAAATTGACCTTCCAGAAGAGGAACTTCCAAGGTGGTGAGCCGACAACCTCAACCCCAAAACTGATCCAGGAGCTGGAAGAAGTTGACAACAAAGCATCACAGGCTGTTGCGGTTTGGGTTGATAGTATACTGGAAGGCTACATCACTGAGTTTGCGGTTGATATAATAAAGTCTTATAGTGAGGAAGAAAGGGAATTCATCAACGGGCCAAGAGGTAGGTTTCTGTTGTCACTACAGTTGTCCATTAAAATGCCCATTTGCGAAAACAACATACTGAAGATGCACCTAAACCAGTAAGAACCCTGGTGGGAGGAGGCTGTGGATACCGCGACGACAGGGGAGCAGTACATGGAATGATAAGGGGTAGATGGGTGCAGGTTATGGTGAGACTATGAAGGAAGCCGAGGAAGAGAGTGGTCTTACAAGGGAAGGAGAAAGGTTTCGACAAGAAAAGAGGCAAAGAACAAGAGAAGGCCCTGCTACGATCGAAACGCAAGGCCGCAAAGGAAGACCACACGAGAGGAAGTGACCTCACAGTGCTGACAAGGATAACCAGTCTATGACCAGGATAGAGGCAGGACCAATCCCCAGCAACAACATACCCACACCTCTTCTCACTATCTCTCAACCAGTAAGAAATACAACTTTGACACCACCGTGTTCATCGGGTCAATAGAACTTGATTTCTAGTAGCTCAGCGACTGTAGGAAGGAAGCCCAAGATGGCGGGAGAAGATGCAAAGTTACCGTTGTTCCACAGAAATGGAACAGATAACCCTGAGCAATACTGGTTCTTATGTGAAGCAGTATGGACTGTAAAGAAAATTACTGATGATAATGCCAAGAAAGGACAATTGGCGACAACTCTTCGGGGTCATGCATTAGACTGGTTCATGAAATTTGTGCAGGTTCCTATAAGCACTCCAGAAAAAATGTTGGATGAAGTTCGAGCTGGATTGATTGCAGGGTTTTGCAAACCCAAATTTGAAGCGTAGTATATTACAAAACTAAAAGAAATTAAGTAGTGTCCTAATGAAACTGTGTGGGATTTTGACCAACGGTTGAAAACATTGATGGCAAGGGTCAGCTTCGACATGAGCAATGTCCATCACAAAGAATGGTTCATCGTGGCATTTCTCCCTCACATTCGACTACCGTTGATGCAACAAAAATTTTTACAACACTGAGTGAAGCTCTAGAAATTGCGATGCGGTTGGAAGCTTCACCGATTGGTGAGAATGCCGCGGGTATGTCATAGATTCAAATGCAGCTGGCCAACTTGAAAATACAACTGCAAGACCTTAAGAATGGTAAAGAACAACATGAAGAAGTATGGTGTATGAGATGTCGTGGGGAGGGGCATACTAAGGCTAATTTCCTAGACTTCCGTAATTATCTGGTTTCAGGAGCACCGAATCAATTGAATGGCGGCGGTATGCCATGGTCCCGCATCTATCAGGTATATGGGCACCACTAAGAGGAGTGTCAATACATGCAGAATATGGTCACAAAACCGATGATTCTGTATAGTACATTCTGCAAGTCCGTGGGACATGAAGACAAGGACTTCCGAGCGTATGGGTTACTTCATGAACGAATGTATGATTCAATCTATGTGAAGGATGACCAGCGTGTCGTGCAACAACCGCAACCGCAGCCATAGGTAGCCCAGCCACCACCTCAACCGCAGGTGCAGTTTGTGATGCAGCAGCAACCACAACAGTTTATGCCACAATATGCTCCAATGCAAATGGATCCACAGCAGCCACAGTATGTGCATCCCGAGCAGTGTGTGCAACTACAACTGAATCCTATGCAACAACAATTCAATTAACTGCAATACCAGCAGCAAGGGGGATTCCGTGGAGGATTCTGCAGAGGATGCGGCAAAGGCTTTGGTCACGGAGGAGGATGAGGAGGTCGGGGACCTATTCAATGTTATAATTGTGGAGTGTTAGGACACTACTAGCTAGATTTCCCACAATTGCAGACACAGTGTACATTTTGTTTTGTTACTGATCACACTATTGAAAACTGTCCGCAGTTGATTGTGCGATGGCAAGCGGGAAATGTTCAGCAATTGCAGAACCAGAATCAATTGCAGCAACCAGTGCAGAATCAAGTGCAACAACCAACACATAACCAGAACCAGCGTCTGAGTCAGAATGCCAACCAAAATGTCAACCAACCTGGGAATCCGCCACTGAATTAGACTCAGGGTGCAACTATCGCGACAATTTCTGCGGAGCTGAGGACACAAGATGTTGCTATCGCAGTTATCACTCATGGAGGTGCAACAACAGGAGAAGATGGTCCACATCATCTCATCCAGTTAGTCGAATAGAAGAAGGTGACGTTTGACATTGATTCCGAGCGTGATGCATTCTTTCAAGCACGTCAAGCGATGGACAAAGATCGCGGTAAGGAAATTATTTGTGAGATGCCCCCTGTTTTTTATTCCACTTCTGAGGCAGGTCCATCGTGGCAGTCTGGTACCTTACAGAATTTTTTTGAAAGTTGTTTATCGCAGGAAAAGGATCCTGATGCTCTTGCCGAGATCAAAGTGCTATTGCAGCGACCAGCCAGAGGACAGCGAGAGTCCACAGTAAACGCCTTACAAAGGCAAAAGACAGGTAAGGAAATGTGCATGAACATTCAAATTGGAGACTATGAGGTTGATTCAGTTATTCTCGATCTTGGTTTGGATGTCAACGTCCTAACTAAGCAGGCCTGGAAGAAAATGGGGAGTCCAACACTGCGCTGGTCTCCCGTACAGCTCCGTCTGGCTAATTAGGCCAAGGTGACACCGATTGGGAGAGTTCCACGCCTAGTTGAGAACATTGGGGGAATGAAGACATACGCTGATTTCGACATTATCGAAGTAGTTGAAGGGGGAAGCTCCTATCCCACGTTGATGGGGATTGGATGGGCTAATGATAGTGCAGCAGTAATCAACTTTAAGAAGTGGATGATGAATTTTTAAAACCGCGACCTCAGAGTCATAGCTCCATTAGATCCGGCTAAAGGACGTAGGTATATTGAACCGGTAAAGGATGAAGTTCCCAGCGAATGGGACCATGCATACAATATCTTAGAAGATTATATTCATCCAATTGCCAACATTGAGCTTGGGTCTCGCAGCTCCAGCTCTGCGTCTTCTGACTTTGATGACGCTTTCGAGAATTGGCAGAATCGCTTGCATGAGGTGTCACTCCGCAAGTGTAGGTTAGTCACGCAGGCATTATGTCATGTTGCAACTGAAACTGTTTCACTGCCAGTATATGAAGGGTTTCCCGGATTGTCTGATTTTCTCGTGGCATTCAAGGAAAAGGTCTCAGAACCACAACAATTGCTGGCACTGGAGGAAGCGCTGAAGGCTACTCCAACACATTGGTGGGTGACACATAAGAAGTCGATTGATGGGTGGTTGCAGTGTCGGAGATTGATGATGGTTCACTTTGGCGACACTGAAGTTTACCACACAGGGAAATACAATGGACGAAATGACCTTGGCAGTCATTTGATGGAATGTCAGATGTTGTGGGCATTGCGACCAAAGCATGAGTGGGTCCATGCCTTTGTCCATACTCTGGACGAGATTCCACAATCATGGTATACTAGAGCTTAATTGCAAGGGGAGATTACCACTTGGTTAGAGTTGACAGTTTCCTTTACTCATACTTTCAGCTTTGCAGATGCCAACCAGGATGTCCATAATGCTTTGCAGCTCATCCGCGATGTGGTTTTGAAGGTTGTTCCCGTGGCATATCCTGCGGACCTGCATACGCATTGCAGGATGTAGTCAATCATGGAATGTTATAATATCACCATCGGACCAGAAGATGGTGATGATCCACGAAATGTCAATATTCTGGAATCAGAAGGTAGTCGTGACGTTGTAGCACCTGATGCACCGACTGATCCGATCATTCAGCCGTTGAAGCTCCGAAAGGTCAACATTAGAACAAAGGAAAGTCCAAATCTTGTGAAGGTTGGGGACTATTGGGATGATGAGATGATGGGGAAGGTCATAGACCCGTTACACGAGTTCTTAGACTTGTTCCCTACAAAGTTTTATGAGATGAAGGGAATCTTCAGGGATTTGGGAGAGATGAAGATCCCATTGAAACCAAATGAAAAACCGATAAGGAAGCGACCATATCGACTGAATCCATGCCATAAGGAGAGGGTCAAAGTAGAAATTGACCGCATGTTGGATGCTAGAATTATTGAAGCGGTTGTGGAATCAGACTGGATTAGTCCTATGGTGGTGCAGGAGAAGAAGACAGGTGAAGTGTGCATTTGTGTCGGCTTGCGGAAGCTGAATGACGCATGTCTGCATGATCCATTTCTGACCCCGTTCACTGATGAGGTGCTAGAGGACGTGGGTGGCTAGGAGATGTATTATTTCATGGATGGGTTCTCTAGCTATCACCAGATCAGAATTGCGAAAGAATACCGCCACAAGACAACCTTTGTGACATAATGGGGTTGTTTTTAGTACATAGTGATGTCATTTGGGCTGAAGAATGCACCGACAATATTCTCTCAGGTCGTTGCTGCTGCCTTTATGGATTTCATTTAGAAGTTTTGCAGGTGTACATGGATGACTGGACAGTCTATGGATTGATCCACGATCATTAGCAAATCTGCGATTGATGTTGGAACGCTGTCGACAGCACCAAATATCGCTGAACTTGAAGAAGTACATATTCTATGCACCATTTGGGATATTAATGGGTCCCATTGTTTGTAAGCAGAGATTGTTGGTCTACCCAACAAAGATTTCACTCATTCTGAGCCTAACACCCCCGACTAATGTCAGCAGTTGAGAGGGTTGTTGGGACACACTGGGTATTATCGCAAGTTCATCCGGGGTTATGCAATGATCATGACCCCTATGGAGAAGTTGTTGAAGAAAGATGCGGTATTTCAGTGGAGTCCTGAATGTCAAGTTAGTTTTGAGATGTTGAAGGCCATTAGAGGAAATTTGGGTAAAAAATGGGCCTCCTAAGGAAAGTAATAAAATAATAGTAGAGAGAGAGTAAAAAAACTACTTTTTTGGATCGTATTTCCAACTTATCTCCTTGTAGGTTTACTCAAATTTCAAGTAGGACTCGTTGGATGCATAATTAAATTATGCATCGAATGAATACCCATGTTGCATACTTTTAACAACATCCACACCATGAAAGATTGAAATTACATTAAAAAACATGTTTCTAGTGAGAGAAAACACGTTTTTTAATGTATTTTCATTTTTTCATGGTGTGGATGTCGTTAAAAGTATGAAACATGGGTACTTTTTGGATGCATAATTTATTTATGCATCCAACGAGTCCTCCCGCTTGAAATTTGAGTAAACCTACAAGGAGATAAGTTGAAAATACGATCCAAAAAAGTAGTTTTTATTTTTTCCCTCCAATTTTTTTACGTGCACCTTGTTTGAATTTTAAAGCATTTTGATTGGCTAATATGTGATGACAAGAAATTGTACTTTAGGGTTAAAAGGTCCATTTTTCATCCAAATTTCCTCTAATGTAAGATGGCTTCAGTGCCGATACTGGTATTTCTGGACTGGAGCAAGGAATTCCATGCCCACGTCGATGCATCATCAATTGCGCTGGGAGTAGTGCTCGCGCAACTAGGGGAAGGGGATATGGATCACCCAATTGCTTTTGTGAGTTGGAAGTTATCATCTGCAGAGAGAAACTATACAACCACAGAGAGGGAAGGTCTAGTGATGGTATATGTGCTACAGAAGTTCAGGCATTACATATTAGGCGGTCACTTTAAGATGTTCACAGACCACTCTGCATTGAAATATCTGGTCAATAAGCCTATGTTGGGGGGGAAGATATGTCACTAGCTACTTCTTTCTAGGATTTTGATTTTGAGGTGATTGTGAATCCAAGACGCTTGAACGCAGGGACAGATCATATGTCACAGATTAAGACAAGAGAGGAACCATCCAACATTGAAGACGGGTTGCTCGATGCGCCACTGTTTAAGGTTGAAGTAGCTGATGATTACTATAAAGAAATCATTCAGTTTTTTGTGACAGGAACCGCACTAGAGGAGTTCACCACCGGTCAGAAGAAGCAACTAGTGCTCAAGGTTGCATATTTCTAGCTAATTGCAGGATAGTTGTACAAACTAGGATCAGCTGAGATCTTGCGGCACTGCATCCTGCCTCATGAGCAAGGGCATACCTTGTCGGAAGCACATGCAGGAGTAGTTGGTGGGAACTATGGTGGTCGTGCGATTGCTAGAAAGGTGCTTCCTGCAGGTCTTTGGTGGCCCACGCTTCACAATGATGCGATAGATTATGCGTAGATTTGCAATGTCTATCAGAGAACTAGGAAACCCTCCAGGAGGGATGAGATGCCACTAATGCCTCAAGTGGCACTGCATCCATTTGATAAATGGGAAGTGGATTTCGTGTGACCTATCAACCCACTTGGGAAGCGCACTGGTGCAAGATCCATCATTACAGCAATAGATTATTTGACAAGATGGGCAGAGGCTGCACCAGTCGTATATTGCACCGCTTCCACATCAACGCGTTTCTTCTTAGAGAACATCGTCACTCGGTTTGGCTTCCCGAAGGTATTGATGAGTGATCAGGGAAGTCATTTCATCAATTGCACCGTCAACGCCTTGATAGAGGAGCTGCAAATACAACATAAGAAGAGCACGCCATATCATTTGCAGGAAAATGGGATAGTAGAAGCATTCAACAGGGTCTTGGAGCATGCGCTGACAAAGGTTTGTAATGCGAACCGCGACGACTGGGATTTGAAGATTTTAGCAGTTTTGTGGGAATATCGCACCACTTGTAAAAGGTTGACAGGACAGACACCATTCAAGTTGGTGTATGGGAAAGAAGCGATTATGCCTATGGATTACATTGTTCTGAGTCTGCGCATCGTGGAAGCTACAGGCATAGATGATGAAGCGACATTAGGAGAACGTCTGGATCAGCTAGTGCATCTTGAGGAAGACCGCTTTATCAGAGGTTTCCACTAGAGCATGAAGGATCAACAGAAGGCTTGGCATGATCGACATATCAACAACAAACAGTTTCAACAGGGTAACTTGGTGCTGATGTACGATAGCAAGTTTATGAAGCACCCAGGGAAATTGCAAATGCATTGTCTTGGTCCATATCACATTGGTAGCATAACTTCAGGAGGAGCAGTATAGCTGTAGTAGTTAGATGGAGCTATGCTCCCAAAGTTGGTAAATGGTAGTAGGTTGAAGACCTATCAGACAGGCTTGGAGCAGCGCGATGCCTGAGTCGCATTCGTAAAAAAAAAAAAAGGAGTACAGGATGCTAGGTGGCAGGATAGCGCACCTACAGGAACATAAAGTGCAAATTGGAGAGAACACGTATCGCAGTTTAGGCGCTAGGATGCAACAGCTACAAGGTCGCGACTAGGTCAAATCAACAATACATGCAGAATATTAAAAACAGTTAATTCGCATTGCGTGATGGAATGATCGGCATTAATGGCAAATCCGACCGTTGGATTAACAGAATCAACAATGGATTTGGGTAATTAAGGCATGATTTGGTCATAATGCATGGTTCGATTTGGTAATGATGGTTAAGGACACAATTCGACACTATAAGAAGGGGTTGGCTCTGGTCGAAAGGAACCATTGCACCAAGTGTGAAGGATAAGCTTAGTGTTGCATTGTTAAGTTGAATTGCCAAGTTAGGTGTTGAGTGTTGCGTTGGTGGGTGAGGAACTGCTGTGCCAAGAAGGGCATTGGTGCGGAATTCCAACTACACCCGTGGTTGAAGTTTCTAGTGGCATAGAGTCACCAGGTAGGCCATTAAGCATCGAAGAAGAAGTCGTCAACATGTCGGGTAGATCATCATTTACAGGAATCCCAAAGAAGCGAGGGGGGTCAACATTTCGAGTCCCCGCAGAGCAAACGACAGCTATACTCATCCGTAATGGTCATGGAGGAGGTCCAAGGGGAGGTAGGACAATCAAGCCACGGAGTTGATGATTCAACTACTTGGGAAGGACTATCTGCTATGGATATCCCTGGGTACGTTCCCCCCTATCAGCATGGTATACCGCTCCAAAAGCTCACGAAGAATCAGAAATACCCCGTGCGGATGCCAGCACTACCAACAGGAATGATGTGCTATATAGATATTGTACTGGCATTGATGTGCCTAAAATACAATGGCCATGACATGGTGGCATATAAGGAAATTACGTCAGACCCTTATGTGCCAAGGACGCAACTTAGCGGTACGCCAATTTTGCAAGATTGAGCTCGTGGGTTGAACCAAGCGGGATTGCTCGGACTCACTAATATGCCACACTTTGGGCGATTGCCAAAGGTTAACGCTTGTGTGAAGCATTTGCTCACTTGCTTCCATGGTGGCACATTATGGTTGGACAGATCGGTTCTAGTCATTGTCGATTTGATTGCTGAGATCATCAGATCGTCGAAGAATGGAGTGGACCCTTCGCAATACTTCAAAGGGAAGGAGAATGATAAGAAGAGGGTGGCACAGTTGGTGCTGCGGTACAAGTTGGAACATGACGGCCGCGCCTACTGCACTAGCAGTATTAATGATCAGGAGGTCCTTACTGGTGCAAAGATACTGTGTTGCAAGGTGGTTCGGAAGAATCGACCCAACTAGTGTAATTCAGGGGTCATGGTGTGTGCAGCGCAGTGCGCAGAAGGCATGCAGATGAACTGGTCACTATTTTTGTTGAACCAGTTAGCGGAGGATGAAGCATCCGTCCAAGATGGGAAGGGCTCCTTCATGTATAGCTGGCTCCTAATCTTAATCGCGCTGGTTTCCTGGAAGGAGCATGACACTTATCATGGCATGGAAGTTGAGGCCGCGAAAAACCATAAGGGTGCGTGCTATCAGAACTTATGGTGGGTGCAAGAACCCGAGCACCTTAGGGAATGTGCAATGCAGTTTTGGCTATATTGGGAGATGCTACAAGATGCAGCGACGAAGGTTCCTTGCTTAACTGAAGAAACCATGGTGAAGTACAAGCAGATTGCGTTGTTCGCGATTCGGCCTCATGCGATTCACGTGCAAGCAAGGCGCGACCCTGCAAAGCAATGGTTTTCGACACACTATAAGTTGTCCAGGGAGGAGCTGGAGGGAATCATCAGTGATTGGTCGGTCGAATGGCAGGAACTAGTTAGTCTGGAGGAGATTGAGGTGAGACCTCTAGCGACGGGCCCAGATGATCCATTGTCCATGCAAGACCAGTAGAGTCACCATGACTTGGATCAGGAGTCAACAAAGATTCCAATGGATGATGATATCGACCGGGAGCTCTATGATTGTGACTGACAATGAGGCTCTCCAGGCCTTGCTGCAACAGTTAGAAAATTTGACCATCAACATCAATGAGCTTCCTACGAAGGATTTGAAAAATGTACATGAGGTTTCTAGCTGGTAAATGGTGGAGAGAATACAAGAGACCAACAGTCAGTTCCTATGATTGCAGGAAAATGAGGAAGCATCCCAACAAGAGGTCGCAAAGTTAAATGGAAAGGCAGTGGTAGCACGGGATGTCATTGACAAGTTGGAGGATAAGCTTGAGCAGGCGATGGCTGAGAAAGCTCGAGCGATAGTAGAATTGAAGCAAGATCAATATCACCTAATAATGGAGAAAACCACCATTTGGGATAGCCGAGTGCAATTGGATGCAGTAGTCTCTGAAGCATGTCAGCATATACCGAAGCCCACCACAAAATTTGATCTGGTTGAGCAAGTGTAGCGACTTGGGGCTGTCATTGTAGAATTACAGAAGCACAATCCGGAGTTGGCAGCTCTAAATCACCCTTACACACCTAAAGAATAGGCGGGTGAATGAAAGCACACCCTTGAGGTGGCCACACATATGGGCGAGCTCGAACAAGCCACGAAAAAGCTCACCGTTGAGACCACGCAGTTTTGGGGCAGCATTGTTCATGATGAGCAACTAGAACAACTAACCAAGCAACGACAAAAAGCAGAAGGGAAACTAGCGACATTGAAGGTGTCGCTGAGGACGCTACCACCAGTTGCTCAGGTCGCCAAATCAGAAGAACTGAAAGATTTGCAGGAGTGCATCACAAAAGCTGAAGAGCGTCAGAAGAAGCGCAACTGGAGGAATTCCAAGAGGTTGGAGGTCATTTTTTTATCAAGGCAAGTTTCGTACTGCAGGCTATACAGGAGGGTCTTCGAAAAGTTGCAGAGAAGATGACTAAGCATCCATACATGCAGGATGTGATAGAGAGCCAGGCGGTGGCTGTAGCGGTGAAGGAGCAGATCTAGGAGGTCGATCAGCAGTACAAGGACTTCATACTTCAGACCACTCAGTACACAACATCCAATTGACGTGGCTCAATGGCAAGTGACAAGATTGTGTTGGAGGCCTGTTGGTAGGCGGTTTGATGAGTCAACATTACAAATGTTGTGCAACACCAAAGGTACCAGGAAAGAAGGAAAGCAGCGTGCATGGCAATAGTACTTTTTGTGGTTTTTAGGTCATTTGGACCGCGTCATGTATTTTGGGTCATTTGGACCGCGTCATATGTATTTTGGGTCATTTGGACCGTATTATGTAGGATTTTGGGTTAGTTTTTGTAGAAGTTTGTTAAGAAGTAGTTAGGCGGTTTTCTAAGTGGACCAAAAATTTAAAGGCGCAAGCCTATAAATAGATGTAGGTTTTTAAGTGTTGAGATACCGAAAGAGTCTGGATAGAGAAGAGATATTGGAGAGATTGAAGAAATGTGGGGATAGCTGAGTTGATTGAATACCTTGTTGTATCTGGGTTTTTGCGGAGATAAATATGATGTGACAGAGTTTTTGAGCAGAATCCTTGTGTCTTTTCCATTTATCTATGGTAAATGCATTTTGCAATATAAATTTTGTTAGTTTTTCAGAATTTTCAATCTGATCTAAGATCTTAACTGAGAGAATAACATGTACAGCATATCTATAGCATATCAATCATGGACACAATAATGCAAGCACACAAGAGACACGGACTTTCACCGGGGAAAACCAAGAAGGTGAAAAACCCCGCAACTTCCTTAGAGATAGATAGAGCAATGATACAAACCAAGTATAAGAGATAGTCCTCCTAGCTGCAGCTTCCCTTCCTCCACAAGTGCGCCACTCTCCAATGAGAGTATGAGTAAGAAAGTGAATGATCAAATAGAGTGCCTCCCGCACTCTATTTATACTTGACTTGACTTGCCTAATAACCTTTACTAGGTCAACCTTAACTTAACCACATAACATAATGTTGACAGGGCCGACCCCCAATAGGGTGGTCTAATAACCCTTTTACCCACATGACTTATATAGGACCGACCCCACTAAGGTGGTCTAATAACCCATCAAGTATAAGTTATGACACTTACAATATAAATGACAACACTTCCGTATAGAGGAATAATAACATCTCTATAGGAATACAAACACTTCCATATAGAGGAATAATAACATCTCTATAGGAATACAAACACTTCCATATAGAGGAATAATAACATATCTATAGGAATACAATATACATATATGAAATACATTTCGAAGTTACAAATACATCAACACTCCCTCTTAACTAGGAAGGTATTTCTCGACACAGATCTGCTAGCACAAGTCTTCTTCTTTGGATCATCGTCATCGAATCATCATCATCGTCACTGCTGCTGCTATCTCAATCAATCTCCGATCTACACGTCATAGGAAGTTCTATAGAGCTAGTCCTTTTTCATACTGGATGTAGGCCCACCACTTGTAGGTCTTCATCATCACTAGCCATACTATGGAATCCTTAGGACTTATTACGTGCGTCACAAAATCTGGCTGTAGCATCCCAGGCTATTACGAGCATAAAGCTCTACCTATCAGATCTCCTAGAGCATATTACATGTGACCCCACCACAAAACCTGGTTGTAGCATCCCAAGCTATTACGAGCACGCAACTCTACCTGTCGGATCTCCCAGGAGCATATTACATGTGGTCTCACCACAAAACCTTGTAAGAGCATCCTAGGCTGTTACGAGCACACAGCTCTACCTGTCGGATCTCCCAAGGACACGTTGCATGTGGTCATGGAAAAACCTTGCAAGAGCATCTCAGGCTATTACGAGCACACATCTCTACTTGTCGAATCTCCAAGGACACATTACATGTCATAGGACAAAACCTCGAAATAGCATCCCAGGCTGTTACAAGCACACAGCTCTACCTGTCGGATCTCCCAGGGTGCTATTATATGTCCTCCCAGAGCAATTCCTTGAAAGAGCATCCCAGGCTGTTACGAGCACGCAACTCTACCTCTTGGATCTCCCAGGTCAACTTACATGCTCATCTGCACAACATGTCCACTGCCATAGAGTATCGTCCTGATACTCACCATACATCATCCTTATGTACATGATCATCCTGATCATCATCACTGCATCGTCCTGATGCATGTCGTCCAAAGCATCATCCTAATACTCATCACACATGATCAACCTGATCATCATCATAGCATCAACCTGATGCATATCATCTAGAGCAACATCCTGAAGCTCGTCATGTGTGATCATCCTGATCATACAATGCATCCACTTGATGCATACCAAGTATCTACCTGATATATATAGAAATTCATGGTCCACCTGATCATACAATGTATCCACCTGATACATATACAAATAAATGATCCACCTAATCATACAATGTATCCACTTGATACATATACAAATACATAATCCATCTGATCATACAATGTATCCACCTGATACATATACAAATACATGATCCACCCGATCATAACAAGAATCCAATGTGATGCATATATAGAACAGTAACTGGAGCATCGTCCTGATGCTCATCATCTAGCACTTACATCCACAGTCATGTGAAGCATCCTCCTCTCACCATGCTTGGAATGGCTCCAGCAAATGTGTCCACCACTTCTTCCTCGAAGTGTCATCAATCTGAATAACATCAAGCCTCTCTCTAAAGTACTCAAACTTCACTATGGCTAGTGGTTTCATCAACACATCTGCAACCTGCTCATCCGTCGCAACATATAGGAGCTTCACTGCTCCTATATGCGCCATATCCCTGATATAGTGATATTTTATCTCATCGTGCTTCGACCTGTCGTGGAACACAGGGTTCTCAGACAGCTTCACACAACTCTGGTTGTCACACTAGATACCAATAGCATCCAATGGGAGATCAAATAACTCAGACAGTAGCTTCCTCATCCATACTACCTCACAACTGGTCGAACAAGCTGCAACATACTCTGCTTTGGCTATACTCAGTGCTATGCAGGACTGCTTCCTACTAAACTAAGAGATCACACCTAATCCCATACTAAAGCAGCATCCAGAAGTGCTCTTCCTATTTGCAGCACTGCCTGCCCAATCTGAATCAACATAACCCTGCCGGTTGAACTTTTGATTTGCATCATACTTGAGCCCATAATCAATTGTACCCTACAGGTACCTCAGAATATGTTGTACAACAACTAGGTGAACACTCCTCGAATCTGTCAGGAACTAGCTCAATGTGTTCACTGCAAAGCAAATATCTAGTCTCGTGTTCGTCAGGTACATCAAGGACCCAATCATCTGACGATACATAGTGACATCAACCGGCTTAGATGAAGCATCACACAGAAGCTTCAGGTTCGATTCCATAGGTGTGGCCATGGCCTTGCAGTCCATCATTCCGAACCTCTTCAGGATCTCTACTACATACTTCCCTTATCCAAGGAATATCCCATCTGCACTCTGCCACACCTCCATGCCTAGAAGATAGTGCATCATCCCCAAGTTCTTTATCTCGAACTCAGCAGCAAGCTTCCTCTTCGTGTCGGCAGACAAACTATCTTCTCCTGTAACAAACAGATCATCCACATACAGAAGTAATATCACTGGATTACCTTCCTCAACCTTGTAGTAAAGGTTGGAATCTGCTTTACTCTTGGTAAATCCCAAAATGGATAGAAAAATGTCCATCCTACCATACCAAGTCCTAGGAGCTTGCTTCAAGCCATACCAAGATTTCTTCAACCGACACACATATGAATCCCTGTCATGTGTCTCAAAACCAAGTGGCTGCTCCACATACACTTCCTCGTCGACTACACCATTCAAGAAAGCTGTCTTGACATCCATCTGGTGTATCTTCCATTTCATCACTGCATCCATAGCAAGTACTGATCTGATGGAAATGTACCTAGCTACAGGAGAAAAAGTTTATTCATAGTCTATCCCCTCTTTTTTAGAGAAGCCACGAGATACAATCCTTTCTTTTTATTTTTCTATGCTATCATCTGCAGCATGATTGATCTTATACATCCACTTGGAAGTCACAACAGACTTCCCTTCAGGTCTTGGGACTACATCCCAAACATCATTCTTCATGATCGACTAGTACTCCTTGATCATGGCATTCTTCCCGAATCCTGGGAACTTGAATATCTTCAATAGATAATTTTTGTTGCTGAACAAATGTTGTAGTCCTTCATTTGTAGGTGATGGTATATGATCTTTCCTACAAAACAAGTTAAATTGCATGATTAGAAACATCTCATTGTTTTCAGAACAAATTCTTACACATAAATAAATATGTCATTCAGTCATGCAATTTAGCCAATGCTTCAATACAACATTTATCCATATCCCGTAACTTTATAGATGCCTTCCAATCTCTACTAGAACATTGTTGAGTGTGCACAACTCCCAACATGTAAGCAAATAGGTTTCATTCTAGATACGTATCAATGGAATGTTGTACAGTGTCATAAGCCACTTATCCATCACATGCATATTAGTAGTATGTTGTTCATTAATGCAATTATTCTAATATGCATAAAACACATCCTAAGTCTAGGAACATAAGCATATACATCATTGAACAATATGATTTAAACAAACAAATATGCAAGTAATGACAATTTAAATACTTATCTTTGTTTGGTTTGTAGGGTGGACTCCCTCTCAATATTTGCTTCCTTGTAGGAACTACTGGAGTGTGCTCCCTCTTGATCTTTGCTTCCTGGATTACCTTTCTTTGAACTTATATCCATCCTCGATCACTTATGCATACTTACTGGTATCATCATTGTGCTATCCTCGAAGTCTCATACACACATTCATTAGTCTAATCTTAATACTATCAAAAACATTATGATTCTAAGTAATCTTAAAAATGTATGGTCAAAATCATTTCATACACAGATAATTTATCACAATCTATTTACTCATGGATATTCCTATTTGACCATGATACTTTTCTGGTTAGTCATATCATCAATCAAAGTAATAAGCATAATATGCCTAAACCCGTGATTACTAACTTCAATGAATAATCATTATCAATCATGCCATGTATACTTATATAAGAGATCCTAACGCAAGGTAGGATTCTAACTTGATATAGGAAAAACATATCTGGTTATCATATTTGCTAGTTATGTATATCAATGTCTTCATGTTCTCTTCAATGACTTGTGCTAGTAACCTGCATATCTCATAGGTTAAGCATTGTATAACCAAATTATACATACCTCGTAAGTAGAGCTTCTATGTGATCCACGACAATGGACGAATCTTTGTCTTCATGTTACCATGGTCATATGTTCTTGAACTAGAACATGATTTGTCTTTCCTGATGTACCTTTCATGTTAGCGGACAACATCCACTTCATACAACACCACAATGCATTAGTACAATCATAAGTGTCAAAACCCTAATCAATGAATATCTGCATTCATAATTTTATTAAGGTGATACGACAAGTATAAAGTTAATCAAGATTGCACTAACCTTAATGAAGACAAACATACAATAAACTTAATCATGAATAGATTTAGAAACATACCTATGAGTCATACCTATCGAGATTGCTTGTAATCTTCTTATGTAAGGCCTTAGCCTCATCTCCCTCTAAAACAGGAACTTATTCACTTATGCAGATGACCAATCCATTCTCTTCTAGGATTAACCCAATCCACTTGATTTGCAGAAATTGGATCTGGAGCTAGATTAGGGTTTATTAGGGAAACCCTAAAAATTCAAACTTTGAATTTCAAACTTCTGAAAGGATAGAAATATGCACCTTGATGAGCTGATTAAGCTAGTATACTCGGAGTTTGAAAACTGCAAAGTTTCACTCCTCAAAATTTCCTTTGAAACTTCTCAATATTCTGGACAGGATCCAGAACTAGGGTTTGATAAATCCCACCCTTATTCCCAACCAAAAGGTTTGATCCAAATCCCTAAACTTCGATTTTTCTGAGGAGCTTCCAGCCATGGTCACACACTTCAGAAATTCCAACTTTTGCAAAAGCCCTAATTTTCCACCTTTCTGATCAAAATCCCGAACTAGGGTTTGATCAAGTTTGGCCTTCTACCCAACCAAAAAATTTGATCTTGGTCTCTAAATTTTGATTTTGATGAGGAGCATCCAGCCGTGGTCTCCGATACAAAAAATTCCAACATTCTCCGAATCCCTAAATTCCCGAAGCCATGAATGAAGGTACTCAAAATCCAATTCTGTTTTGACATAAATATGCACCTGATTGTTTCTGGTGTAGCTCCTAAATTTCAGATCTACAGGGTCTGAAAATTCTTCTTGTGGTAGCCTGACCTGTTATCTTTCCAACCCCATAGGTCTGACCTCAATTGGATTTTCTGAGAGAGAGTTATGCCAAGTGTTGCAACACGACCGGTTTATGGGATAAACCAAGAGAGAGAACTTGTATGGCATGCCACGTGTCACTGGTTCAGTTTCAGCCTCTGAAAAACTTACCTGAGAAAGTACAGTCCATGCCCTACCTGTCACGTTTTACAAAATTTCATTTGGAGCTTTCGATCCCAAGTTATGACCTTTTTTCCTAGGTCACATGTTTATGACTCAGATCTGGAAGAGGCAGAAACCCTATATTGTATAGCTCATCAAGCACAAAGTACAATGAATTAGAGGTTTTCCTTTGGACACAAGGTACATGGGGATATTATCTTTGACCTGTAATATTTTCAGATCCTGAAACCTCGCAAAAAATTATTTATAGTGAACATGCTATAATGACTGATTTTTGCTATATCAAGCCCTAGCTTCGCAAATGCAACAAGTGTCATAAATGCCATACCATGCCTTATTTCAGGCTAGCTCTGATACCATGTTAGTTTTTCATAATTTTCAGTCTGATCTAAGATATTAACTAAGAAAATAATATGTACGGCATATCAATCATGGATACAATAATGCAAGCACACAAGAGACACAGAGTTTCAACGGGGAAAACCAAGAAGGTGAAAAACCCCGCAACTTCCTCAGAGATAGATAAAGCAATGATACAAACCAAGTACAAGAGATAGTCCTCCTAGCGGTAGCTTCCCCTCCTCCACAAGTGCGCCACTCTCCAACGAGAGTATGAGTGAGAAAGTGAATGATCAAATAGAGTGCCTCCCGCACTCTATTTATACTTGACTTGACTTGCCTAATAACCTTTACTAGGTTGGCCTTAACTTAACCACATAACATAATGATGACAGGGCTGAGCCCCAATAGGGTGGTCTAACAACCCTTTGACCCACATCACTTATACAGGGCCAACCCCACCAAGGTGGTCTAATAACCCATCAAGTATAAGTTACGACACTTACAATATAAATGACGACACTTCCGTATAGAGGAATAATAACATCTCTATAGGAATACAAACACTTCCGTATAGAGGAATAATAACATCTCTATAGGAATACAATATACATATATGAAATACATTACGAAGTTACAAATACGTCAACAAATTTGTGAATGATGCGATGTTTCCTTGCTGCAATTAATGCTTTACTCTTATATCTGTTGCATATTTATGGTCCTGTCAATGTTAAGATCTGTTAAATGATGTCGCGATTATGCTTAATGACTGAGTTGAATGCGTAGATCTATTTCTGAATGTTGCAATAAGTTAATCAATTGATGCACAACATCCTCCTTCATTCGACGTAAACATGGTTCCGTCAACTCTCCCTTGAACATCTCGGGTGAGACCTCATCTGCTCCGTAGGTGTTGCTGGATAGGGTTAAACCTATATGGGCCGGTGCTCAGGGAGATCACAGTGGCTTGGGTGTCGACAGCGTGAGGAACCTCTATCAAATGGGTTTGTTTCAACAATATGCAAGTCTTTTGAATAGTCTGGACTGATTAGAAATGGAGACTTAGCTATGGCATCCTTTATATTTTTAAATGACATCTTTCCTTCACTTGACCATTCAAATCTGGCATTTTTCTTTAACAATTTTTGTAAATGTTTCATATGCTCTTCCAAATTAGGGATAAATATTCTTATAATGTTGATTTGACCATTGAAGGATTGGAGGGATTTTAAATTTTGGGGCAAGGGAACTTTCTTGATAGCTTCTACCCTTTCAGGTTGAATCTTGAGCCCATATTTGGAAATTATGTGACCTAACAACTTTCCCTCATCAACACCAAATACTGACTTGGCTAGATTTAGAGAAATGCCATACTTGCAACATCTTTCAAAAACTTTCCTTAGATGATTGACATGGTCAGATCTTTCCTTAGAGAAAACTGTCAAATCATCATGATATATTTCAATGATCTTATGAATTAATCCATCGAAGGAAAATTCCATGGTCCTCTGAAAAGTGGCACCCGCATTTAATAGGAAAAATGGAATCCTTAGAAACTAATAAGTGCCCCATGGTGTGGTGAATGTTGTTTTATATTGATATTCTTTATTAGCAAGCACTTGATTATAACCAGAGAAGCCATTCAAGATGGACATCATTCCAGAACCAATTACTCTTTGAAGTAAGGTTTCCATGTTGGGCAATGGGTAATTATCTTTTAGGAAAGATATGTTAATATTCCTAAAATCTATACATATTCTAACTGACCCATTTTTCTTTCGTAGAACTACTAAGTTGGAGAAGCAAGATGAATGCCTTGTTGGTGTTATAATCCCTACTGCTAACATTTTTTGAAGTTCCTTCTGAACAATAGGGGCCAACTTAGGATTTATTTGTCTAAGTTTTTGGCAGAAAGGTTTGGCTTCTTTCATTTCTTCTTTAAGTGGAATGGTTTGTTGGAAAACATCATCCCTATAAGCTTTAAGCTCCTCATGACCAAAGACCAAAACATCTCTGTATTCTTTGATTAATTCGATTAAGTCATTTCTTTCCTTTTCTGAAGTGCCTTTTCCAATGTTTATTAATTTGGGATCTTTATCTGTTCCAATATTCCATTCCACATACTCCCCTAGTTTTATTGATTCCTTCTTATTCTTGTGCCTATCTTGTCTGTCAAAGAGTTTCTCCAAAGTTATGAGATTACTTGGGATATGATTTCTGACATTTTCTTCATGCTCCTGATACTCTTTAACCTCTTGATGATAACTAACCCTACAATCCTCAAATACTTGAACATTATGGATGAATCTCAAAAGTTGCTCATCATTGTTCGAAATTTTCCAATGAGTTATATTATCAGGAATTGATGGCCTAAAATTAATTTCCATTTTACCATTCCACTTATCATTTCATCAGAGAACAGTTTATCTGCTGAACTGTTCTCTTCTCTTGGGATTTCTTGAAGGTTAAGTGCATCAAACCATTCCATGGTGTCCCAAACATAGTTCCTATACTTCTTTAATCTTTAACACTTGCATTTATACGTGTTCTTTAGTTGAAGGATAACTAAATCTGAATCACCCTTAATGTTCAACATCTTTATCCCCATGCCCTTAGTTGTTTCTATCCCAAGTAATAATGCTTCATATTCTGCTACATTATTAGATGCTTCAAATTCAAGTCTGAAATCAAAGTTGAAGGTTTGCTTAGAAGGTGAAATGATTAATACACCAACCCCTTTTCCTGACTTAGAATATGTTCCTTCAAAGTACATTTTCCAAACTTCATCTACCTTTTCATCTTTTAATTTTTCTTTAATAGGGGCCATGAAATTAGACAAGATGGCATAGTTTCCAAAGTTATTAGTAATGCACACAAACTCATTTGAAGGCTTCTTAGGATTTTCTACATGATATTTCCTTTATGTTTCCCTATGAAGTATAACTCTTGTGTTTTTTAATGTAGGCACGGTTGCATAAGTCCAGTCCATATGAATATGACCACCCAAAGTTGCAGCCCATTTTCTTGACAAAAGTATGCCCCAGTTATCCGGCACATCAACCACCAAAATATCCATTGTAATGTTGACATCTGGATACTTAGCCAATCTTACTTGAAGGTCCAAAATTATCCCAACCATATCAATTTCTCTATCATCCATAGCACAAACATTGTGGTAAGGTCGGGTGATTCTCAAATCTAATTGTTCCATAACTTTTCTTGTGATCACATTTGATGATGCACCCGAGTCAAGCATGCAGTTATGAAGAAGCATATGATTCACTAGTAAGGAGACATAGAAGGGAGGATGATCCTTTCTTCTTGGATCCACACTATGAAGTATCACTAGTGCATATTCACTAACAACGTTATTGCTTGGGAGGACCTTTTGTTTGGCTTTATCATGGGTTGTATCCTTAGGGCCTTCTAAAGCTTTCAAAAACTTATCCTTTTGACTAGGATCCTTAAGGAGTTCCGTTGCATGCACATGGAATTTAGCATTATTTAACCAATCACCCATGTCAAGATTTGAATCAATTGTTTGAGGATTTATTAGCTTAGGCACAAATGGAGCTGCTTTGGTTGATGTGGAATTGTCCTTTCTCTTATAAGTAGATCCCTTAAATCTAGCATCCATCATTTCTCTAACCTGTTCAGGTGAAGGCTTCTCTCCATAGTTTTTTGTAATGAAATCCTTTTCTTGGCTATACTCTATGGATTGTTTCCAATGCTGATTAGATAGAGGGTAGGCTTGGCCTACCAAATTTATAAATTCAGGCTCGCTTGATTTTGCATCTTGATTACTGATCTCATGAATTTATTGTTCATTAACTTGGCTAGCTATATAACAAGTGGATTCCTAATGAAACTGATCACATGTCCTGCAATATGGAATAGGATCATCTACCATGTTGGATGATTCTAACTGATTTGGAACTCTTGGCTCATTAAAAGGTGATTTCTTCTCATATACTTGATTTTGCTTATGTTGAAAATTCCTTGTTTCATGAGGAGCATGGGCAACATGGTTTCTTTCCATCATAACCAACCTATTCTGAAAGTGATTTAGTTGCGAATCGTGATTGGCCATTTGTTGATTCTGATTAGTTACCAAGGTTTTTATCATTTCAGACATTTCTTTCATGGGATCTTTGGATGACTCTTCATATTCTGAATCTATAGCTTTACCCTTTGACTCTTGATGTTTGCTGTATGATGAATTATTTCTTGTAAATCCTGGTATGTTGGACCTACCTGCATTATGCATATTTTTCTCAATCTTCATAGCCACGTCTTGAGAACTTTTAAGAGAATCGGGCTCTTTATCTCTTAGATGATACCTCATATCACCATTGAATGCTTTAATGTAATAGATGAGGATTGAGGCATCAAAGGGATTAATATCTTTATGGATATTTGTAATTAAGTCCCTAAAATTCTTGTTGAATTCTTCTACTATTTAATTCTAATTTTTTTAATGGTGTGAAGAGATGCTAGTTGATATCTTGGTTCTTTCTTCTCTCCCCATTTTTCTTTAAAACCAGTTAGAAATTCATCAAGAGTTTTATATGAATTATAACTTATGTCCAAGTACTAATCTGCAACATCATCTTCTAATGAGAGGGAAAACAACTTCATTTTGACATCATCATGATTGCGAGCAGGTGCATTACACCAACTGACCGAGAGTCTTAAGAACTTTTGTAAATGACACTTAGTTGTGACAACTTTGTTTCCTTGAAAAAATGGAAACTTCTTGATAGCATCATTAGGAATGGCATGTGGTTTACCTGCTATCTAAGAAAATTCAAGGGGTTTGAAAAAATCCATCATTTCTTCAGAAGGAATATTACCAAACAAGTTGTGGATATCTAAGATGGAATGGGACCCTAAATTCTCAAGGATTCTACAAGAAGCTTGTCTATTCAACCTCCTTCTATAAGCCATTTCAGGCTCAAGAATCAGATCGACTAGATTTTCAGAATTTCTTCTAGTTGAATGCCTTGAAGGGTTTCATGACAGTGGAGTCGCAAGATGGATCGAGTGAAATTTTACTTCGTTAAACCAGATCTATCAATTTTATTTTTTTGGAAGTCAATGACAGCGCCAAAGAAATGTTGCTGCCAGAAAACACACCTTGGGAAAATGTTGAAAAAATATTCAAGCCACAAAGTGTGTCCTTGGGGGAAAGCATCGATTCAAGTACTGTCACTTGATTCTTGACTCCTCCGTTCAGGAAAACTCCTAATGAAGCCAAGGGGGTGTGGACCCTAAAGACTCCTAAGCATGATTAAGATAGGTAGTTATGGTGGATGAGTTAGTTTTTTAGGTGTTTTTTATGATGATAAACTGGCACAAGAGACTTGCAATATAACTTGAAATCATAACAGCATAAATATTTAAACAGCATAAAAATTAAAGATGATTGTCAAATCATTCAACACATGATAACAAATAAATAATATTTGCAATGATAAATAAGAGAGATTAGTGCTGAAAAATGGAGTCAAAATTGTAATGTTGTTTTTAATGATGGAAAAGAAAATATTGTGCAAATGTTCTTGGTCAATTTTAAAATTAATGTGGTAATGAGTTTTTTATTATGGATGAGGGGATTTCCAATATACCATACGGTACTGGAAATATGTCTGGATTCTAGAAAGGTGGCTTCTCACTCAGACATGTGGGCTAGATCGGAGTCTCTCGGAAGTGTTCAACACTACACCAAACGATGGTGTAGTCTAATGGTATCCCGAGGGCGCTACCCAGTAGTTTCTGCTTCCTTTGAGAAATTTTCCCACACTATGGAAGAAAAATCGATACGCCGGATTTTTGTATATGAGTGGTTTATGGGAAAGTGTTAGACTAATTACTAGTAGCTAAGCCCCTTTCTAGTTTGATCGGCATGTTCAGACATAGTTGCAGTGCTCCAGAGCATACTTGAGACAAATCCTTTTTTTATTTTAAAATATTTTGAACACAAATTTTATGTTTTATGCCCCAAGAGTCTCTTTTTGGGCCAGTACTCGGGCAAGCCCCTATCCTGAAAACTTACTTCGGGAAAACAAGGGGTTGTTTTGATTATAGATGACTGAAAAAAGTAAATGTTTTCTAATTACTACACTACCGAGGCAGTGGGTTAGTATCCGATTTACTTTCTTGCAAATGATAAACAATATTGTAGCGAAAAAAGTATATGGTCTACAAAAATGAAAAAAATGTTCCTACATCCTGAGAGTGTCAATGGCCCAATATTTAGATTGGACCACAACGTTAAATTTTATTCTACTTGGTTTATTTTAACTTTAATCTAATCTAATGTGAAAATTTTGTTAAAGTTTTTTGAAAATGACAACAATCACAAAAATTTGAACCAACACCAATCCCCCCCTCGGGGGATGAGAAGCAAGCTCTATGAGCTTACTTCCAAAATACTTTTTATTACAAATTACAATGTCAAATACTGAAGATGAATAACTCCTCTTTCTCCTTACAGATATGGAGAAAATAGGTTACAATTTTGTAGAAGCAAAGTAATGGAGGAAAGGTAAGGTTCAGTGAATGTTCTGGATCATCCAAGTTGGTCAAAAAGTGTGCATAAAAACCTTCTTTCTGCTGTCACATTACAAAAACCAACAAACTTTATTATTGCAAAAAGTGCGCAAAATCACTTTAAAAGTGTTTTTGGCAACAACAAAAAATATTAAAAAAATCTAAGTTAAAAGATTACTTAACTTGCAAAAATGAACTAAGATGGAATGTCTGGAAAGCCACCCTCTTAGGGTTTTGGAAAACCTTTAAAAGATTGTCCAATGAATCACTTAGATGCTTGATATAAAACTTAAAAAATTTAAGAAAACAAATCCTTAAACAATCCTAAGAATTTAACTTGCAAAAATTATTTAATGATTCTTTCCAAGCAAGACCCAAACTATGAAATGAAAATTTGAAGTATATTTGATCTATGCATATAATTTTCAGATCTGATTTTTGATAAGAATGTCAAGTAGATCATATCTAAAATTTATCCAAACCATAGTAACCAAGAAGAAGTTTTTATATAAGAGAGAAAGAGAAAGTGACGCAAGCCACCTCGTCGCAACAAGGTTCTTGCTTAACATTACACACAACACGACCACAATGTTCACACAAACAAGGTGTAAAGCAAGATGCCAGAAGTGGCTTATATTACTTCTACCAATCAGTTACAATGCGAAATAGCTATAAATACAAGTAACTAACTATCTGTTGGCCTCAGCCGTTACAATACAGAATTAACTGTGGTGTGTTCTCTCAATGTGTCGACCTCACCCTCTCATGGTTCACTGCAGAACTATGAGCTATGGCTCGATCTTCTCTGCATTTGGAAGTTGTGTAACTGTTTGCTCTAGTCTACAGAACTTATCCCCGAACTCCGCTTTGCCACTACTTGGCTCTCCAAAATTCCAAGTCCCCCTCAACTAGTCCAACTCCCTGGTCTTCTACTCAGCTTGCTGTTGTTCTCGAGACCACTGCAATCCCCAAGTGATACAAACCGTTACACCAAAACCCCGAGGTGTTAGTGAAGGCCGTCCACTAGGATCTTAACATCCCACCATGCTCCGCATTCCAGACTCTGGGATGGACGTGCGCCCGTACGGTGGTGTCCCCTTTGCGCCGTACGAGCCTCGGGCGAACACTGCAATGCCGACGTTGCCACCCGCTCTGTGACTTGAACCTAGGTGGAGGATCTGATACAAAATGATACAAACCCTTACACCAAAACCTCGAGGTGTTAGTGAAGGCCGTCCACTAGGATCTTAACACCAAGACACACATTCTCTATCAGTCGATCCTTCCATGATCCTGAAAACCTGCAACTGTCAGTGCCTTGACCGTGCTGCATAGACTCTGCCTGTGATGACATTTGTCATGTCTTCACCCACCTGTAATAACTGCCATTAACTTCCTTAGCAACCCCGAATTGTTGCCAAGTACTCTCCTTGACTTCTACGCTTCCCTTTGACAAGCTACAGTAAACCATCACGTCGGCCATACTGTCCTCCGTCAGCTTCGACTCACCTTTCTATTTTCACTATGCGCTTAGGATTCACCATTCCGCCCCTTCCTCCTCGCTTGGCTCATGCCCAACTTGTCGATTTCGCAGTCCGACAACATGTCGACCTTCCTAGGACCCTTCAGCAACTTGTCCCCTATCGAAATTCACATGTCGACTATCGACTCTCATCTGTTGACAACTAACATGTCGACTCTTGAATTCCTTCGCACTCCTGTCGATTGCTTCGATAGTTCCCTGCTCGACTTATTAACTTTGACAAGTCAATCTGCTTCACAAACCAGTGGTCATCGGCACTCCCTCTGGTCATCTCTCTCATGTCGACTAACCTCAATGGATATGACTAGGCCCCAATGCTCCTACATCAGACTCCCCAGGTGAAAAATAACTTGACTAATCCGTCAGTCTCCTGAAATCTTCTTCGGAAATCCATGTCACCTCCTGCAACTCATCATCCTTCCATCACACCAAGTATTCCTTCCTCCGCGAACTGCATGTACACCCGACTTCGCGTTCCTCCATTACTTATGCGATATCCTCCTTATGTCGATCTGGAAGCTACTCCGTCGAGTCCATGTTTGACACTTCTGTGCTTCCGCTACTTAAACCTTCTTCAAACTTGTATAGATCTGAGACATTGAATGTTGGTGAAATTCTCAAGTCATTTAGCAGCTCCAACACATAAGTGTTGTCTGAAATCTTCCTCAAGATCTTACATGGTCCAATCTTCTTCATCTTCAGCTTTTTATATGTCCCCATCAAAAATATCTCCTTCCGCAAATGTGCATAGACCAAGTCTCCTTTGTTGAATGACTGCAGTCTCTTCGTTCTGTGGGCTCTCAACTTGTATGCCACGTTGCTCTTTTCTATGCGCTTTCGCACATCTTCATGAACTTCTTTCATGTGCTCTGCGAATGATTCTGCTTCCACACTTTTCCTGATTTATGTCGGCAACTCGACCAAATCCACCACTCCATGTGGGATTCTTCCCTGAACAATCTAGAATGGGCTCAAACCTGTCGACTGATTCACAGAATTGTTGTACACAAACTCTGCTTGCGCCAACATGTTCTCCCACGACTTGGGTTTGTCGGTCATCAAACATCTCAGAAGGTTTCCCAAGCTTTTTTTCACCACCTCGGTCTGTCCGTCTGTCTGTGGATGATATGTCGAGCTAAACTGCAACTTTGTATCCAGTTTCTTCCATAGGGTTCTCCAGAAATGTCCCATAAACTTGTTATCTCTATCTGATGTGATACTCTTTGCCAACCCATGCAAGCTGATTACTTCCTTGAAGAATAGTACAACAATGCTTGTGGCGTCACTTGTCTTTCGACACGGAATAAAGTGCGCCATTTTTGAAAATCTGTCAACTACAACAAATATTGAGTCACTTCCCTGCTGTGTCTTTGGAAATCCTAGCACAAAATCATGCTCAGGTTTGTTGGTCACCCTATATTCTAATTATTTACAACCAACACACAATATGCTCAAAATAAATTGTCAACCCAGGGAAGTCTTTTATTTCAATGGCAATATGCACAATCTATGCATAAACAATTCAAGTAGTTGATTGAGTAAAATGGAGATAACTTATCCTACCTATCTGCTTAGCAAAACTCATTCATAAATAAAACTAATCTAACTCATACATCTAGGAATTCAAAGTACAATTATCTTCTTACAGAAATCAACCCAGCAGTTACTGATCTAGGAATAAAAATGAACTAGATCACTTTTGCAAGAAGTTAAATCCTATAATTATCAAACTACAGTATTCAATCTTAACTAAAATGATTCATCTAGCAACTACTGTAACTCAATCACAATCTACCTAATCTAATGAATTCAATAAAGATACAACAACAACCAAAATTAGAAATAAGCTTGAACTCTAAATTGATAAATATTGAAAATCCTAGAAAGCACAGATGACTGAAAGGAATTGGAGTTGAGCTTGGCTGTAACAACTGATTCAGCCACACCATGCATCAAGTAAACTATCCTACATAGTCGACTGTCACACCACATAGTTGTAGCTATTCAGGATGCAATGATAAACTACTAGGAAAGAATGCAATTATAAATTCTCTGTTGTAGCTAACAGTAATATGCCTAATGCAATTCCACACCACACAACATGAAAAATAAATAAATTTAACTACCTACTTAGCTCGTCAATCTTTGTGAGAAGGACAGCCCTGGCCTTCTACAAAGTCGCCGTGAACTACCACAAATTAAGACATGGAAATATGAATAACTCTGCTCTTCATTAAATATGGTAATCCACAGTCTCAGCTCTCTGTTACAACCCATACAAAAGGATAATTAACCAACCCCCAGACATGGAAATCCTTCCCATATTTATACATGCCAAGTACAGTTTGTGATCTACTAATTTCACGCAGCAATGAAGATCTCTGATCTTCATGCTGCAGAGTTACAACTAAAAGTGTTACAGCCGTATTGAATGAGGTCGTTAGACATGAAGGATATGTTAGTTTTTCAGAAATTTCAATCTGATCTAAGATCTTAACTGAGAGAATAACATGTGCAGCATATCTACAACATGTCAATTATGGACACAATAATACAAACACACAAGAGACACAGAGTTTCACCGGGGAAAACCATGAAGGTGAAAAACCCCGCAACTTCCTCAGAGATAGATAGAGTAATGATACAACCAAATTACAAGAGATAGTCTTCTCCTAGCAACTAATCCTCCTCCTCACATGTGCGCCACTTTTTGAGTGATGAAAGAGTGAGTAATGAGTAATCAAATAGAGATCTCCCAATCTCTATTTATACTTGTCCTGTCTTTCCCAATAAACCAGTGGGGCCTACTTGTCTAGCTTAGCCTAATAACCCATGGTTACATTAATCTAGGCCGAACCCACACTTGGTGGTCTAATAACCCATTTTCCCACATGACTTATACAGGGCTGACCCCGTCAAGGTGGTCTAATAACCCATCAAGTATAAGTTACGCCACTTACAATATAAATGACAACACTTCCGTATAGAGGAATAATAACATCTCTATAGGAATACAAACACTTATGTATAGAGGAATAATAACATCTCTATAGGAATAGAATATACATGGGTAAAATACATTCTGAAGTTACATATACATCAACAATCCCTCTTAGCTAGGAAGGTATTTCTCGACACAGATCTGCTACCATAAGTCTTCTTCTTTAGATCATCATCGGCGAATCATCGTCCTCGAATCATCGTGATCGTCACTGCTGCTGCTATCTCAATCAATCTCCGATCTCCTCATCATAGCAAGTTCTACAGAGCCAGCCCTTTTTCATACTAGATGTAGGCTCTGACTTGTCGTGGAACACCGGGTTCCTAGACAACTTCACACAACTCTGGTTGTCACAAAAGATACCAGTAGCCTCCAGTGGGAGATCAAATAACTCAGATAGTAGCTTCCTGAGCCATACTACCTCACAACTAGCCAAACAAGCTGCAACATACTCTGCTTCGGCTATACTCAGTGCTACACAGGATTTCTTCCTACTAAACCAAGAGATCACACCTAATCCCATACTGAAGCAACACACAGAAGTTCTCTTCCTATCTGCAGCATTGCTTGCCCAATCTGAATCAACATAACCCTGCAGGTTAAACTTTTGATTCGCATCATACTTGAGCCCATAATCAACCGTACCCTTCAGGTACCTCAGAATATGCTTTACAGCAACCAATTGAACACCTTTCCGATCTGTCAGGAACTGGCTCAATGTGTTCACCGCAAAGCAAATATCTAGTCTCGTGTTCGTCAGGTACATCAAGGACCCAATCATCTGACGATACATCATGACATCAACCGGATCAGATGAAGCATCACACAGAAGCTTCAGGTTCGATGCCATAGGTGTGGCCATGGCCTTGTAGTCCACCATCCCAAACCTCTTCAGGATCTCTACTACATACTTTCCTTGTCTAAGGAAGATTCCATCTGCACTCTGCCACACCTCCATGCCTAGAAACTAGTGCATCATACCCAAGTCCTTCATCTTGAACTCGACACGAAGCTTCCTCTTGGTATCGGCAATCAATCCATCCTCTCCTGTTACAAACATGTCATCCATATACAAGAGTAGTATCATAGGATTTCCTTCGTCAACCTTGTAGTAAAGGTTGGAATCTGATTTACCCTTAATAAAACCCAAACTAGATAGAAAGTTGTCTATCCTACCACACCAAGTCCTAGGAGATTGCTTCAAGCCATACAAGGCTTACTTCAGTCTGCACACATATGACTCCCTGTCATGTGTCTCAAAACCAAGTGGCTGCTCCACATACACTTCCTCCTAAACTACACCGTTCAAGAAAGCTGTCTTGACATCCATCTGGTGTATCTTCCACTTCATCACTGCAGCCAGAGCAAGTACTGATCTAATGGAAGTGAATCTGACTACAGGTGCAAAAGTCTCTTCATAGTCAATTCCTCTTTCTCGGAGAAGCCACGAGTTACAACCTTGCTTTGTATTTCTCCATGCTAACATATGCAGCTTGCTTGATCTTATAGATCCACTTGGAAGTCACAAAAAAATTCGCTTTAGGTCTTGATACCACATCCCAAACATGATCGATTGGTACTTCTCGACCATGGCATCCTTTTACTGTATCATGTATCCTGGGAACTTCAGATTCTTCAATATCTTCAATAGATAGTTTGAACTTCATTGCTGGAACAAATGTTGTAGTTCTTCTTTTGTAGGTGATGGTATATGATCTTTCCTACAAAACAAGTTAAATTGCATGATTAGAAAAAATCTCATAGTTTTCAGAACAAATTCTTACACATAAAGAAATATGTTATACATTCATACAATTATTTTAGCTAATGCTTCAATACAACATTTATCCATATCCCGTAACTTTCTAGATGCCTTCCAATCTCTACCAGAACATTGTTAAGAGTGTGCACAACTCCCAACATGTCAGCAAAGAGGTTTCATTCTAGATAAGTAGCAATGGAATGTTGTACAGTGCCATAGGCCACTTACCCATCACATGCATATTTTTTATTTTTTATTTTTCATGCAAAAGAGTGCAGGGGAATTGAACCCCACCCTACACTATCAAAAATATCTAGCCTCATCACTCACCAAGTGAGCTACATTGCTGGCCTATGCATATTAGTAGTATACTGTTCATTAATGTAATTATTGTAATATGCATAATACACATCCTAAGTTTAGGAACATAAGCATATAAAACATTGAGCAATACTATTTAAACAAACAAATATGCAAGAAATGACAATTCAAATACATATCTTTGTCTGGTTTGTAGGGTGGACTCCCTCTCAATATTTGCTTCCTTGCAGGAACTACTGGAGTGTGCTCCCTCTTGAACTTTGCTTCCTGGATTACATGTCCTTGAACTTATATCCATCCTTGATCACTTATGCATACTTACTAGTATCATCATTGTGTTACCCTCGAGATCTCATATATAATCATATATTCATTAGTATAATCTCAATACTATCAAAATACAATAATCTTAAACATGTATAGTCATGATCATTTCAAACACAGATAATATGCATTAGCATTCAAAGTTTCAGGGAAGACTTCTCTTACTCATGCATATTCATATTTGACCATAGAACTCTTCTGGTTAGTCATATCATCAATCAAAATAAGAAGTATAATATGCCTAAACCCATGATTACTCAAACCTATAACTTCATGGATAATCATTATCAATCATACCAAGTATACTTATATGAGAGATCCTAACACAAGGTAGGATTCTAACTTGATATAGGAAAAACATACCTAGATTAGCATGCTATCTAGTTATGTCTAACATACCTGCATAATGTCTTCTTGTTCTCTTCAATGACTTGTGCTAGTAACCTGCATATCTCATAGGCTAACCATTATAGAGCCAAGTTATACATACCTCATAAGTAGATCTTCTATGTGATCCATGACAATGGATGAATATTTGTCTTCATGTCACCATGGTCATATGTTCTTGAACTAGAACATGATTTGTCTTTCTTGATGTGGCTTTCATGTTAGCGGACAACATCAACTTCATACAACACCACAATGCATTAGTACAATCATAAGTGTCAAAACCCTAATAAATGAATATCTGCGTTCATAATTTTATTAAGGTGATACGACAAGTCTAAAGTTAATCAATATTGTACTAAACTTAATGAAGACAAACATACCATAAATAGATCTCGAAACATACCTGGATAAGTCACACCTGTCGATATTTCTTGTATTCTTCTTATGTAAGGCCTTAGCCTCATCTCCCTCTGAAGCGGGAACTTCTTTACTTATGCAGGTGACCAATCCATTCTCTTCTACGGTTAACCCAATCCACTTGATTTGCAGAAATTTGATCTAGAGTTGGATTAGGGTTTGTCAGAGAAGCCCTAAAAATTCAAACTTTGAATTTCAAACTTTCGAAAGGATAGAAATATGCGCCTTGATGAGCTGATCAAGTTCGTATACTCAGAATTTGAAAACTGCAAAGTTTCACCCCTCAAAATTGCCTTTGAAACTTTCAGATCTTCTAGACAGGATCTTGAAATAGGGTTTTGATAAATCCCATCCTTCTTCCCAACCAAAAGGTTTGATCCAAAGCTCTAAACTTTGATTTTTCTGAGGAGCTTCCAACCGTGGTCACAGACTTCAAAAATTCCAACTTTTGCAGAAGCCCTAATTTTCCACTTTTCCGATCAAAGTCCCGATCTAGGGTTTGATCAAGCCCGGCCTTCTACCCAACCAAAAAATTTGATCTTGGTCTCTAAATTTTGATTTCGATGAGTAGCATTCAGCCATGGTCTCCGATTACAAAAATTCCAACTTTCTCCGAAACTCTATTTCCCGGAGCCATGAATGAAGGTGCTCAAAATCCAATTTTGTTTTGACAGAAATATGCACCTGATTGTTTCTGGTGTAACTCCGAAATTACGAATCCACGGGATCTGAAACTTCTACCTATGGTAGCACAACTTGTCATCTTTCCAACCCCATAGGTATGACCTTAATTGGATTCTTTGAGAGAGAGTTAATCCAAGTGTCGCAACGTGACCTGTTTATGGGATAAAACAGGAGACCGAACTTGTACGGAGTTCCACATGTCACTAGTTCACTTTCGGCCTCTGAACCTTCGGCCTGTGAAATTACAGTCCGTGCCCTACCTGTCAATTTTTACAAAATTTCATTTGGAGCTTCCTAGCCCATGTTATGACCTTTTTTCCTAGGTCACCTATTTATGACTCATATCTGGAAGAGGCAGAAACCCTAGATTGTACATATCATAAAACACAAAGTATAACGAATTAGAAGTTGTGCTTCGGACACAAAGTACATGGAGATCTTATCTTCGACCTGTAAGAGTTTCAGATCCTGAAACCTCATCAAAATGGATTTATATCGAAAGTTATATGACGAATTTTTTTTCTATATCAAGCCCTAGCTTCGCAAGTGCAATAAGTGTCATAAATGCCATACCATGCCTTTTTTCAAGCTAGCTATGATACCATGTTAGTTTTACATAAATTTCAATCTAATCTAGGATCTTAACTAAGAGAATAACATGTACAACATATCTAGATTATATCAATCATGGACACAATAATACAAGCACACAAGAGACACGGAGTTTCACTAGGGAAAACCATGAAGGTGAAAAACCCCGCAACTTCCTCAGATATAGATAGAGCAATGATACAACCAAAGTACAAGAGATAGTCTTCTCCTAGTATATGATCCTCCTCCTCACATGTACACAACATTCTCAGTGATGTAAGAGTGAGTAATGAGTAATCGAATAGATATCTCCTGATCTCTATTTATACTTGTCCTGTCTTTCCCAATAAACCAGTGGGCAGACTTGTCTAACTTAGCCTAATAACCCATGGTTACATTAATCCAGGCCGAACCCACACTTGGTGGTCTAATAACCCATTTACCCACATGACTCATACAGGGCCGACCCCATCAAGGTGGTTTAATAACCCATCAAGTATAAGTTACGACACTTACAATATAAATGACGGCACTTCCGTATAGAGGAATAATAACATCTCTATATGAATACAAACACTATATAGATGAATAATAAAATCTATATAGGAATACAATATACATGGGTAAAATACATTCCGAAGTTACATATACATCAATAGGATATTGTTAGTCTGACATCAATGGATTCAACGGATTAACCAATTGGGAGGTGTCCTGTCTCTTGCAGCAATGCTTTGTTTCAGCGAAGACTTGTTATAGCTTCACATGGAAAGATGTGTTGTTCCTTTGAACATGAGGACTTAACTTTGAAGAGTAACAGCTGGAACCACATGTGATTCTTTCCCAAGGCATTGCAGTTGATACACCTGTGCTTTGATCTTGACTAAATGAAATCAACACAAGTTAGCATAAATCAAAGGATAGAATTCATAACTGTTAACACCTAAAAAGTGCTCACTAGCTCATTCCCTTACTCACATGACCCATTTGTCCACTTTTCCACCATCTGAGCCTCTGAAACCAACAAAAGGTCACCAAAAGACCTTAGTACACCCCTTTTTCCATTAAAAAAGATTATTTTTCCAAGAAAATCATAAAAAACCCTCAAAAAGGGTCCAAATTCCCAAAAATATTAAAAAGGGAATTAAAATATTATTTTTATTCAAAAAAGGAAAAAGGAGGGAAAAGTACCTAAACCATGTTGACCCACCATGGTTTAGGTACTTTTCCCTCCTTTTTCCTTTTTTGAATAAAAATAATATTTTAATTCCCTTTTTAATATTTTTGGGAATTTGGACCCTTTTTGAGGGTTTTTTATGATTTTCTTGGAAAAATAATCTTTTTTAATGGAAAAAGGGGTGTACTAAGGTCTTTTGGTGACCTTTTGTTGGTTTCAGAGGCTCAGATGGTGGAAAAGTGGACAAATGGGTCATGTGAGTAAGGGAATGAGCTAGTGAGCACTTTTTAGGTGTTAACAATAACCATAACAATCTTAGGCATTAAATAAATGAAGCAATAATGAATTATACCTTGTCTAGATTGATGAATGATCTGAAAGAAAGGCATGTATATGGTTTATGAAAGTAGGGTATAACAGGGAAAAATGATATAATAAGTGTGGTAAAAAAGGGGCATTTCCAGGGCCCAACATCTCCCCCCAACTATCCATTTGCATGTACTCATGCAACAACTTCCACTAGTCTGAATCTGAATCCAAACTGTACCTGTGAAAATTGGTAAGATTGTAGGCAAGTTGCGTTGGTTCCCCATGATGCACAAATCCATGACAAGAATACCACTTCTCCCAGCACTGCTTTTCCTCTTTTCTAGTCAAAATATAGCTGTTTATATAAGAACTCACGAGAAACCATATGAGGGGAAATCTGAATCTTAGCCCGAGCCACCAGGCTCCACACTTTTTCATGCACTACACATACCCTGGCACCCTTGTTAAATCCTGCTTAAAGTTATCAAAGAAATACGGGTCCCCTTCCTTCAAAGCTGGGGAAGAATATAACCATCTGTACTCACTACCCTCTAGGGCATGCTGCTAAGTGCTAGAAATTGTTTGGACACAAGTAGTGATGATTCTTTCTTGCATATTTTCCAAGTGCTGAACAATCTCAGGAAACTCGAGAGACTTTGCATGTCTGGCTTTGAGTCCTATTGGAAGCCGAGGTTCATTTCTAATCCAGAGAGTGGCATTATCCTCATTCTTTGTGATAGTTTGAAAGGCATCTCGCCATTTCACATGGTTGATGACAAAAGAAGTAAATTCTCTCAACTGAACATCCCCCAAATGGGGCACAGGATTGGAATGAGAGTCAGTATAGCATGATTTATCATGTAAATATAATTCACACAACAAATTTTTCTCCTCATCATGGCTTTCGAATAAAGTTTCTAAAAACTGAGAGACTGTTGCTATCTCAAATGTCCTTCCCTCCTTTAATGCCTTCATCTTGAATAAAGTTGTATGTTCATAAAGAAATACAGGGTAGGAAGGGGATGGAGCCTTGCAACTCAGCAATTCCCAGGAAAGAATATACAATTGGTTCTTCTCTTGTTGCATGGATTTGAATTTCTTCAACTCTGCCAACTCTTTTTGAACGTTTTCCCACTAGATTTTCTAGAAGAACAATTCCTGAGCCCATTTCTCTCTCAATTCCCTGACAATATTTCTATGTTCATGGAGGGGTACCATCCCTTCTCTGCACTGAGAAATATATTTCTTCCATTTATCTAGATCAAGATTTAGTGAGAAAATATTTTTCTCCAATCGCTGAATCCTTCTATCCTCCACATCTTTTTCATCATCAGAATCTAAATTAATGATGCCTTGAGATAGTAGCATTCTTACCTCGTCACCAGATGTTCTAGCTTTCTAGCTTTCCCATTGTGGAGTAACGGTGTAGCAGCCTCATCTTCCATCGGTGTTGCAGTGACCTCTACTTGTGTTGCAATCTCAGCAGCTAATTTTGGGGATGTTGGTTCTTGTGTGGTAGCATCCTGTACCTTCAATTCTACCTCAGCGACATCAGTTTAAGTTGCAGTCTCAACAAATATTTTTAGGGACATTGGTTCTTGTGTAACAACGTCTTCCCCTTGTTCCTCAATGTCAGCAATTGCTATCTGAGTTGCAACTTCACTAAATAATTTCAGGGATGTTGGTTCTTGTGTAATAGCACCCTGTTCGCTTATTTCTTCAAATTGATGAGGTTGTTCTTGGTTACCTCAATACCTTCTGAAAGATGAGACTAGTCCTGTAATAGCTCAGTATTTCCTGACGGCTAGGATTTCATTGCTTCATCTTCTCCTAAATCCAAATCAGGGATTATGTCCACTTCGTTCTCATATCCCTCCATCAACTCCATTTTGGGTTCTCTTTCTCCTTCTTGCTCTGTCTATGCAAGACTTTCTGCTTCCCTTCGTAGCACTATAACCCTGTGCCCTGCTGAAAAGAATATGTCTCCACATTTTGGGCATACAATTTCTCCTTGTTCCTCATTTCCCAATGTAGGGGATGAATTTTCTAGCAAATTCGCAGCTTCTATTAACATATTCAAATTATTTTCTACCTGTTTCCTAGTCACTTCCTTCCATTTCTCCAACTCATCCTGAAGCATTTGCACTTCCTCTTTTAACAGTTGATTTTCATAAAGGAGGTTTTCAACTTAAGGCTCATCCATAGCCGGTTCTTGTGCGACAGCAGGTGTTTTGGGTTTTAAAATTGGAATTTCTATGCCTGTCCCAATTACACAAGTTGTTTCTATTGTGGTAAATTCAATATTTGCCTCAATTGCACATGTTGTCTCTACCACTGTCGTAGATCGAGTTCTTATTCTCTTCACAAATTCCAATGGTTGGTCTTCACTGCCTGCTGCTGCCGCTATAGCAGCTCTAGTTCTTCTCCTCTTTGTTAGCGTAGCTGTCTGACCCTTATTCCCTGACCTTTTTCTTTTCTTCTATGACACAAGGGTTTCCAAATTCTCAGAGAGAACAACAAAATCCTCCTCTTCAACAATAGTTCCCTTTATTTTCGAGGAGGATGCAATATATAACACCTCCATATTTCCTTCCTCCGCTGCCTCTTCCTGGTGCTCTCCTTGCATTGCCCCTTTCGCAGTTGCAACTTCTACTATCACAGCTTCAACAGCTGATCCAGCTTCATCCTCCTCTGTTGAAGCTACTAATGAAGCCATTTCCACTGCTTCATCTGCCACCCTAACTGCAATTTCAATTGGGTCTATTTCTTCCCCTATAGGATTTATTGTTGTTGCAGCCTCTAATGTTACTGACTCGTCTCCCATGGCTTCCATCACCATTTCCCCTATAACAAGGTTCGTTGTTGTCGCAGCTTCCCCCATATCTACTTCTTCTTCTCCTTCAATTTGATTTCGTGCTGATACTCCATCCTCCCCCCCAACTAAATTTGAGGTACTCCGGTCCTCTTCTCCTTCTCTAATACACCCTAGTTCTAATATAGGTTCTCTAATTTCCTCGGCCCCAGCAAGAAATTGTGCCCAGGTCAAATTTTGGTGTGCAAGGGCTCTTAAAATTAATAATTTAATTAAACCATGGTTGGTGAGGGAAGAAACCGGGTGTTGGGTTGTTCGTGCATATCCAACCATGTTTTGTAGGGTCTTAAAAAGATAAAACGACATATTAACGAGGTTTCCATGGCGTAGATGAGATAATAAGGGGAATTCAGAGAAATAAACAATTTGGTACCTACCTTCACAAGATATATATTTCTTCAGAAAAATTACCAGCTGATCCTAGGGATGAGGTAACGATTCCAATGCAATTCCACAGCCTTTTGGACGAACATTGTCCCAAACTGCAAGAAATTCTCTTCTTGCAGTAGCATTCGGCACTTTCCGTCCAAACAATTTCTTCCCAACCTGGGGTAAGCTAGTAACCTCGGATATAATTGCCTCTGTAACCTCAATGCATACCCTCTTGACTTCAGAATGAGTATTAGTCAAGTTAAAAACAAACTGTAATGTCGTTTCAATGTGGAAACCGCTTAAACATTGAAAATACTCGCTCCACCCAGCTACTGCAAAAATGGCAAAAACTTATGCATTGGCACGCAGAGCTTCCGTGTTCTCAGGTTCATGCTTAATCGGGTTACCCATAATAACCTCCCTTCATAATTTAGATAATGAATACAACGATTATCAGTTTAGACGTGGAAGTCGCAGCTTATGGACATTCATGGAATAGCTGGAATTTGAAATTGGGTATTTTTAGAAAGATGGCGCAGTTTTCAATCCGCGGTGAGATGATACAATTAAGGAAAAATGGCATAATTGGGGCATTTTGGTACGAATCGGGTAAGGTAATGGTTAGGTTGTTAATCCTGACACATTCTTTGACGGTTAAGTGTGTACAGTGTGCTGACAGGGACAAAAGACAAAGTGTGCTCATCACTGCCACATTTAATTTGATGCTTAATCATGTAAAATGTCATAATTCATACCTTCATTTTATGAGCTCAGCCTTAAATTTCCACCATAACCCGACTTTGTTATTTATTCCATTAAGAGATCATAAATGCACATGTGCTGAGATGAGTTGGCCACCGCCAACCAGGCTGATAAGTACATCCATGCAGATGGATATGCGAGACGACCCAATAATTTTCTTCGTTCTTGGCAGACTGCGATTGGAACTGTGGAGTCATCATTTAAATTAGAGCTTGGTCACATCGTTAGCGGTGAGACTGTTCTAAGAGGCATATAATCTAGCGGAGTTGCAGTTGATGAATAAGAGGAACTAGGAATGAAGACTTGCGAAGAGTTCGGTAGAATGTGCCGGAGTCACTGTTGTGAAAATTGGCAAAATAGGAAAGAATAGCGGAGTCGCAGCTGCTGGAAAAAATTGGAATGAATGAAAATAGTGGAGTTGCAGCTGCAAAAATTTGCAAAATGGGAAAAAATGGCGGAGTCGCAGTTGCTGAAAAGGGAAAAAATGCATGAAGAATAGTGGAGTTACAGCTGCAAAGATTGGAAAAATGAGCAAGGTAGGGAGTCGGAGCTGTCCAAAATGGAGTAACAGGAAAAATTTTCAGCCGGCTGCTGAAAGCTGAAGAATCATCCATCTTCTTCAAAGAGCTTTATTAGATCAGAAAAACAATGTAAGGTTTCTGCAATCGTCTAGCCCAGTCACGACTGCTACTCCTCAAATTAATTCCTGCACACAATTCTTCAAAACATACCCGATCAAGCATAAAGGAAAGAATAAATAAAATATAGGAAGAAAAAGAGATTATTTATGTACAAATTATGTGTGGAAATTGTAGCTCTTAAAAATTCACAAGGGTTGAGAAAAATCCTTGCCTTGGCGTTAACTGATAATTTGGATCAGCTGCAACATGTGAAATGAAAGCATTCTTTGAGATCAGTTTGTGATACAGTTGCAGCCGATGACCATTTGCAAATAATGGTGTTTTGTCTTCATCAATGGTGATCAATGGGACTATTCCATTGTCAAATACTCGATCTATCTGATAAGGTTCCAACCAACAAGTGTTCAATTTGCCTTTGAAATCCCTCTTGAACCGTGAATCATATAACAGAGCCCAGTCTCCTTCTTCGAAGACTCTCTTCTTTATAAATCTATCATGCCATTTAGAGCGCTATTGTTGGATTAAATCTATATGATGCATTGCGGCTGTGCGCTTCTCATCCAATTCATTGAGTTAATTAAGTCGGTTCCTCTGTGCTTCTCATAAATCAAGATTTGCTTCTACAACTGTCTTCAAAGTTCTAATTTCAAATTCAATTGGGAAAAAAAAATTCTTACCATACACCAATTCATATGGGGAAAAACCAGTGGTGTTACGCCATGTAGTGCGATAGGCCCACAGTGCCTCTGGAAGTCTCTCAGCCCAATATTTACGATGGCTTTTCACTATCTTTGTCAAAATAGCCTCGATGACCTTGTTTGTGCTTTCCACTCGGCCATTGGCTTGTGGATGATATGGCGAGGTGATGTTGTGCTGAATGTAAAACTTCTGTAACAGGGCTTCCAATTTGTGAGACACGAACTGTGGTACACCATCTGTAATGATTTCCTTAGGTATTCCAAACCGACTAAAAACTTCTTCATATAGGAAATCAATTACAGCCTGATCATTAGCTTTGACCAAGGCTACAGCTTCCACCCATTTGGTCATGTAATCTGTGCAAACCAAGATGTGAACTTGTGAAGAACCTGCAATAATTAAATAATGCAAATACACGAGATATCAGAAATAACAGAACTCAGAATCACTTTTATATTGATCACGGGCCACTTCGAGGGGGCAACCTCCTTTGAGCAAAATAAATACAATTAACTTCACGGTGCCTTCATAGGCCTCAACACACACTTATATACTAAGTCTAGGTGCCAATACCATGGGTCAATACTATGTGTCAATACAAACCATGGGCTAAGTCTAGGCGCCAATACTATGAGTCAAAACCATGGGCCAATACAAACTATGGATCAACAAAACTATGGGCGACTTACAAAGCATATGCGCCAACAACAATAACACAAACTATGGATCAACAAATACTACGGGATGACTTACAAAGCATATGCATCCAACAACAATATACTAACAAAGTAAAGACATGGGTTCCTAACATCCCCTCTCCCTTAGAAAAAGCTTTGTCATCAAAGCTTTAGATGTGGAAATTGATGCAGAATCTGAAGGAGTGGGTCCCCTGTAGCATCCTCGGGTTGCATTCCGAGCCACTGGAACCTTTGGAGTTTCAGGGAGGATTGCGTGGAAGGTTGTAGACAAAGAAGAACCATATCAACGATGTGAAAAGTGCACTCAGAACGGTGTTGATCGGCTTGTTGTTTCAGTCGAATTATTTCCATGTGAAAATTGTCCTGCAGAATGAGAAGAAGTTGATCACGGTTTCAAAGAATTGAGTCAATTGCCTGAACTGGGCAGCTGTTGAAGGTGTATGGAAGAAGAGCTGGTGGTGCCTGTCCAGAAACGCTTCATATGGTGTCCTTTGAGATGTGGTACTATACCACTGGAGCACTTCTAGGAAATCCATAGAAATAGTTGTCCAAATCTGTGGAGGGATGGGAAAGGGTTAGAGCAGTTCCGAAAGGAGGATTGTTTCACCCTTGTTGATCTGGAAAGTATCACAGTCAACCACCATCCGTTGAATTGTCCTTTTGAGTCCCTTCCAAAAGAAGTTACATTGTTCCTGTTCATACATTTTGAGGAACCCAGAGTGCCCTACTGATGAAGAAGCATGGAGTTCATAGAAGATATAGCTCTGTTGAACAGATTGCAACAAATTTGGAACAAGCAAAGAAATAGCTGTAAGAGAAACTGGGTCATCAAATGTGCGAGGAGGAACATCTTCCACCATATTGTCCTTACCCTTCTGGTAAGTGGTCGCATAGTCATAACCCATGAGTTGGATAACCCATTTCAGGTGTGCTGGGGAGGAGACCCATTGTTCCAGGAAAGTTTCCAGACTCTGGAGATCAGTCTTGATGCAGAAATAATTCCCCAATAGGGATGGCTACCACTTCTGTACTGTATGCAAAATAGCCATCATGTCCTGCTGAGATGTAGATGCGGCTAAATTCTTACCGGAAAGGTCTCGTGAAGGCGGCAAGCCCACTGATGCAACAAAGACACCTGCATATCTATCCAAGGAAGTAGTGGAGACCATTAGTGGGTGAATCTAAAGGGAATGGAGATGAGCAATGACACCATGTGAATTCTTCTTAAGGATCTTTTCCAGGCGATGTGAACTAATGATGCGAAGAGACCCTAGTTGTAAGCCCATAATTTTGTGTTGTGTCCCATTGGCTGAAAACTGCATCCAAAGTTCAGCAAAATCCCATAAGATGGGGCCAAGTGTGCGTAACCATTGAACGCCCAAAACCACATCACATCTGCCTAAGGACAAGGAAAACATGTCAAAGCATAGGTTATAATCTTCCATAGAGATACGCACATTGTGACACTTCCCCTTGCAAGGTAAGGTGCCCCCATTGGCAACCATGACTTCAAAGTTGGAGCAAGGATGGACAAAACAATTAGCCTGTTCGGCAATCCGAGGGTCAATGAAGTTATGAGTGCTACCAGAATCAATGAGTATGGTAAGAGGGAGCTTCTTGAAGTATCCCCTGACCTACATTGTTTGTGGGGTGGTGATGATGGTTACAACATGGAGAGAGATCTCGGATGGGTCGTCCTGAGATGGGGTCTCAACAGGCGGGTGTTGAATGTCGACCTAATCATCTACTATATCTGTAGCTTCTTCACCAAGTTCCGAGGTAGGCGGAGAATCCACATCCAAGAGATAGAGCTTTTGTTGAACACATCTATGTCCCCAAGTGAATTTCTCATCACAATTATAACAAATCCCTTTTTCCCAGCGTGCCTGCATCTCTGTTTTAGACAAATGCTTGATAGGAGTTGGTTGAGGAGCAAGCATCATGGGAGGTCGTTGGGAACCCATAATTTTGAAGGGAACAAAGGTGGGTTTGGAGTGTTGTTGAGCTGTGATCTTGTCCTCTTCCAACTTAGCCAACCCTAGGACTTCCATCATTGTGTTGGGACAGAACATTTTGACCTCTGAGCGGATTTCATCCTTGAGACCATTGATAAAATAAATCCTATAGAATTCATCAGACAATCCTTCTGTGTGATTGGTTAGTTAGTCAAATTCTGTCTGATACTCTCTCATTGTGCCCATTTGGTGAAGTTTAGTGAGTGCTCCTGTGAATTCATCAAAAGCACTCTGACCAAATCGTTGCAAAAGGAGCTGGCAAAAGTCTGGCCATTTTGGCTCTTCATGAGCCTTGATGTACCAACGGTACCATTGAAGAGATTCTTGTTCCAAATGAAAGGATGCAAGCGGAACTTTGTTGACATCAAAAGTATTATGCAGATTGAAATACTATTCTGCACGATAGATCCATCCAGTTGGATCAGTACCATTGAAGTGAGGAAAATCAAGCTTTGGACCACGGAAATTGCTGGAAGAAGAGAGCCCATTGTCTGATGAAGACTCGGACTGCTGTTTGTTTTTCATAGCTGAATGTTCAAGATGGAGGCCGAGAAATTTTTCATCCAGATCCTGGAGTTTGGCTTGGATGGCTGCAAGTGCTTCTTCCATGGTTTTTGCTCCTGCGCGGGTGACAACCATAACCAGGATTTTTTTTTTTTGTTGACTGGGTAGAAAAACAAAAACAAAAACTACTTTAGTAAAGGGAAATTTGGATTGGGAAAAAAATCTGATGGGTAATTGGGGTTTGACTAGATTTTGGACACTGTCGAAAGGACAGGAAAGCAGAAAAGGGGGATTTCAGAAACAGGGTGAAAGAATGAGAAAATTTGGTAGAGAGGGACAAAGAAGCAGAATTAGAAAAGGAACTCTGTGGGAAAATTTGAAGGTGATTGGGTGAAATCTGAGGAAGTTATGGCAATCCCTAAAAATAGACAAATGTAGGATTTCAGGATTTGGGAAGTGGAATTGGGGATAGGATCCTCAGGAATGAAATATGCAGAATAGGATTACAGGGGTTCCCAAGAAGTTTCAAGGGAAACAGAGTGAAAACAAGGGAGATATGGAGATTTGAACGGCTATGGCTCGGAAGGGATCTGAAATAGATAGATCTGCAACGGCCCGGAAGTGAGCGGAAACAGAGGGATCTGAAACGGACGGTGCCGAATGGATTGAAAACGGCTGGATCTGGAATGGCTTTCAGAATGGATCTGAACGGCTGGATCTGAAACAGCACAGGAGTGATCGACAACAGTTCAGCTGAAAATAGATATGGACCCCAGGTATGTGCGGCTTCCTAACAGTTCAGGGATTTCACTCGGTCACCAATGCTGTCTTACAGCTTGCGTATTGGGGCAGTACCCCTCACTCCATGGCTGAGGTAAAACTGATAACCGCTTTGCCACAAACGATAGCTCTTGGTTTACCTCACAGGTGGGAACTAGTCAATCAGGTAGGGGTCGTTGCCCTTTTTGCTAGCAGGTCCTCTCAATGGGCCAGCTACTTTGGGGTTCCTGTGGTACTCCTCACAATTATTTTTAGGGCTTATGCCCAAGTACTTCCCACAGTTAAGCGAATAGGGATTATTCCCAAATATGAACCTACAACAGATGCGAAAAAAAAATTTGGTAGAAATTTCACCCAACGAACCCAAGAAAGTGCTATGACACCAGATGTGAAGAACCTGGAATAATTAATTAATACAAATACACGAGATATTAGAAATAACAGAACTCAGAATCACTTTTATATTGATCATGGGCCACTTCGAGGGGGAAACCTCCTTTGAGAAAGCTCAATACAATTAACTTCACGGTCCCTTCATAGGCCTCAACACACACTTATATACTAAGTCTAGGCACCAATACCATGGGTCAATACTATGTGTCAATACAAACCATGGGCTAATACAAACCATGGGCTAAGTCTAGGTGCCTATACTATGAGTCAAAACCATGGGCCAGTACAAACTATGGATCAACAAAACTATGGGCGACTTACAAAGCATATGCGCCAACAACAATAACACAAACTATGGATCAAGAAATACTACGGGACGACTTACAAAGCATATGCATCCAACAACAATATACTAACAAAGTAAAGACATGGGTTCCTAACAGAACTTTCTATTTTGAGGGAGGGTTGATAGGCCCTATGCAATCCAGAGCCCATTTGTCAAATCGTTCAACCACGAACTGTGGCTGAAGAGGCATTTCATCTAATCTGTTGGGATGGCCCATCCTTTGGAAGCTATCACATGCCTGAACATACTTCTTTGCATCCCTGAACAATGTGGGCCAGAAATAACCCATTCTCAAAACCTTATGACCTGTCATTTTGTCAGCAAAGTGTCCCCCACAAGGCTCATCATGGCCATCTTTAAGGATACTGAAAATTTAATCTTCTCTGACACATATTCTGATTTCTAAATCAAGCCTTGTGTAGTAAAGATGTCCATCAATCCGAAAATACCTAGCACTCTGTTGTATGATCTTTCTTTTTTCTATCTTCGACAGATGTGCTGGAAGCTTACCTGCAGCCAAAAAATTAGCAATATCTGCATACCATGGGGAATGAGCTGATACTGCAAACAAATGTTCATCAGAGAAAGAATCTTCGACTAATAAATTGTCATCACTGTTAGTAAGTCGAGATAAAAAGTCTACAACAACGTTTTCCTTCCTTGGTCTATCAATAATTGTGATGTCAAATTCCTGTAATAGTAGCATCCATCTAGTAACTCTAGCATTCGTGATTGGTTTATTCATTAAATATTTGAGGGCAAAATGATCAGTGTGCACAAAAGTGGAGTATCCAGTAATGTAGTGTCTAAATTTGTTGATGGCATAAACTATGGCAAGGAATTCTTTTTCTGTCACAATGTAGTTTATTTCAGCAGGGAATAAATTCTTACTAACATAATAAATTGCATATGGGGTGTTACATGCCGGCTGTCCTAAAACTACTCCAATGGCGGTGTCTGAAGCATCTAAAGAGATATGAAAAGGTAGAGCCCAGTTGGGTCATCGTAAGATGGGTGTTTTAGAAATATTTTTCTTAAGTTCAGTAAACGTTGTTTGGCATGCATCATTCCAAACAAACTATGCATCCTTCATCAACAAAGTGAACAATGGAGAGGCTAGTTTGGAAAAAATTTCTATGAATCTTCTATAATAGCCAGCCTGCCCTAAGAAGCTATGTACATCTTTTTGTGTTCCAGAAGTTGGTATATTTTCAATTACCTTAATTTTGGATGGGTCAACCTGGATACCATCAGAAGAGATGAAGTGCCCTAGAACTATGCCCTCGCTCATCATCATATGGCACTTTTCAGTGCTTAAAGATAGCTGGCTTTGTTCACTGCGTTTCAAGACCTTTTCTAAAATTTTCAATGCCTCTTCGTAACTACTACAATATGGAGTGAAGTCATCCATAAAAATTTCCATGCAGTTGTTTACCATCTATGAAAAGATTCCAATCACTACTCTTTGAAAGGTGGCAGGTGCATTACACAACCCAAAAGGAAGTACCTTATATGCAAAGGTGCCCGAGGGACAGGTGAAAGTGGTCTTGTCTTGGTCTTGTGGAGCAATATCGATTTGGTTATAGCCACTAAAGCCATCCAGAAAGGAAAAATACTTCTTCCCAGACAAGGTATCAAGGACTTGATTGATACAAGGTAAGGGAAAGTGGTCCTTTTACATTGCTTTGTTCAATTCTCTTTAATCCACGCAGACCCTCCATTTCCCATTCTTCTTTGGCACAATCATGAGTGGAGAAACCCACTCAGTGTCTGAAATTGGGTATATAAACCCTACTTCCAGAATTTTTTGGATTTCCTCTTTCACTACATCCCTCAAGTTTGGGTTCATCCTTCGTTGTGGTTGACACACTGGCATGGAGTCACTCTTAATATAAATGTGATGGGTACACAGATTAGAAGGAATACCCTTCATGTCTATGTACTCCCAAGAGAAAGCTCCTTTATGTTGTTTCAGTAGCGTGATTATCTGTTCCAGCTCACTGGGCACAAGGTTTGGATTGATGTTCAATGTTTTCCCTAGCTCAATTTCTACTATGACACTTTTTGAATTTTTGAGAACTGGAATTATACTGGCATCACTGACTAGAGTTTCTTCCATAAGATTTTCTCGTTCGTTCTCATCTAATGTACTGTCAAGAATCTGGTAAACATGCTTATTGACGAACATGGGATCACTGATGAAACTATTAATGGCATCATCCTCTGTTTCATCCTTAAAATTTAAGGCTCTCCCTATCGTTAATAATGGTTGAATTCCTTCCTCCTCCTCCAAATCCACCCAAAGTGGAGTTTCAGCTTCTATGCTTGGTCGGGCTGGAGGATATAAGGTTAGGCTTTTGATCTCAGTCCGTCTGAGATAGTCATGGATCCTGACCGACAGCTAATACATGCATATGCTATGGCCAACCACGGTCTCCCTAGAATCAGCGGGTGTGCCCCCAACTGAGACTTCGTATGTAACACCAAGAAGTCCACAGGGTATTCCCATGAGTCAACATAGATTACCAGGTCATCCAAGATCCCCTCAGGCTTGATTGTTGATCTGTCAGGAAGTTCTAGAATGGTAGGGGTTGGCCAAAGGTTAGTGAGTCCAAGTTTCTTCACAGTTTCTATGATCATAACATTAATAGCCGCTCTTAAGTCTACCAAGACGTTGGGGATTCGTGTGTTTCCTATGTGAACTGTAATAGTAGGATTTCCAGGGTCATCATATTTTTCCACAAGAGTCTTCCCCATTATTAATTCAGACTGTTTTCCCAATACATGGAGAGTGGGAGAATCCCTAGGATTTCTTCTTGGTTTCTTGACACATAAATCTCTAATAGTCTTAGCATAAATGGGCACGTCATGGAGGGCTTGTAATAGTGGGATTTTGCCATACAAATTCTTCAATATCCTAAAAAAATGAATCGAGGTTGTTCCACTATTTTTTGTAGGGCCAAACGTTCAGGATATGGTGCTTCTCTCGTCAATTTTGTAGGTTGTGCTTCATCATGTGTTACTTCTAGAGTTTCAGCTACTGTTTCAATAGGAATGTCAGCATCCTCAATGACAGGGATTCCTGAATTAACCATATTCTACAAGTGATGATTCACTCTAGTTTAAGTCACTGGGGATGGAACATCCTCAGTGATGATGGGTTCCACTACCCTCCCTGATCGTAATTGTATGCCATTGCAAAGAATTTGGGAGATGGAATACGCAGCCATGTTGCCAGTCTCGAACTGATGGATTGCTTTATTATTCGGGTTTGGGTTAGGTTGTGCAGGTAGTTGTGGTCGAAGTGGTGCATTCATAGGTGCGACATTGTTTCGGAATTGCAGTTGTGGCTATTGATATTGTTGGTGAGGATACTGTTGAGGAGGCTACTGGTGATATTGAGTCTGGTGATGGGGAAAGTTATTTTCTTGGTAAGAATTTCTCCAGTTGGAATTTCAGGGAGCTTGATTGTTTGACTGTTGTTGCCATGGTGTTCAAGAGTTAGGATTTTTCTTTGGGCTCTAAGATGGATGCCACTGGTTATTAGAATAATGTGAAGGGAATTGTGTATTCATATTATTCAAGAAAATTTATGGATTTGGATTCATACCTTGATTGCGAGGCTGCCAAGGTTTCTTCTGTGCAATAAAGTAATCCTATTCCACATCTAAATTGGATGCCTACAGGACTGCTTTGACTTTGGGTAATGAAGGGCATTCCTTCGTGTCATGTTCCAATTCACATATCCTACATATCTCTGCTTTATCTAGTGGGAATTCTTTTAGTGGGTGTTTTTTCCTACATTTAGGACAAAATACACCCAGTGTAAGATCTTCTACTGCTTGCCTCTATTTTTCTCTCAAAACATCTAACTCTGAGGAAATGGAACTCATCATATCAATTTTAAAATTCTCCAGTAAGTTTCCTATTTCTGCTCGAGTGGCTCCTCCACTAGTTGAATTCTGTATCCTAGTGAAGACATCCTGATCTCGATCTTTGTCTCATTTGTTTGTTCTAGAGGATCCCCTTGAGTACCTTTGGAATAATTCAATAATCTTCTTGAAGGGTTCCTTTGAGATGTCCCCTTTCCCCAACAAATTCAGCATATCAAGGCAATCTTCTCTAATTCCTCATAGCAAAATAATCTTGATTACATCTTTCCCAATCTCAGTGTGGCCAGACCTTTGTAAATTGTACAACAATATTTCCACAAAGTCTTCCAAGCTCTCCTCTTCCTTCTGAACCACTTTAAACAAATCTTCCTTTCTATCTCTTATTCTACAATATTCTTGATATTTAGAAAGAAAGGTTTGTTTCATTTGATCCCAAGTAGTAATGGTCTCACGACCTAGACTCATGAACTAGCGTAGAGCATTTCCTTTAAAGGTGGATGGGAATAGTTTCAGCTTCTAAGCACTAGAGATATAGTCATAACTGTGACATAGGATATCAAACTCAAAAATAAATTCATCAGTATCTTCAGAAGATTTACCATGGAAATTCGGGAGAATGAGTGGTGAGATATTTTTCATGGGAGTTGCTCCAGGTTTCTGGAGGATAGGGAATTCTAATGTGACCACAGTGTCACTAGGATGATTATCTTCCATTTCCTCTTCCTGGTTCTCCCGATGTTGATTCTCCCCTTCATGTTCTCTGTTAGCCATATTGTTCCAAAATTCAATGGACTTCTTTATTCATTCTTCCTCTACTTTTGCTTCTTCTTCTTTCCTCCTTTCTTCTTCTCGCCTTCTCTCTTCCTCTACTTCTCGGTCAGTCTCCAACCACACTTCTTTAGTAACTCTAGTCTCATTGATATGATAAATCTCCTCTCTATCCGGTGCACCCACAACGCTTCCCTTGTCTTCAGGAGGTTTTTTTTCTACGCTGGGAGTAGATGGTCCCGTTGCATTCTCCACTGTTGATGCTGAATTCTCAAAATTGGGAGGAACAGAATTTCCTCTTCCTGTAGACATCCGCGGTGGTTTGGTAAAAGAATCAGCGTTAGAAATTATATCATCAGTAAATGTTTGTCTTCCTAGACCTATGTTACGACCTCAATCTCTTCCACCTGCAGTGTTAGAGTTCAAAGGGGGTTCCCGATTTGTTTTTCTTGTATTCATGCATGCTGTAAATAATTAAAGCAAAATGAAATTAAAGAAATCAACTACTATCTATGCCTATAAATTACCATCCCCGGCAACGGCACCAAAATGTTCGTCACCCTATATGCTAATTAATTACAACCAACACACAGGATGCTCAATATAAATTGTCAACCAAGGGAAGTCTTGTATTTCAATGGAAATACGCACAATCTATGCATAAACAATTCAAGTAGCTGATTGAGTAAAATGGAGATAACTTATCCTAACTATCTGCTCAACCAAACTCATTCCATAAATAAAACTAGTCTAACTCAGACATCTAGGAATTCAAAGTACAATTATCTTCTTACAGAAATCAACCCAGCAGTTACTGATCTAGGAATAAAAATGAACTAGATTACTTTTGCAAGAAGTTAAATCCTATAATTATCAAACTACAGTATTCAAGCTTTACCAAAATGATTCATCCAGCAACTACTGTAACTCAATCACAATCTGCCTAATCTAATGAATTCAATAAAGATACAACAACAACCAGAATTAGAATTAAGCTTGAACTCTAAACTGATAAATATTGGAAATCCTAGAAAGCACAAATGACTGAAAGGAATTGGAGCTTAGCTTGGCTGTAACAGCTGATTCTAAAACACCATGCATCAAGTAAACTATCCTACACAGTCGATCGTCACACCACATAGTTGCATCTATTCAGGATGCAATGATAAAACACTAGGAAAGAATGCAATTATAAATTCTCTGTTGCAGCTAACAATAATACGCCTAATGCAATTCCACACCACACAACATGAAAAATAAATAAATTGAAATGCCTATTTAAATCGACAATCTCTGTGAGAAGGCGGACCCTGGCCTTCTAATAAAGACACCATGAACTACCACAAATTAAGACACAAAAATATGAATAACTCTGTTCTTCATTAAAGATGGTAATCCACAATCTCAACTCTCTCTTACAGCCCGTACAAAATGATAATTAACCAACCCCTAGACATGGAAAGCCTTCCCATATTTATACATGCCAAGTACAATTCGTGATCTACTAATTCCACGCAGCAATGAAGATATCTGATCTTCATGCTGCGGAGTTACAACTAAAACTGTTACAGCTGTATTGAATGAGGTCGTTAGACATGAAGGATATTTTTACTCTGGCAGTCATTGGATTCAACGGATTAACCAATTGGGAGTCATCCTGTATGTTGCAACAATGCTCTGTTTCAGCGAAGACTTGTTACAGCTTCACGTGGAAAGATGCGTTGTCCCTTTGAACATGAGGAATTAACTCTAAAGAGTAACAAATGGCACCACGTGTGATTCTTTCCTAAGGCATTGTGGTTGATACATCTGTGCTTTGATCTTAACTTAATGAAATCAACACAAGTTAGCATAAATAAAAGGCTAGAATTCATAACCATAACAATCTTAGACATTAAATAAATGAAGCAATAATGAATTATACCTTGTTTGGATTGCTGAATGATCTAGAAGAAAGGCATGTATGTGGTTTATAAAATTAGGGTATAATAGGGGAAAATGATATAATAAGTGTGGTGAAAAAGGGGAATTTCCAATGCCCAACAAGGTGCTCCCACGGGGTATTTGGTACCGACAATGGTGTATACAACACCGTGTTTTGACTTCTTTTTTTTGCCAACTGGAAAACTCTACATTTTCGAACCCACTTTCTGACATCTATCGCCATCCCTAGCTAATAATACTTTTCTTCGACCAATGCTCTGGTTTTGTCGATTCCAAAATGACCCACTAATTCGTTGCTATGCAAATCTCGAATTAGGTTCTCTCGCACCGATTCTCTATAAATACACAACTGTCATCCCTTGAATAGGTACCCCTCTTGGATAAAATAATCCAAGTATGGAGTTCTGTCGACACTCCATGGTTCACAACAATATTCCCATGCTTTCGCAAAATCCTCGTCGGTAGTGTACTCTGTCTTCACCGACTCTATTCCTGTTTCCTGAACTGTCGTTGTGTTCAGCAATGCAACTCTTCGACTCAGCGCATCGGCAACCTTATTCGACCTGCCCGACCTATGTTGCAACATGAATGTATATCCCTATAGGAACTCAACCCATTTCATGTGCCTCTGATTCAACATCGACTAAGTATTTAGATACCTCAGCACTTGGTTATCTATGTACAACACAAATCCCTTAGGCAACAATTAATGCCTCCACTTCGTCAACACTTGGACAATAGCATAAAATTCCTAGTCATAGACCGAATATTTCCTCTTTGCATCATCCAATCTCTCATTGAAGAATGCAATTGGCCAGTCCTCCCTACTGAACACTGCTCCAATTGCTATTCCACTTGCATCACAATCGACCTGGAAAACGTTGTCAAAATCTGAGAGCGCCAACACTGGGCTCTCAGTGACCTTTCCCTTTAACTTGTCGAAAGCTCGCTAGGCTTCTTTCATCCACTGAAACTCTTCTTTGCGCATGCAGTCTGTCAATGGTGCACAAATCCAACTGAATCTCCTGATGAACTTCCTGTAGAAAGTTGCAAGTCCATAGAAACTCCTCACTCAAGTTGCGCTTGTCGGTTCAGGCCAATCCAATATCGCCTTCACCTTTTCTAGGTCCATCACCAACTCTTTACCCGAGATAATGAATCCCAAGTATACCAGTTCTTCCTTCATGAAGAAACACTTTTGCAGGTTCACCATCAGCTTCTCTTCCTACAACTTCTGCTATACCTATCGGATGTGCCCCAAGTGTTCTTCCTTGGTTCGACTGAAAATCAGAATGTCATCTAGATAGACTACAAAAAACTTTCCCAATAATGGTTTCAATATTTCATTCATCAATCACATGAACGTACTGGGTGCATTAGTCAATCCAAATGGCATGACTAACCACTCATACAACCCTTCCTTTGTCTTGAATGTTGTCTTCCATTCATATCCTTCTCTAACCCAAATATGGTGATAACTGCTCTTCAAGTCTATCTTCATGAAGTACTTCGTTCCACTCAAACAATACATCAAGTCATCAATTCTCGGCAATGGAAACCGATACATGATTGTGATATTGTTGATAGCTCTGGAGTCTGTACATATCCTCCATTCTCCACCTTTCTTCGGCGCTAATACTGTTGGTACCGCACATGGACTCAGACTCTCTCTGATCAACCCTCTTTCCAACAACTCATGGACTTGTCGATTGAGTTCCTGACCATCTGTCAGACTCATCCGATGCGGTGCTTTGTTTGGCAGACTCAACCCTAGAATCAAGTCGATCTGATGGGATATGCTCCTTGTCGGAGGCAATCCTGTCGGTGTCTCATCGACCATTATGCTCCGAAACTCTTCGAGCATCTTTCTGACTTCAACAAGAATTTTCTCCTCCATTGTCACCTTCTTGACACATGGTCCCTTTGGAATGATAGCATAACACCCCGATTGCTTTTCATCCTCTGCAAGGAATTCTTTCGCTGAACACATCAGCACGCACTTCTCCCAAAAGTTGCTCTCGCCTTGATTACCATCGGCTTGCTCCTCTGATTTCGGCTTAAGAGTCCTTTTCACACCATTTTTCCAAACAGTGACTGTGTTGGCTCGACCATCATAGATCATTTTCCGATCATATTTCCATGGTCTTCCTAACAACAGATGGCACGCATCAATTGGGATTATGTCGCACAGTACACTGTCCTCTAACTTCCCAACCTTGAAGTTAATTAGGCACTGTCTGGTCACCTTCACATGGTGTCCTTTCTGGAACCATGAGATCTTGTAAGGGTGTGGATGTTCTCGACACTTCAACCCGATCTTGTCGATGACCTATGTCGACACAAGATTCTCAGTTCTTCCACCATCAACTATGGTCTTGCAACGCCATTCACCGATCAACACCTTTGTTTGAAAGATCGCCTTTCGCTGTGCCGGCTCTTGCTCGTCGCGTTTGTCTTCCTGAACTAGTGTTCTGCTAACAGTTAGACTCGGGTTCCTTCTTTTCTCCTCTATACTGCTGTCGGATGTCGATTCTTCCCTCTCGTTGACTTGCTCATCTCTTCGACGTCTGGTATTCGACTCCTCTAAAGCATGTAGGTTCTCTAGGCATTCATATGCCTTGTGTCCCGCTCCACAACACTTGTAACAGATTATGGCTGGTCTAATAGTTCATTTTCTGTTGGATGGACCACCTCGACCATATGCACCTGGACCATGGTTCTCACGACCATCGTGTCGATTTTCTTGCACTTTCTCTCGCATCAATGTCCCTTCCGCATGTCGACTATCTTTGACAGTATCCTTCCTGTAACCGCTACTTTGGCCTTTTGTGGAAACAGTCTTCGCACCCCGACCAGTCATCCTACCTTTGGTCGCTACATATTTTCTCGACAATTTCTCTTCTGCCTTTAGAGCTAACTGGTAGGCTTCTCCCACTGGTCTGAATCTAGACATGCTCAAATCATCCTAAATGGCATATTTCAAGCCGTTGACATATCTAGCGATAGCTTCTTCTCCTTCGTTGGTCTGGCCCAACCTTATCGACAATTTATAGAACTCTTCTATGTATTCCTTCACAGTCATCTCCTTTTGTCGAAAGTTCTGTAACTTCGAGAACAAGGAAATTACATAGTCATTTGGAAAGAACTTTTCATTCAGCTTGGCGACCATTCTGTCCCAAGAGTTGATTTTCTCCTTGTCCTTCTTGACTCTGCCATCTTGTACATTGTCCCACCAGAATGAGGCATGACCCTTCAACCTCATACATGTAGTCTTAACCCTTTTAGGATCCTCGATCTGCTCTATGTCGAATTATTTCTCCATCTCTCTGAACAATTCGATTAAGTCTTTTGGATCCAAACTTCTCGAGTAGGTACGAACATCTATCTTCACTCGACCTCTCATATCCATCGAAAGCCTGATGATTTTTTCCTCTAGTTCATCCTCCACTGCTTCCATGGTTCCACTTCTTTTACTTTCTCGTCTCTGTGGTCTAATGCATCAGGAATACAACCATGCCTTTGGATTTCTTTGATCGCTGCGACTTCATTTGTCAAAGTTTGCATCGTTCGGAAGCACTCATCAAATATCTCACGATCAACCGTGATTGCTACGCCACGCGCTCTTCGTCCTCAGACGTTAACACCTCTGTGAGCCATTTTCAACCTCTACTAAAATTCCCACTCGTCCAATCGCAACCAGACAACAAAAAGTCATGCACAACTCTACCAAACCTCAGTTTAGTTGTTCAACACACTTACGAGCTCAATACCACTGATGTTCTTCTATGCATGTAGGATTCACTTCCCGCTCTGATATAGCTATCACTTGGGTCTCAGGATAATATTTCTCTGGTACCAATTGATGCAAGAGGCCTCGTCGCAACAAGGTTCTTGCTTAACATTACACATGACATGACCACAATGTTCACACAAACAAGGTGTAAAGCAAGATGCCAGAAGTGTCTTATATTACTTCTACGAATCGGTTACAATACAAAATAACTGTAAATACAAGTAACTAACTATTTGTCGGCCTCAGCCATTACAATACAGAAGTAACTGTGGTGTGCTCTATCAGTGTGTCGACCTCACCCTCTCCTGGTTTATTGCGGAACTCTAAGCTATGGCTCGATCTTCTCTACGTTCGGAACCTGTGTGACTATTTGCTCTAGTATACAAAACTTCTCCCTGAACTCTTCTGTGCCACTGCTTGACTCTCCAAACTTCCAAGTCCCCCTCAACTGGTCCAAATCCCTGGTCTTCTACTGGGATTGTTGTTGTTCCCGAGACCACTGCAATCCCCAAGACACGCACTCTTTGTCAGTCGATCCTTCCATGATTCTGCAGACCTACAACTGTCAGTGCCCCGACCGTGCTGCACAACCTCTACTTGTGACGACATCTGTCATGTCTTCACCCACCTGCAATAACTGCCATTAACTTCCTTATCAACCATGAACTGTTGCCAAGTACTCTCCTTGACTTATACGCTTCCCTCTGACAAGCTACAGTAAACCATCATGTCGGCCATACTGTCCTCCATCAGCTTCAACTCACCTATCACTTTTCACTCTGCACTTAGGCTTTTCCATTCTGGCCTTTCCTCCTTGCTTGGCTCATTCCCAACCTATCGATGTCGCGGTCCGACAACATATCGACCTTCCCATGACCCTGCAGCAACTTATCGCCTATCAACATTCACATGTCGACTATCGACTGTCGTCTGTTGAAAACTAACATGTTGACTCTCGACTTCCTTTGCACTCCTATAGACTACTTCGATAGTTCCCTGCTCGACTTATTGACTTCGACAAGTCACTCTGCTTCACGCACCAGCAATCATCGACACTCCCTCTAGTCTACTCCCTCATGTCAACTAACCTCGACGAATCTTCCTAGGCCCCGATGCTCCTACATCAGCAAGGTGAAGGAAACTTGTTTCCAAAAGATCAACAAAGGAACTCTTCTATGGTGTACCGAGGGACAATGTCTTATGATGTTCGCAAATGTGGTGGATTCAAGCTTGATCCACAACCCTTCCAAGCCTAGTAACCTGAAATCACTCAATCAACTTGCAAAAAACCATGAGATCTGATTTTAGCATATGAATAGAGACTAAAACAACATGTACATAAACCTATGAAATAGGTTAGATCTATATCTCTAAAAATATTTATCAAAGAAGAACAAGCAAGTAAACTTACTTACATTAATCTACTTCAAACAATTAAGGAGCCCAAATACATCAAGTAGATAGCAAGAAAATGAAATGACACAGATTACCTCATTTTCTCATGACAATGTTGATCCACACATAGAAGTAACACACAGTTAGCCTCCAAACCTTCTTTATTAGCAAAATGAACAAGTAGAGCAATTACAATATGGCAAGCCTCTTCTCACTCCAACTCTAACTAGTTTGGAATGAGACAGGAGCCTCAAACTTATAGAATGAACAAGGAGAGGGAGAATTTGTCAATGAGAGGTATAAGGAGTGAGTGGTGGAGAAATAAAATGCATGAATGGGGCTTCCAAATCCCACCTAATGAGATGCCAAAACTCAGCCATAAATCAGCTATGTGACATCCTAAAAGATAGCTTCCATCTCCTTAACACGTGGGACATTCCTCCTTGGGAAATGCACCCAACACATGGGGGAGTACGCCCGCCTTGAGGGGAGTCAATCCCACTTATTTAGCTTCATCAAAAAGTTACTAAATGCCTTATTACATCCCCAAAAATATAGCTGGTCCAAAATCCCATCAATTTTGGATTTTTTAATTTTCTCATTTTTGGCTTTTTGCATTTTTTTTGCATTTTTGACTTTTTGGGGATTTTTGCAAAAGATGAAAAATAAAGTCTAAAGACTATGGAAAGTGGGTTTAGGGGTAATGTGGGTGCTATGGGTTATATAACGAGCACCCCCATGGTCAAAACAACCCCTAGAACATGATTTTATCACTTTTTTATTTTTTTTGGCCAAACCATTAAAAAATGGCTTGTTTTACAGAAAAATAAAATTTTCTCGGAACTTAGAAAAAACCTAGGGGGGCCTAAAACATGTTCCTACGACTCAAAAAATATGCCTATCATGGTTTAGTACATTGACACATAGACTCTAATAACTTCCTAAGGCTTAAAAATTACACCGACAGCCCCAACTTTGGAGGATTGAGTGAAAAAATTGAAAATTATTAGTTGTTTACTCAACAACAAATAATTTCCAAGGAAAAAAACACTATGGGCTAGTCGAATTAACGTTTAAGTCCTAGAAGCTGTGTCTTTTACAAAAAGATACCATGCTAGCACATTATTACAAAATTCCTCGAGGGGGTATGAACATGTGGTACAAAAATAAAAATAAAAAGGGGCCTAGAAGCCTGATGGACTTCTGAACTCTGATAATGAACAATTAGCTTGTTCAAGTCTTTGATGTCTCACTTGAAATACAACTAAGTAAGACTTATTAGGCAACATAACTCAAATGAGATGAAAAATGGAAGTATGGCCACACAAGGTGCTACTAGCAATGGGTTCCAAGGTGTTGCATCTATGAATAATGTCAGTATGTTGGATCATAGATATGATAATGACCATAGGATAACTAAGGATTTAGAGGATAATATTGATAATTGACATAATAATTCTATAAATCTAACTAATGGTGTTTCTAGTGGGGGGAACAAGAATTTTAAAACACTTCGAAAATGAGGATATGATGAATCATGAGCATGTTAAAGGACATTTTGTTGCTAAAGAAATGCTATATTGTAAAATAATCAATCAAGGTGCTATTAATGTACATCATATTAATGAAGCTTTGATGGATGCTCATACTAATATGAGTATTCATGGGACATATTTATCTCCCACATATTCATCTTGATGTATATTGTATGAGTACTTGAGATCCTTTTCTCCCAACTCCTGCTGTTGTTGATAATAATGACTTTCAGGTAGGCCACCAAGAAGTTGTTGTATCCTAGAATGAAACTGTCTGTGGTCATACTAATACAAATAATCACCTATATATGTTTCCCCCATAACCAAACCTTGATCCAAAACCTAGATCGAACCTCAAGCATCCTAGAACTCCTTGCATTCCTTAATATTTTGGAATGTTCTATTGTCCCCCTTTACTAGCGATTATAATGGATCCCAAATCTCAAACCTACCAAAGTGACATTCTCCCTAAAAACCTGTTCTTGACCTCTATAAAATTTAGGGAATGTATCTCCCTACCATCATCCAAGATGTAGTTCTATATGTCTCTTTGTGGAGTGTGCATTTACAAGAAATATTTGGAACATGTGTTGTTCCTCTCTGAAGCTTGAGCAAAATTAGGGGAATGAGAATTTTGATATTTGTACACTTCATTGGTTCAGAAGCTGTAGATCTCACCATACTTTTCAAGTTTTGATATCCTGGTCCATATGGCATACTATGTTAAATTTTGAGCATTAATTCACAATACTCTTGGATCTTTACTGAGAGAATAACAGATACAGTATATCAATGCATAATAATCACAATAAGCATGACAAGCATCACAGGACTCAAAAGCATGAGAGACAAGAGACACAGAGTTTCAGTGGGGAAAACCCTAAGGTGAAAAACCCCATAACTTGCTCAGAGATAGAGAGAGAAATGGCTCAACCAAAGTACAACCAAAATACACTTGAGATAGTCTCCTAGAGAAGATGATCCTCCTCCTCACTAGTGCGCCACTTTCTGAGTGAGAGAGATATAACTTTCCGAATGATACAAATAGAGATCTCCTGATCTCTATTTATACTTAACCTATTTGGCCAGTGACCTTATGGGGCCGACTTGTCTATCTAGATACATCTACAATATAATATATATTTTAGGTCCGACCCCACATGTGGTGGTCTAATAACCCATCGGCAAGTACACACACTTGCAACACTTGTCAATCCACATGACGACACTTCCTTATAGAGGAATAACACATCTCTTTCAAGGGTACAATAAATATATATAAAATACACAGATGAAATACATTCTGAAGTTACATATACATCAATACTCCCTCTTAACTAGGAAGGTATTTCTCAACACAGTTATGCTGGACAAGTCTTCTTCTCGGGATCATCATCATCATCATCATCACTGCTGCTGCTATCTCAACCAATCTCTGACTCTACTCGTCATAGGAAGTTCTACAGAGCCAGTCCTTTTTCATACTAGATGTAGGCCCACCACCTGCAGGTCTTCATCATCTGTGCAAACGGTCTGATAGAAGTGGACTCTCAGGACTAATTTTATGTGTGGATGCAATACCGAAAAGAGTATCCCAGGAACATTTATGTGCCTAAGCACGACCGGCAAGATCTCCCAGAACTGATTACATGCATCTCATCCACAATACCTTTAAAGAGCATCCCTGGAACATTTATGTGCCGCGGCACGACCGACAAGATCTCTAAAAAGCATCCTAGGACTTATTACGAGCATACAGCTCAACCTCTCGGATCTCCAGGACTAATTACATGTGGATAGAAAAAACCTTTAAAGAGCATCCCAAGAACATTTATGTGTCGTAGCATGACCGGCAATATCTCTAAAGAGCATCCCAGGACTAATTATGAGCACACAGCTCAACCTCTCGGATCTCAAGGACTGATTACATGTCTCCATAATAATACCTCATCCCAGGACTGATTACGAGCACACAGCTCAACCTATCAAATATCTGAGGACTGATTACATACTACATAGCAATACCGGAAAGAGTACCCCAGAAACATTTATGTGCAGCAGCACGATCGGCAAGATCTCCCAGGACTGATTACATGTTATTTGCACAACCTGCCACATATCATCTCTGACCTCCAAGTATCAACCTGATACTCATGATCCAACGGATAATCATCGCACAAGGCATCATCCTGATTCCCATGATCATACTGATCATCATCACTATACCATCATGGTACGTATCATCTGGAGCAACGTACTGAAGCTCATCATCATGATCATCCTAATCATACAATGCATCCACCTGATGCATATCAAGTATCTACCTGATACATATCATCATACATCATCCATCTGATCATACAGTGTATCCACCTGATACAAATACAAAATTTACATGATACATATCCACATACATGATCTACCTGATCATACAATGTATCCACCTGATACATATACAGATACATGGTGCAAGCATCCAACATGATGCATATACACATACATACAAATGATCCAACCGATCATATCCAGCATCCAACATGATGCGTACATACATATAAATATAAATGATCCAACTGATCATATCCAGCGTTAACATGATGCATACATACACATAAATATAAATGAACCAACTGATCATATCCAGCATCAACACGATGCATACATACATACAAATATAAATGATCCAACTGATCATATATAGCATCCAACATGATGCATATACAGAGCAGTAACTGAAGCATCGTCCTCATGCTCATCACCCAGCGCTTACTTCCACAACCATGTGAATGATCCTCCTTCCAACATGCTTGGAATGGCTTCAGCAAATGTGTCCATCACTTCTTCCTCGAAGTGTCGTTGATCTGAAGAATGCCAAGCCTCTCCCTGAAGTACTCAAACTTCACCCTAGCTAGTGGCTTCGTCAGGACATATGCAATATGCTCGTCCACAGCAACATACAGGAGCTTTAGAGCTCCTCTCTGCACCATATCCCTGAAATAGTGATATTTGATCTCTATGTGTTTCGACCTGTCATGAAACACTGGGTTATCGGACAACTTCACACTACTCTGGTTATCACAAAAGATACCAGTAGCATCCAATGGGAGATCAAATAACTCAGACAGTAGCTTCCGTAGCCATACTGCCTTACAACTAGCTGAACAGGCTGCAACATACTCTGCCTCAGCTGTACTCAATGCTACGCAGGACTGCTTCCTGCTAAACCAAGAAATCACACCTGATCCCATACTGAAGCAGCACCTAGATGTGCTCTTCCTATCTGCAGCATTGCCAGCCCAATCTGAATCAACATAACCCTACAGGTTAAACTTTTGATTCACTTCATACTTGAGCCCATAATCCAGTGTACCCTTCAGGTACCTCAGGACATGCTTTACAGCAACCAGGTGAACACTCCTTGGATCCGTCAGGAACTGGCTCAATGTGTTCATTACAAAGAAAATATCTGGTCTCGTGTTCGTCAGGTACATCAAGGACCCAATCATCTGACGATACATAGAGACATCAACCAGCTCAAATGAAGCATCACATAGAAGCTTCAGATTCGATGTCATGGGTGTGGCCATGGCCTTGCAATCCATCATCCCAAATCTCTTCAGGATATCTTTTGTGTACTTCCCTTGACCAAGGAAGATCCCACCTGAATTCTGCCACACCTCCATACCTAGGAAATAATGCATCATTTTCAAATCTTTCATATCGAACTCAGTAGCAAGCTTCCTCTTAGTATCTGCAATCAGTCTGTCATATCCTATTACAAATAAGTCATCCACATACAGGAGTAGAATCACAGGATTCCCTTCCTCAACCTTGTAGTAGAGGTTGGAATCCGCTTTACTCTTGGTAAAGCCCAAACTAGATAGGAAACTGTCCATCCTACCATACCAGGTTCTGGGAGCTTGTTTCAAGCCATACAAGGCTTTCTTCAATCTGCACACATATGAGTCCCTGTCATGTATTTCAAAACCGAGTGGATGCTCCACATATACTTCCTCTTCAACTACACTATTCAAGAAAGCAGTCTTGACATCCATCTGGTGTATTTTCCATTTCATTGCTGCAGCCAGGGCAAGTATTGTTCTGATGGAAGTATACCTGGCTACAGGCACAAAAGTTTCTTCATAATCTATTCTCTCTTTTTTAGAGAAGCCACGAGCTACGAATCTTTCTTTGTATTTCTCTATACTGCCATCTACAGCATGCTTGATTTTGTATATCCATTTGGAAGCCACAACAGACTTCTCTTTAGGTCTTGGAACAACATCCCAAACATCATTTTTCATTATTGATTGGTATTCCTCAACCATAGCATCCTTCCATTCTTTCTTTTCCGCTGCTTCTTCATAATTGGAAGGTTCTTTGTTCATAATGTCACAGAGTAAAGCAACATAGTTGGTATGTGATCTGGTTCTCTTCTTTGCTCTGTGTTCTTCTTCTGGAATGCCAAATCTTTCTGCATCTTGAATGATCTCTCTAGCCCATGCAGGTTTCCTCTTGTGAGAGTTATCCTCACGGGGTGGATCTATAGGTTCTTGCGGATCTTCAAACTCATGAACAACTTCTGGAATTGCTTCAATCATGGTTGTGTCTTGAAATCTAGTTTCCTTAGGTTCTTCATAAACTTCGATAGGTTCCTTCCTTGATTTGATGAATGTTGAGTTTTCATCAAATGTTCATCCCTACTAACATCAATCTTCTTGAACCCTGGAAAGTATATTCTGTAATCCTTTGAGCTTTCACTGTAACCCACAAAGATACCCTTCTTTCCTAAAGGATCTAGTTTGGTCCTCTTTTACTTTGGGACATGAGTGTATACTGGACAACCAAATATTCTGAGATGGCTGACTTCAATTTTCTTACCAGAAAGGACCTCTTCTTGTGTCTTGTTGTCCAATATCTTGTGGTGTGTTCTGTTCTGCACATATACAGTTGTTCTAGCTGCTTCTTCCCATAAGTGCATAGGTAGATCCTGGTCATGCAACATTTCCCTTGCTGCTTCCATGATTGTTGTGTTCTTCCTTTCTACAACTCCATTCTGTTGAGGATTATAAGGAGCAGTCAACTCCCTCTTAATCCCTAAATCACTACAAAGCTTCTTGAAGTCACCTGAGGTGAATTCTCCACCATTGTCGGATCTGAATGTTTTGATCTTCTTGTCAGTTTGATTCTCCATCAAGGTTTTGAATTCCTTGAACTTATAGAACACCTCATCTTTGTTCTTTAAGAAGTGTACCCAAGTCTTCCTAGAGAAGTCATCAATAAATGAGACATAGTAAACATACCCACTTAGAGAACTAGATGACATAGGACCACATACATCTGAGTGGATTATTTCCAGGATATATTTTGCCTTGCTTTCACTTCTTGGGAAAGCCTTCTTAATATTCTTACCTTTTGCACATCCTTTGCAAACACCTTCATGTTTGGTCTTGATTTCAAGAAGACCCTCTACAGCCTTGCTTGCAATTGGAAGTGCCCTATAGTGCATATGAACAAGTCTTCTATGCCAAAGTTCACTTGGCTCCATGGATTCATGCACCATGGCATGTTTAGGTTGTCCTTTTAATTTATACAAACCTCCCTCTTGCTCTCCAATCACTACTGCATCATCTATGGTCTTTCCCTTTGGCCACATTAGGACTTGGCCATCCACAAATGCAACCCTCATACCTTTTGCATCCAATGCAAAGATGGAGAGTAAGTTCTTCTTGAGCCCAAGTACATAAATGACTTCTTTCATCTTTAAAGATTTTCCAGAATCTAGGTTGTAGGAGGCTTCACCACTTCCTTTGATTGGGTATTGATAATCATCCCCAAGTTTCACCTTATGGGGTGATTCATGTTCAAATAGATTCACAAAAGATTCCCTAAACCCAATCATGTGTTTGGAAGCCCCACTATCAATTAACCAATCATTACAACCATGGGAGATAGTACATGTGAGAGCAGAGATTAGAACATACTCTTCTTCACTTGATGAGTCATCATTACTATCATCACTTTCTACCCTAGCCTTCTTCTTTGGAGGTTCATCATCTTTGGAAGCATGAGCATGGTACCTTCTTTTGTTACCCTTATTCTTCTTGCTGGAGTTGTTGTTGTTGTGTTTGTCCCTTTTGTTCTTGGGACATTCTGAAGCAAAGTGACCCTTCTCATTACAAGGGAAACACCTTAGATCTTTCTTGTCTTTGTGAAAATGATGAGAAGATTTCTTCTTGTGATGGGATGGCTCCCTCTTGAACTTGCCCTTCTTAGTGTGAGCTGTGAGAGCTTGATCTTCATTTCCCATCTTCTCTTCTCTTTCCACAAGCCTTGCTTCTTCTTGAGAACATTCCTCCCATAATCTGCTGAAGGAGATTAACTTCTTTCTGGCACAGATCCCGTGGATAAAAGAGTCCCATGACCTAGGTAGGCCATTCAAAGTAGTCATAACAATTTCACCATTCTCCACCATTTCATCTACAACTTCAAGTTGTTCCTTGATCTAAGAGACCTTGGAGAAATAGGATTGAATGGTTTCTCCATTCGACATCTTGACCCCTTTCAATTGATTTCGTAGGGTCATCTTCCGATTTATGTTCTTTCCTTCAAATAGCTTGGTCAAAGAGTCAAACATAGCCTTGGGTGTCTTTAGAGAAGACACATGGGGTATTAGATGGTCTTTGATAGAATCAACAATGATTCTCTTTGCCTTGACCAAGTTCTTCTTATGCAATACATTAGCCTCTTCATCCTCTGGGATAGGGATGTCTTCTTTTATATATGAGTCCAACTCATTCTCTTCGAGGATTAACCCAATCCTATACCTCCAAGCTCGAAAGTTATCAGCCCCTTCAAGCTTATCCTCAAGCTTGGTGTGGTGAGACATATTAAAGAGTACTTCAAATGGAAATAGAAAAGATTTAGGTCTTACCACTTGAAATGCTGAAAACTGGAACTGGTCCCGGATTAGGGTTTGTCAAAAAAACCCTAAAAATTCAAAATGTGAATTTCAAATTTCTGAAAGGATAGAAAGATGCGCCTTGATGAGCTGATCAGCTTGGTGTATTCAAAATTTGAGATCAACAAAGCTTTACCCTTCAGATTTTCATTTTTGTCCTCCCGGGTTCACTAGGGAGAGCCCTGAATTAGGGTTTGAGTTTCCCAAAGATCTACCTAGCCAAAAATCTCGATCCAAAGCTCTAAACTTCGATTTTTGCAAGGAGCTTCCAGCTATGTCTTCAGATTTCAGAAATTCCTATTTTTGTGGAAACCCTAATGTTTAGGGCCGAATCTGAAAAATGCTCAGAATTGAATTCTGATTGGACAGATAGATTCGCCTTGATGAGTAGAGTCAATCTACTATATTTCCTTTCCAAAAACTATGGAGAGAAACCCAATAAGCAAGAAACTCAAGTTTTCGTCACTGCAAAATGTCTTCTTCTCAGGTTAGCTCTGATACCATGTTAAATTTTGAGCATTAATTCACAATACTCTTGGATCTTTACTGAGAGAATAACATATACAGTATATCAATGCATAACAATCACAATAAGCATGACAAGCATCACAAGAATCAAAAGCATGAGAGACAAGAGACACAGAGTTTCCATGGGGAAAACCCTAAGGTGAAAAACCCCACAACTTCCTCAGAGATAGAGAGAGCAATGGCTCAACCAAAGTACAACCAAAATACACTTGAGATAGTATCCTCGAGCAGATGATCCTTCTCCTCACTAGTGCGCCACTTTCTGAGTGAGAGATATAACTTTCCGAATGATACAAATAGAGATCTCCTGATCTCTATTTATACTTAACCTGTTTTCCCAGTGACCTTATGGGGTCGGATTGTCTATCTAGATACATCCACAATATAATATATATTTTAGGGTCGACCCCACACATGGTGGTCTAATAACCCATTGGCAAGTACACACACTTGCGACACTTGTCAATCCACATGACGACACTTCCTTATAGAGGAACAACACATCTCTTATAAGGGTACAATAAATATATATAAAATACAGAGATGAAATACATTCCAAAGTTACATATACATCAACATACTAGATATAAGGTTGTTTTTAGAACAAGGATCCGAGTTTACACATTCATCCCTTAGTTCATAGGTCTAGTAACTTTCTTCGATGGTGCGGATACATATGGATTTTGTGCGGCAGGTGGAGCAATCTATTTAAATCAAGAACAATATTACTCATTGAGACTAAAGTGCTGAATTGGTTCCAATATGAACGCAGAGCTACTTGCTCTCTGCTATGTATTGAAAGTGGGACCTTATAGTCTTTGGGGATTCAAGGGTCACCATAAAATGGGCTTGTGGAGAATAAATTTTAAAAGTTACCTCTTTTCTTCACTGCTGCAACAGGATCATGGAAGAAATTCAACTTTTCAATAACATATCCTTTGAGCATATCTACAGGCACCATAACTCATTGGAGGAAAATTTTTCAAAACAAGCTATGGAAGGGGAGGAAGGGGTCATTGTGTGGGAATAATTTCAGGGGCATCACATATGTTAATATATGGGATCTGTAAGGATTTTTGAATGATAATCTATTCGGGGACTGTCTCTAGATGTCGTATTTTGGTAATATGGTTTTGAAAGTTACATTGTCCTTTTTTGTAAAGTCTTATCTAGAGAAGACTGAGCTCTGATAAGTTATTATGCTGATAAGTCTTTTAAAGAATTGAACATCCATGTACTATTTGATTCAACTTGAATATCAAGTTGAATCAAGTTTTTTTCTTTTCTTTTCTGCTGAAAAACAAATTGCGGTGAAAATAATGATTAACCCCATCTCAAATATTTGTTTATATAAGAGTTCAATATCTTGGAACCTGCATGGACTTTGGAGTAGACTGAGCGTGTGACTGGAGTGTGGAAGCATGCGAGTGGAGTCTGAACCGAGCATGGAACATGCATAGGGATTGAGCTGCATCGAACGTAGATGGTACCGAGCATAAAACAGAGCCCGTTGGGTGGAACTATTACCCGATATTAGACTTCCGCACCAGATCTATCTTGCTGTTGTAAGGGAATAGGAACCCAAATCATATAAAATTACCTCTTGTAAATATTGCTCGAAACTTTTGGAAAGATTTTGGCGGTCAGGTAAATACGATGGTGACCAAATAATGCATGCAGAAAATTGATGTGTCAGACGAAGTAATTTAATACAACATTCACCTTTCTTACACGCTGCCACCAAGAAAAAATGGGATCAAAATGGTTAATTTATAATAAATCAATGGTTTATATTCGAAGAGGGATTAAATCTGTGGCGGACAAGGAATCCGCTAGTAAAAGTTTCATGTTCTATAACATTGGAAACTTTGGAGAAATGACCTTTGGTACGTGTTAAAGTCGGCAAGAAAACATATGGTGGGTGAGCGGCGAAATAAAATATCTATGGTTGATGTTGATTTCGCACTTTCAACTAGCACAGAGAATGAAAAGGGTAAGCAGTATTGGAATTTTTACCGCTTACGACGTGTCGAGTCAAGGATTATTCCGTTGAATGAAAAATTGTAATTGAAAACCACTTCTTGTGATCCTGAAACCACCTACACGAGATATTATAAAAGCTAGTATCTTCTTATGATTGATGGAACTTACCCATGCAACCAGGTGTGATCCTATGTGTCCTTCAATATATTCATTTTTCCAGAAGTAGAAAACTGAAATACAATCAGATGGTTATTGTATCGACAACTTATATTTATTGGCAATTTATATTCTTAATCGAACTATAGATAATGAGCATCATTCGTGCAAAACTATTGGCGGTGGCCAATATATATATTAGTCTACTCGTTATATCCCAAACCACGATTGCTAAACAGATACTGGTAGGAGGACAAGGCCAAGGATGGAGCTATGGATTCAATTACGCTGATTGAGCGTTAAAGGCAGGTCCATTCCACACCAATGATACGCTTGGTAGGAATTCAGACATTACAATATGTGAATAAAGAATTTGATATTTATATATTCATCTCTATATTCATTTTCTGAATCCCTAGATTTCTTTTTTCTGGTATATGTGTTTGTGAAATGTTTGTATTTCCTCCTGCAGAGCCTGATTCTATTTTTCACAATGTCTATCTGCTGAAGAATAAAATCCACTACAAGGAATGCAATATTTCGGGTGGCTCGCTCCTTACTGATTCAACAAAATAAAACGGGAATCCCTTTAGTTTCAAGTTGATATCAAAGGCACACCGTCACTATTTTGCATAGCATAGCGATTCGATGCTTCTGCTTTTTTGGTCCAAATTCGATTCATCTTTGAATGTTCTTTACCTAGTGGTTCAGATTCGATGCTTCTACTTCATTTCCATTGGAATCAAATTAAGTGATTTCATTAATGGGTCAATTTCTATGCTTCTGCTTTGTTTCCAGCAGACACAATGCTTTGTTTCTAGAGTCACTGAATTAAGTGATTTCATAATGATTCAAATTCGATGCTTCTGCATTGTTTCCAATAGAAAGTAATTTATGGTTCAAATTCAATGCTAACAAAGCAGACAAACGAGAAATCAAAATTTATTACATCCCTCTTACAACTCTTGCAGTTATAACTTTCATAACGAATTTGATTCAACAATATACAATATAATTTTTTCAGTGACAGGTGAGAGCTCTCCATTTCCTTTTGAATGGTATAGTATATAGGAAATTTGTAGTGTTATTTACACCTTCTCGGGCTGTTCATAGAAATTGGCTATTAAAAAAAGAAATGTTTTGATTTTGGGTACATTATCCAATGTTGAATTTTTAGGTACTGTCGATTTTTTTCCCCATTACAAATTTTAAACACAAACCTTTTCCTCTTGTAACAAACTATGCTTTATATCACTAAGTGCTAATGAAAAAAATTGTGAAGAGTCAAATATCAAAACAATTACTGAAATATCAACGGTATCTGCTGAGTGCTTTAGATGTGTTCTAATTCCATCTCCGATCTAGTCTCTGCTATTTATAAAACCAAACAATTATATGTTATCTGATGCATTATCATTACTAACTTTGTGACCATACTAAACATTTATGTTATTTCATGCATTATACTTGAATCATTTACAATACGTATATGCCATATTATATTTTTCTTTCTAATGACTTCAAAATTGTCATTAGTATTTTTTTGAGAAGGAGAAGGAGAATATATTTCAGAAGGTGTTGTTAGAATTGGATGGCCTTCTCATCGATAAGAGTGGAGAGGCATTGCAAATATCTAAACTTCCTATGAACAAGGTCTCACTTGTCATGTTTCATAGCGATCCAGATGATGCTTTCCCTCGTCTTTTACTGGAGGAAACTATAGATGAAATTTTAATAAGTTTCCAAGGAATGTCAAGGAAATAATTTTTGGCCATAGTCGTGAAGCCGAAAATTTGGATTGATGCTTGTTAAATTGTTATTAACATTAGATGTACATGTTCGGGAATCATGGTTGTCAACGCTAGATGAAAATGTTCAAACAATCAATAAATATACTGAGAACCTTATCTTGCTCTCGTAGCATGTCGAAACGTTCTAGTTATCTCGAACTTGCCTCTAAGAATAAAAAAAGGCATAGCGAGATAAAAAAATGCATTACGGTTATTAAGCATTTCTAAGTGCTCTGCATGCATATAAGAATTAGAGCGAAAGAAAATGCATAGAAAAATAAAGTTGAAACGTTATAGGATTTCTCCTTGCTTAACAGTTAGGTATGGTTTTGAAGGAATATAATATTTGATGATGTTAAATCTATTTATATATTTAAAAACACAATTTATATAACAAAATTTCAATTTATGAAGAAAAAAAATGACAATATTTCCATAAAAATAAAAACTAGGGCATCTTACTTTTAAAAAGAAATGGACATAAAGAATAAACATAAAACATAGCGCCACTCGTGATAGTTATCAGTTTGTTTTGAAAGTGTTAGACAATATCTATGAGCCTTTTGAATTTGGAGACATTATAATGATGGATTGAGTGCACGTCCCTAGACATATAAATAAATAGATAAACATAGCCACTCATGGTTTGAAGGTTTAAAGATCAAGAATCTAGTTAGTGAACATGTGGCTTCGCTATCCTGGGATATGTATACCTGTAAATTCATCATTACCCTCATACATCTTCAAGGGGAGGCGTGATACAACTATAAGATTGAAATGGAGAAAAAATAAGAGGTATTACTGGGATTGGGTACCAAGAACAGAGAAAAAATAAATGATGTATTATAAATAAAGGATTGATGGGACTTGAGACCAAGAACAGAGAAAAATGATTTAAGAAAAATAAGATTAAGAGGGATTAATGGGATTAGGGGCCAAGAACACAACAAAAATATTTGAAAACATTATAGATTGAGGCCAGGCAGTTACCGAAGGAGACGTAGGAGAAATAAATTTGGAGGTTGAGGTACAGTACATTCAGAGACCAACTGACCAATTATTTCCGATACAAGATCACTCTTTCTATTATTTAAGGAACCTTTATGTCCAATCACAACATACAAAAAGGTTTTCTATTTTCTCTTTTCAAGCACAGAAAAGTTTCATACTTCATGCACAGAAAAGTCTATATATATAAACAAAAAATCCATACTTCATGCACAGAAAAGTATATAAACAAGCAAGTATATAGATACCATAGATACATGATATATAATAAACAAGTGATACATGATATATAGATACCAGCGATACATGATACATGATACATGATACATGATATATAGAATGTGTATAGAATAGTCAAGAAGTTAAGAAGTATTCTATTACTCAAGACCAAGTACAATACAATACAATGTCTTAGTGTCGCCTGGACTGGATAAATAGATGAAATTCAATGCGGCTGTCAACATGGGTGTTCTTACTATCATAATGGCTATTCTTGCTGTCAACATATCGACTCTTACTGTCAACATGGCCATTTTTGTTGTCGACATGGCTATTCATGTTGTCAACATGGCCATTCTTGCTGTCAACAAGGCCATTCTTGATGTCAACATGGCTCCTCTTGCTGTCAGCATGGCTCTTCTTGTTGTCAACATGAGTGTTCTTGCTGTCAATTTGGCTATTCTGAGACAATTTCTGGAATCCTAACGTTGATGACAGTTGGAATCTCATGTTGTTTTAGAGAAGTGTCCAAGAAAATAGTTACCTCGACCACTAATCTTGATTGGTGGCAAGGAAAAGAATGCCAAATCCTGGTATTGGGGTTTCAAGGGTGCTCGAAATGCCCATATGTCATTGTGTTGTGAGGATTTGTTAGGGAAGATAAATTGAAATGCTCATATATTACGAAGAGAACTAGGGAGCGACCACAACACTCAAGTATTTCTGATAAAACAACAAAGGAAACGAAACAGAGGCGGTAAAGAAGAGTGCCATGAATTCTCAAAGATTTCGTTTGGCTGCGACATGGGGTATGGTTTAGCCTATTTATAGTGAGTGGCTAGTGAATTGGTCAATTGAATGGGATGGGATGGATGGGGAACGATAATTACCACAGTATGGCAGGACAGTTATTTTCTATTTTTTCATTTGAAGGGTAAGGAAATTTACTATATTATATAATACTTTTCATTATTTTTATGAGATTTCATTATTTTTATAATATTTTTTATCTACACCATTGCAATAAAAAGTAAAATGTTTCTATTTAAAAAGTAAAATGTTTCTCTTTAAAAAGTAAAACATTATTAAATAATATATTTAATTTATTATTTATAAATATCGAGGAGGAAGACCAACATCTTAGGGCTACAAAGATATATATATATATCAATCATGGGCCATGTGTAAGTTCCAATACCACCACATAATCATTGTAATGTGATCCTTTGGACTACATGTGTCATAAAGGGGGCAATACTATCTTTTGTCCCATGTGGATCATTCTCAAGGAATTCCTCATGTTTTATGAATAGAACTAAGATTGTAATGCCTAAAATATGCTTATACATGGCTAATGGACCAAGTAGAATGCCCTATATTACTTCATATTGCTTATACATGGCTAATGGACCAAGTAGAATGCCCTATATTACTTCATATATACTATAATTGGATATTCTAGCTCACATCATGTTTTGGGGGGTAAAAGCTATGAAATTATATGGTTCCATTTCTTTCAAGGCTCATGAGCTATACATGGGGCCAACAAAAATGACTCATTCCTGTAGAAGGATGTGCACATAATTAAAAATAATGACTCATTCATGTAGAAGGATGTGCACATAATTAAAAATAATGACTCATTCTTACAAAAAAATTCATTTGTCAATGAGAAGTATGTGCCAACTTGATTCGAAGCTTTAAAGGCACAAGATAGATATGTATCTTAATTTGAACCATATTCTAGACTAAAAAACTAACTAATTACATGCTAACCATTACTTCTAAGACTCACATAGGCTATGTGTATATCCCAAGTCACATAGAATACTCATGTCATGATCTAGAATGCCATACATATCATATCGAATACAAACCAATACAATAAACATAAAATGTTAACCTTACAATACAATGTTTAGGAATGAACTATCGAATAGTTATGAGTATGTTCAGTCAAACATCTTAAACTATTACACATATAAGTTTTGAATATTTTCTTCAAAGGTGGTAACACCTATTAGAACCCAATTGTCAACAAGAAATGAGGAAAGCCATCCCTAATTTCTATGTGCAAATGTGGGCTTATGTGCCAACTTGATTTGAAGCTTTAAAGGCACAAGATAGATATGTATCTTAATTTGAACCATATTCTAGACTAAAAAACTAATGAATTACATGCTAACCATTACTTCTAAGACTCACGTAGGCTACGTGTATATCCCAAGTCACATAGAATACTCATGTCATGGTCTAGAATGCCATACATATCATATCGAATACATATGATAGAGCATATGAAAGCATGCGATTTGTGTATGATATAAATCTGATTACCAAGCTTCTGTTTACAAAGAAAAACGAGGGTAGTGATATTTGGCTGTCAAATCATGATATGCAAATCAATTTTCTTTCTTTATTATGTTTCTTAATTGTACTGACAAAGCAAAGCTTTGTCAAAGTGTCAACTTTTTATAAAAATCAAATTATAAAATTTTAATTGTTTTTTTAATCTGATAATTTGCCCTCACAGCAAGGGTTTTTAGTCTATTCAATATACTTAACCAATAAAAAAAAAGGAACAAAAATTCAAAATTAATTTTTCTATTTTCAAAATATTAAGTTAAATATAAAATTACCATAAAACATTAAAAAACTATATAAAATTTTTATTATTAATATAAAATCAAACCAATTTGGAAGACAAAACGATCACTATAGTCCCTATCTTAATAAGTACTAATAAGAAAAAGTTGATTATAATAAGTAAATAAATTTAAAGCATGCTTACTTTCTGATAATAAAGTAAATAAATTTAGGGCAAGCTAAGAATATCACTCACATATTGTTGTCGAAACAAATGTTAAACTTTCCCATAAGAGTGAATATGCCCCTTTCTTATTGGTAAGGTGACGTCACCTTCATCAAAAGGCCAATAAGAAAATATAGTGCCCTCCGAGAGATATGGGGTTTAAAATGACGCTGGATCCATTGATCCCTTTATTTAGCAGCAGTGGGAAATAAAGGGATTGCTGGAAACAGGCAGGAAACATCTGCCGAATGTCACATGCAACAAACATGGGACAATACGGTTAAGTGAGTGAGGCACAACCATTGGGTGGGTCTCTGATAAGGAAAGAAGTGGTCGACGATAACCAGTAGTCTCATTTACAGCATGTGGTCAGTCGAGGCTACATCATCAGATCTAAAATTTATTCCGAATGCAACCGGATGAATAAGCTAGGTTCCCACCCATTCCCTTATTATGAAAAGAAAAGGGTGCGGATGCGTACTCACTCCGATACGAGATTCCATCGGCACAACTCATTCTCATTCAGATATAGATGCTCGTTCTACATTTTTTCAGGTTGAGCAGCAGAGCCGGATAAAAAAAAAATAATATGCTGCCAAAAAAGGAAAGAGAAAGCCCGGGGATAGCACGTTGGCAAGAGACATAATAAATTTCCGTAAGCCCCTTTCGAGAGCATAAGAGTAGGAATACGAGTGGGATAAAGGTGGGAACACGGCTGTTCGTGAAGCAAGCCCCTAAGCCCCCATTGGCTGGAGGAAGACAAGAGACAGAATGAATGTCCTTATGAAATGGTATCACTAACAAATGGGAAATAAAGGGCAAGTGCCCGATCAATATAGGGAAAAATACCATGTATCACTATGGGAAAATGGTATCACTATGGTGATTAGTTATATTGTGAATGAGGGTGACATAAGGGTTAATATCAGTAAGATGTTTAATCTTGATTTTGATGTTCTGCTCTCTCGAAATGGAGGAGAGGGTTTTAATGTGTAATTTTTATTCTGGTTGTTTGGAGATGAGTACTGCCTTAGCCTCTTAGGCACGTTTTTCCTTTTGCTGCTCATGCGGAAAAATTAGATAATATGGTCTTATTAGGTTTGTTAATGGCTGTTGTTGCACATCATAATAAATTACCCAATGAGATGTCTTTTTTGGTCCAGCCGTGCGATATTTAGCCTCATAGTTCGCATTTAACTTCATTCTTATTATTTATGTTTGCCTCCCTATAACGGTTTCACTCCCGGATCACTAGAATTTCCTTGAAGGTGAAAGAAAGAAGGGCTCTCGCTAAGCTAATAAGCCTTCACTAATGATCATGATGTGAAAGGAAATAAATAAATAGGTATAACGCTCGGTAAGGAGATGGGAAGTTATAACAGTAAAAATATATTTACCAGTCCTGGTCCCCCATCAGATAAGTGAGCGAGACTCTCTTTACAAAGCAATATAGAATATATCTTGTATTGAGCTAGACAGTATACTCATCCCATTGGAAAAATGAATAATCGGTATAAGAAGCATACCCGAAGGAGAATTCCCAAATGAGTTCATGTCCAGTCAACCCCGGCCAGGAGATGAGTAACCATTTTCCTGCAACAAAGAAGAAGGATTATTAAAGCATCCTTATGAACTTAAATACATAAATGTAATTTCTATTAGTCGAGCATAGAATGTCTTTACGCAAGCATTTGGTACAATATAGACTCTCAAAGGATTATCCAGAGACTTACCTCAAACAACATACACAAGTGATGAGAGGTGCAACACTATTCCTTCCCATAGTGAAACCATTGCAGAGAAAGAGCCCTCCAGGCTCATTGAACAAATGCTAAGAGTTAAGAGGAGTGGATTGCATTGCAATCTTTCACGAGAGCCAAGATTCAATTAATGTGGAGTACGAATTCTCACAGTTGGCTATCAACCATGCCACGCGTTGGTTTCCATCAATTCTAGTGTACTAAATATTAAAAGCACAAATCCTGGAAGAAATCCAATGAGCGCCAAAATTCTTTTTATACCTAACCAAACTTTAAGATCACGGTTTTGCTAGTAATGACATTCAGAGTAATTATTACGTTGTAACCTTATGTAATTCATAAAAGCAACTTTATTAATCCTTTTAAAAAGGGATCGTTAAAGGGTTTCTGTTTTAGTAGTCACTGATCTTGGCTCTTTTTTTCTATCCCACTATGTCTATGCCCTTATTTCTGCGCATGCCTTCGCCCTATTGGCCTTGGATCATAAAATACATGTCAATCAATTGCAAATGGATTTATCGTATCCCATTTCACTTATACCTTAGATATAGGATCAACTGATTAGAAAGCAAATGTAATGGCTGCTTAAGCTTTAAACCACTGCCCCTGCCTTTAGAACTTAGTAAACTCGATCTGCCTCCGGTACTACCTGAGCTCCTGCTGGTGCCAAAAAGTCTTGCGTGTTAATTAAGGCTCAAATTCTTAACTCCAAGTTTGACTTCTATTACAAACATTTAACTCTAGAGGGCATCTTGTTACTAATAAAATACTTATCTAACAATGAGCATTACAAGTCTAAGTTGTTTCGAACTTATTTATTTGGTGGACTTTTAGTTTATCAAAATCATAATTATTATAATATAAAGTTTGGAAATTCTTATAATAAAAGATATATATGTGAAAACTAAATAGGATTTCTTTTCATAATTTGATTAAGTTTAATAATAATAATAATAATAAATAAATGTTATATGATTAGAAACTATGTATTCAAATCCAAAATAATTATATATATATATATAACAAAATTTAAACAAATGGAATTAAATAATAAATAATATATACACTAAAACTTATATATATATGAGTTTTTCCTTTCACAAGGAAAAATAGAAAAAAGTTAAGGATAAATAACTGAAAGTACATTATATAAAGTATAAGCATAAATTTGCAAGTCATAAAATTTGGGAAATAGAAGTTTTATATTTTATTAGTGTTTTTATTTAACATAATGATTAATTTATTGGTTGCAAAGTGAATATATTATTTATTTAATTTTTTCACAAAAGTAACTAAAATATCTTACTAAAAATACTACACATGTCACTTTTAAATCTTTTATAAAAAATACTTAATACTAAATTTGATATACTTAATATATATACATCTTAAAATTATTTTTAACACCTAAACAATCCTTTTATAAAAATAATCATCTAATTCATAAATTTTACCTAATAAATTAATCATCTAATTCAGAAATTCTACCTAATGTTTCAAAGTAATCTTGACAAAGGATTTTACTTTTCTCGAGAATTATACCATTCATTTCAAATAACATTAATGATAAGGTATTTTAATGTAGAAAAAATAAAATAATCCAAATTACCACATCACTTGGGTTAAATAGTGAGACCACTATCACAACATTATGTAAATCTATCTAAGGTGTGAGCATCAAGCATATTGACGGATAAACGTGCAGTTTTTTATCAAATGAGGTTTGCTTCCATAAACTGAAATCACCATAACATGTGGCTCAAATAAGTGAATTATTTTTTGAAACCATGATTTTTATCTCCAAAAACTGCTTTTAAATTCTAAGGATATTAATAATATTGACTCCAAGGAAGCATAAGGTCCTATCCGTTAGAATAACAAGAACCACGAGGTGGCAATGTCCTCGACATTGACAATAGTTCTTGCCATAAGATGATAGCTATAGAAAAAAAATTAGACAAAAAAGCATATTTGGATTTTCGGATTCAGGAATTTCCTCATAATTAGGAACACATTCAAGATTTGGTATATGCAACTTTTGAATTTTCATCTATTTTTCATAGAAAAATTGTACAAATCATATTGAATTATAAATATGGTATAGCTTACCATATTTATAAAACGATTATTTTATACTTTTTTAATTTTTGATCAAATTTAATTGTTTAGATGACCTTAAATGAAATATTTTAATTTCCTTAATTTTTGTTAAAATAATTAATTATATTCCTTCATATCTAAATTTATAATATACATCTCCTCCTTTCAATTCAAACCGCAAAGCAAAAAAGTTTTAGCAAAATCATAAAACAATAGCTTAAGATTTTATTGATTTTATTATATAAGGTACAAGATTTAAATGTCCAATTATATATCTACTAATTTGTTAGAGAAAAATAATTCTATGAAATATGTAATTCTTTTAACATAATAAATTAATTTTATGATAATAAAATTATATATTTATAGAATAATATTTGTTTTAATTTAACTATAAAAATCTAATAATTAAAATTTTAAATGATATTAATTAAATTTGGTTAATGAAATAAATTATCTCTTTGGTTAGTATACATACAACTAGTTAAGTTTATGTAAATTAATCTCTTCACAAAGTTTGTATATTTATCAACAAACATGAAACACATAATTGTTAGATTAAGATTTTATGTAAACAAACATTGTTTTATGCACTAAAAATACTCATTCAATATCTAGTTAAACTTGGATTTTTACATTTCTTATATGAAACACATAATTGTTAGATTAAGACTTTAGTGTAAACAAACATTGTTTTATGTAATAAAAATATTCATTCAATATCGAGTTAAACTTGGATTTTTACATTTCTTATATTTAATGAAGATTGAAATTTAATTGTTTATTATTATTATTATTATTATTATATTTGTAATAGAATATTAGAAAACTAAAATGATTCATAATAATCATTTTGACCATCAAATCAAATCCCTCATTCTATTAATTTCTTTGCTTCCAATGTAGATTCCCTCCATCCAATGTATATAAAGCATAAGAAAAATAAAAATTACAACCTAAATAAACAGACTCTAAAATCGAAAGAAAAATGTCAATCTTCATTAAGAGGAATAAAAATTGCAACATAAATCATATAGTCATAATTAAAAAGGCGTCACTACATTTTTTATACTTGATTAGAGCATAAAGAAGATTACAAGTATACTAAAACTTAAGCAAACTTTATGTTAGGTAATAGAAAGTTTCAACCAAATTGAAACCTACGATTATGACACAGTTTGAAACCTAGAAATCATATCTACATTTGCCCGTCTTATTCCATGAATAATTTGAAGTTGGTGTGCATTAAATGGTTTAATTTCAATGGACAAGTGGCCTTGTGAGGTGGTGTCGGGTGTACAATTCCAATTTCGTATGCTCTTGGGAAGAAGATGCAATAAAGGCAGATGATCGTAGGTTGCATAAGGGTAGAGGTGTTAATAATTGGAAGTCTGCCATAGGTGGCCAAAAAGAGGCAAAGTCATTTGAATGGAACTGTATTCATCGTGTTAGATTTTTGTCTTTTTGTCAATCAAATCTTGCAGGGATATAATTGAATGTCGGATTCGATTCATATAGAGATTTACATGGCACTCACCCAAATAATTTTCTATCAATATCGGGTAGCGGTCAACAAGGAAATCGAAAGACTAAGCCATTCACAAAGTCCACACTCGACAACTTAATATGGCCTAGCAACTATCTAATGAAAAACTCAAGAAGAAATCAATTTCATTACACAAGAGTTTAGTGATGCAACCCAAACACCTGTTATATCCTTGAGTTGCTAAGCCACCATCGCAAACTCTGGACCTGACAAGAGGATGGGTGAAATTGTTATTACATACCTTGAAAATATTAATAAAGAAGCTTTGCATTGTGAAAATGAGGTAGAGATTACCTACAGGGATTCGAGCCTTCATAGGCGTCCATGACCTCCCTCACCTCCATGTATGGATAGATCAACCCTACCGGAGTTTGCACCTAGAAGTTGCATAGATTAAAAGGAATATCTTAGGATGATTAATTATACCAAACAAGCTCTAATCAAATACATCTAATGTAAAGTTTGCAGTAAATATCCGAAGAGAGTCAAGCTCTTTTATACAAAGTATTAATATGTATAAACAAAATCATGAGCAAAAATAAACAAAGACTGTGACAGTCAATATCAAGCCACATTGGGCATATTTTATTATTCAAGACTAGATGTTTATCACCAGGGAATATACCCGACTGTATAAATGGAAAACCTTAAACAAAAATCTAAGTGTAAGACTGTAATGTCCCCTCCCATCATACCCGCATGATAGAGGGAACGTGATGCTAAAACTGGGCATCTAGCCCCATGAACTTTTAGCTAAGCATTCACATAATATAAAAGTTCATATGGAAATGTATAATTATAAGAAAAACACAGCGGAAGTAATATCAATTACACATCCATCATACATTCAAGATATTCATCAAATAAATAATTGCAAAGTTAACACAAGAGAATACTTATCTTAACAAAGTAGTCCCAAGCAACCAGCTATGCATCTGCAATGTTCCCCCAACCATAGGCCAATTGTGCTTATCAACCTCTTGATACAACTGCCACCCCTGAGCTAGGCATGATTTCTACAAGGAACCAAGGAACATCAGACTCACACATAGCCAAGCATACACCCAGATGAGCCAAGCCAATCTACAATTGGGTTTATCGGGCTGCTAGGAAATGGAAAGGAAGAATTGCTAAGCTAGTGAGCTCAAGCACAGAGCTAGGGATACCTCTACAAGATCTATCTAGCTTGGCACCCACAATACCTACACATCCGCACAAGGAAGTATTATTTTCACTGCTGTACAGTCCCTCAAGCCATAGCTTCCTCATCTAGTGCTCTCAAGGTGTACATAGAAGAGTAGCCAAAGCCCTCTTGATCTTCTTGAGAAGTTATCTCCCCCCACTAGGTTTATCAAACCAATTCTGTCCACTACCACTCCAAATCTCTTGCTCACAAATTCAAACCAAAACAAGGATGCACATAACAGCAAAAGTATAAGTGTTGGGCATGAAGAAACGTTTTTACAGTGAGATGCCCAAAGATGGGGTTTTCATTAGCTTCAGAAAAACATGGGAAACCCAAAAACGAAACTGGAAGATGGGGGAATAACCCTGGGAAGCCAAATCCGTTTTCAGAAAAATGTCCATGGACATTCTGGGGCAAAAACGACCTCCATAACAGCCCCAAATCGTGGTCGTCCTCTCCCAGCCACTGTGTAACACAAAAACGAGCTCCCAACCATGGAAAAATGCAGGAAAATGATGAAAAACATGATGGGGAAAGACCCAGTAGTTCAGACTGCGTGAGAGAGGGAAGACTGTGGGTTTTTGAATGCTTTGGGCACCATCTCATGGGTATTTTCTTGCCCAAGGAGACAAAATACGATTTCCCAGGTTGATGGCTTGCCCATGCACGAAATTGGCTGCCATACCTCTTCATTCCCAAGGCATTAACTACCTCAACCAATTCTTGGAAGAATTAAATGATTGGGTGCATAACCCAAAATGGGTAGTTGGTGGTTCATGGGTTTTCTTATTGACACGTGGATTAACACCATTGGCTCAAGGGTTTGAATAATTTCCCTCCCTCTTCCTTGTAGAATCATGCCCCCATCTCTTTGTTGCATTGCATAGCTAGTTGTGGGTATTTCATTAAAATCCATATTTACATAATGTCTTATTTACATTGTGCCTATCTAGCACAAGAACCACATGCATCTATTTTTAATTGCTGATACATAAAATGCTTAATCAATGGTGGGGCCTTGGCCTTGAGCTCCTCACCATGATTAAATATCAATATTTACATCATTTACGATTTAAATGCGAAGGGGGTCAAAATGGGGACATTACAACAACCTTTGGTCAGGCTCGAGGGTCGAGCAATAATCTTTTCATGGATGTATGGGGCTGAATGCTAAACACATACCTGGCGTTCCACCAAAATGACACACAGTCATTTAGAACACAGACAAGTGGAAATGTATGTCACATAATAAGAAAAAAAAATTAACACGGCGCTTTGAATAAATGTTCATCGAATGTATACAATAGTTACCGAGAAAATCCCTAAGTATTTTACATACTAAGAGTATGTTTTCAGTTTGAATGGCTTGTCAATCAACTCTGAACATCGCTGGGCACTGGAGACCATCGACACAAAGGCAAAAGTATGGCTATGACTATCAATATTCATCCAAAGGACGAGTCAGCTAATGGATTTAAATATGTGTAATATATATAAACAATGAAAAAACAAGAGAAGTGTGGGAACCATTCAACCCTTACCTACGAAAGTGTATTCACACTATTGCTAAGACAATGGACGGGTAAATCAACAAGCAAAAAATTTGAATGCATACAGGGACAAAAGAAAAGGTTCTATGGATACAGGGACGAAAGCAAAGAGTACAGGGACGAAGGTTCTATGTATACAGGGACGAAAGCAAAGAGTACAGGGACGAAATAACCTATCAAAAAATTTGAATGCATACAGGGATGAAAGCAAAGAGTCCATAGAATTTTAAATTAGGAATCATGTATATCTTTGATAGAGCTACAAGCCCTCCAAGTTTCTTGAGAGAACATGGAGAAAACAACATTCCAGAAACAGATTTGCATAATTCTGAAACGAATTGAACATAAATAGAAGAAATTGCAAGTTTTTTTACATAGCAAAATGCAAACAAAATATGCAAGTTGAAGAGTAAATGGAAGTTGCAGGAGGCACCTGTCCAATGACCTTGATGATGAAATTGAACAAGGCACAACCCGTTGCATTTCGGTGGAAGACTTGACATAGGGCAGACTGGAAATGAGGAACTGCAATCGAACCCACAGGAGAACAACCGCAACGGCAACTAGTACTTGGAAAATGAGCTCTAGAAACCGTCGAAACAGATTGCAGATTGAAACAACTTGAAATGGAAAACAAAGTTGAAGAGACCAGTGCAATAAAATGACGAACTAGCCACCATAAATGACAATTTGCCATGCCAAAATGATGATGGCTTGTGCGCAGACACTGAGAAACCCATCACGAAATCTATAGAATGAAACCCGAGAGAGACCCATGCTGTACAGACGCCACTCGTCAGCTCGGAAAGACAACTGCATTTAATGCAGGCCTTTTGGGGGATGCAAACAAGAACGATTGACTGAGAAGAGAGGCCCACCCCATATCCAAAACAGAAGAAAACTTCAATGCGACTGTTCGGACAACAGGAAAACTACGAACAGAAGAGGCCCACCATGGACATGAGTCAGTGCACTGGAAAACCCTCACCCACAACAAGGAACCGAGGCATAGGAAAACCACTCCGGGAAAACCCTCAGGCTCAAACAACAGAAAATGGAATACCAGAAAACCGGACAGAAATGCAGCAGAAGGAGGACAACCCAGACCATGTCAACATTTAATACGCCATGACGTCATCGTGTCGTCGGCTCCTAGGACACAGGAGCTGAGGCATGCATCACCGCGCATGGCGCCAATCAGCACCAAGAAAAATAGCATATTAACATTTTGCACAATGCCTGATTTTTCAGAAACAAAGGTTCCAACATTACCCTGAACTTCGATTGATGAACAGACACCCAAAATAATGCCCCCGGACGAAATACTTGATGTTGGAGACATAATAAGGAATGGATGATAAAATGAAACCTGAAAAGCTAATAGAGTATTTTAATGAAGTTATTTTTAGTACAGTAGAATCCTCACACTATTAATGAAATTTTGTTTACCACTTATAAAGCTCCATTAAAAGAATTGCAGTTGTGATGCCCATGACAATTTAATGATACATAATGGTCGTACAGAAACACCTATCTCTTTCATTTACTCACCCCCGAGGTATGTAAGTGAAGACCACATCGATCCGACGAACTATGTCCAATCGAGTACTTGAAATGGTCTATGGGTAGACCAGTGGCTGGTCGCCTAGAAAATAAGGTCGATCGGGGCAGGTACAACCAACTAAGGAATGGGGTTCTACAACATTTAAATGCACATGTACATATGCGTAACTTTTAATTTAACGTTGGATGACATAGTTGCACAGCCCATGCTTGGGATGCAATCCCCAAGACCTACATGCATTGACTAGCTAATAAAATTTCAAATTTCAAATAAATATTTGTGTAAACCATATGCCAAACATTGCAAAATAATTTTGTTTACCTTGCTTAGCGATAGATTAATTGCCAATGCGATTACTAAATGTTCCCCTACGGGAACATAATCATGAATGCACTCATAGATCGAGGATTGTTTCCAAGGGTTCACATATATATATATAATTTACATGCTCAATAATTTATTTGCTCAATACGTAATATTATAGGCAACAATGAGTTGCACAAAGATTATACATTAATATTTAATTAATGTGAAAAAGGTGGAAAAAAGTAATTCATTTCAGTTAGTAAATCAATAGAGAATTCACATTTATATACATATATGTGTAAGTGTTTAACAAACTATTAAAGGTATAACTATAATATGGAGAGAAAGATAATTTTTTATCCAACATTTTATGCACGTAAAATATACAAAATATACATAAAATATTAATATATGATTGTGAGAAGATTATAACAAAAAAAATTAAAAAAATATGTGTGTGTTTTTGTTAAAAATTTTAAATGGAAAAATTACATTAAAACACTCTTTTGGTGGATGATTTCGGTCCATTGCATCCCACTCATCTCACCCAATTGACTTCATCGTTGTGGTTCCTTATATTTGCGTTATTGGTCATTGGTCATTGATCATTACCTCAATTTCATTAACAATTTGAAGATCCATCAATCAACCAAACACATGGCATCAACCATCATACATCTCGATTGAGTCACAATTGAGTATCCCTTGTCCATCAAACTCAATACCTCATTCCCTGTTCCATGATTTTCCCTATGCCTCCCCTCCACCACTTCTGCACGAAATGTAATAAAATATACCCTAAATATTTATATTTCCATATAACATAATTAAGCCCCCTTGGCCCCTTAATACAGGGCAATATATTTTCTCATTTTTGTATCATAGTTTATTCCCCAATATGAATGGACGTGCTAGGATATTGCCTACCAACTGAACCCCCCGTGGTTATTACTAGATAGCAATGTCACTTTGCCAATGCTAAAAAAAAATCCTATATTATGCAATATGCCAATCAACAACATTTTGTGCCAAATACAAATTACCATTTGGTCAGTAATTACAATTGCAACAAAATTGTACTATGTTTCTAGTTTAAATGAGCTAATCTAGCACTCATTAAGTAGACATTTATGTGTAATAACAAGAAGTCAACAATCAATTATCAATATATGCACTTGTATGGTTGTAGGTAATGCCATTCAAAGCCGTATCCTTGGTGGCCCAATGCAGAGCACATTCCAATAAAAAAATGTTTGAATTCATTGATATGTGGTACAAGTATTAACACACCTAAAAAAAGAAAAACTCAGTCTACCCATCCACATATGACTATCAATATCAATAGAACATAGAGTGGATATGTGTGGAACTTGCCTACAATTACTAAGCATCCATAGAGAAGAGGGACAGGGCTCATAAGTTATCATCCACGATACAATCCAACAAGCAACCCACACATAAGGTAGCAGCAACTTAAGCAAGTAGTCGCATTGACTACAGAGATAGTAAATTTCAACTCTGCCATGGCGTTTCTTCATTTCCTATAGTTGTAGTCTGAAATATAATAAGCATCACTTGAAAGGGAGATAATGGTATCAAGAAACCTTATTATAGAGCTCACCCTGATACACACACAACTATGGTTTTCTGGGTTGTAGAGGAAGTCTGGAAATTAGCTTTAGGTGCTTGAATATTATTGATTTCATACAGAATATTACATCAATAATCACATTGTAGGTGATAACATCAGGGCGTATGTTTTTGTTGGACATTTCATAGAAGAGCTTTCTTTCCTTGTCCAACTTACCTTACATAAACCATCAATAGACGATTTGTATGTGACAACATTAGGGCATATGTCTCGGTTGGACATTTCATAGAAACGCTTCCTCGCCTCATCCAACTTGCCTTCTTTACATAAGCCATTAATAAGTGTACTGTAGGTGACAACATCAGTGCATATGTTTCCGTTGGACATTTCATGGAAGAGCTAAACATATGCATCACCAAGTGTATACAACCAAGATGGCATAGACATATGTGGGGATCATACAATCTCTTTGATTCAACTAATCTAAGTTCACCTTCAACTAGTTCATTATTCTACATGATTTTGCTTCCTAGTTAGCTTTGTCATTATTCTACCACATAGCGTGAGAGAAGCATAATTTTCAAAAAATCTTGGCAATTTAAGGGTTCATGTACTAAATGTCTACACAAAAGGGTTTTTAGCCTAAAGATTCTAACAAAGCAAGAAGAGAAACACCATATTCATTTTAGTCCTCAAGTTTGATTCTTTTTTTTGGCTAAAGAAGAAAGTGTGTTTCCCTCATTTCCATTAAATTATTTGTAAAGTTATCTTACCCAAAAATTATAACTTTGTTCCTGCCTCCTGGTCATTGATATTTCTTTCATGAACCAGGACCTTAACAACCACATGGAGACCACTTGCAAAAACAACCTTATAGACACGTCCATATCTTCATTCTTCTAGCAATGTTTCTTTTTTGAAATGATAAGTCACATTCAATAAATCAACAAACGTAGTATTCAAAATGAGTTTCTCAAACATCACAATTGGAACTGATTTAGCAAGCTTCACATATGCAACCCATTTAAATGAATCTTTGTACAGTCTCAACCTTCATTTCTTCACTTGATTCTTTGTTCCCAACTCTGCCTTGATCTCTCAATCAATCCTTCAATAAGGTATGCAATAATTTCTACACTCATGTCTGCAATAAGGTATTCAACAAGATCAACAGTCAATGATCTCCATGAGAGCTTTTTTAGTTCTACACGAGATTTGAATTTCTTGCCTTCAATCCATGATTTCCAAGCTGATTGGTTTCATGCAAGGACTTCTATTCCATTGTTGAGACTACTAGGTCTTTTAGGACTAGTGTAGACTGTCTCAAAAACAAAGTTGTGCTTCTAGGTTTGAAGAGGCTCATTCAAACAATGTCAACCATCTCCAAGTCTTTTTATATGATCTGCCACTGTGTTTGTGCTTATTGATGTTTATGTAAGGTTGCAAGTTGGTTTATGTAAGGATGCAAGTTGGTTTATGTAAGTCCTCAAGTTTGATTCTTTCCATATAACATAAACATTATGATAGCTCTTATTACCTATTCAAATCCAATCCTCAATAGACAAAGGTTCAATATACTTTTTTTTCACCACCGAAAACCATAAACCAATACCTTATATAATCCTCTAGATGTATTTTGTGATAAGAGCCTTTGGAAACCAGTGTGTATTTTTTATGCCCCATTTACGTAGATCCTTGGGGACTGCTATATTTTTCCAATCCACCCAAGGGAATTTTTTCCTAGTGTAACCCCTAAACAACAAAAATTTGAAGCTCAAATTTCTTACATGCTCTAATACACCTTTTGGAGTAAAGGACAATGAGACCCAGTAAACAAGTACTGCTTCCAAGATATATTTGATCAAGATCAATATTCCCCTTTGGTTAACCATATATTGCACCATAAAGAAAGTATTTTCTCCACCTTAGATATCATCCAGCCACGACCCCTTTTAGTGTATTCATTTGTTTTCAAGTAGAAGCCAAATGATTAATTGAGGTATGAGTATGTATATATTTAAACCTTCAGGTCTAGTTTCCTCCAATTTTATTAGGGTCAACAAAATACCCATTCCCAAGGATATAACCCAAGCTCTCAAATATGTGACAGAGGTATTTACATCATACCCAAACCATGAGATCCCATTCAATCTATCACACCCCCAAGGGACAATGGTAGTCATAAAATCTTAGACAATAGTCTCACCCAATTCATTCATGACATAAGAAAATCAACTTAAATGAAGAAGATTATTTATAGACATACCTTTAATAATTGGTAATGAATTCACAAGTGGCATTACACCTAAGTCACCACTAGATATAATGTGAGTTGCACCCAAGGTCAAAAGATTTGGTTTGTTTATTCCAGTGATTGCATCCTCGTGAAAATTTGTAATCATAATCTTGGATGGAGACCACCCCTTTTCGATGATAAGTTGACAATAGGAATTTAAAAATTATTCCTCCCCCATCAATCACTGAGCTACCCTATTTTGGGTTTTTCATCCCACATAACTTGATTTACTTCATCCTTTTCCACAACTGAGTTTGGACAAAAATTTGAGTAAGTCATATGGGTTGTGTACAGTTTTTTATTGCATGGGCATAAATATGGCACCTAGCACATTTGAATGATAGTACACCAAGACAGTTGAGGTACTAAATGTAAGAATTCATCCCTCTTTGCAGAGTCACTTATGAGGCCAACCATCCCTAATATTGATGGAAACCAAAATTTTAGCTAGTGACATCAACCCATAATCAATAAAGCCTACATATGCCCCATAAAATACACCTAATCCATTCCCAATAACACTAAGATGTCAATAGACCAAAATTCAGCTGGTAATCCAGGCCCTTTAACCCATATCAACATAATGTACCCATAATCTTCAAAGCATCATTGTCATACCTAAAAATGAAGCCCATCCATCCACGAGTCAGGATATAAAAGGAAGGGAAAACAAAAATGGTACATAACTAACTATAGTAGAGAATGTTAGGGAAAACAAAAATGGTACCTGAGCAGCAATAAGGCCACTGATGTACGACTTCGTTGGTTTAGGAGTTAAATCAAACAATTTGCAAATATCACAACTATTGGCACGAAAATGAAATTTTATTGGACTCAACATTAAACAATAGTACATATATTCAAATCAAGACATTATCTTTGTTTTTGTAGCAAATAAACTAAGTACAGATGGATAAAGTATCACTTTAATATGATCTATAAACAACCCCTGTAGAATACTTTTTTGAACTTAACTGTTGTAGATGATTATTTTTTGCAGCTAGTTGTGGGTGAAGAGAATGATTTCTTTTTTCCTAGTATTGTTGTAGCATCCCTCACAATTCTTCCCACCTAGCTATATATGACCCCATCCAATGAATATCCTCAGGATGTGCACCCCAACAGAGTTATATAACGATGGTACAATATTTTCAATAGGGGAAAACTCATACTTTAATGTCTCGGATCTGGTGTGCTGAGAAATATCATAAATGTGTTCAAAAACTCCTCGGAAGCCCCTCTCTCAATAGTAAACAGCAGCAGTGATCAACAGTCGATGAGAATGACTTCCTCGTAGGTAAACTCATCCCCCCAGAAGATAGTGTGTCCCCCATTTTTATATTCACAACTCCATAGGTGCGCCCTCTCAGTAAACTTCAGTCAACATGTAAAATCGTCCTCCCTTCTTTTCATTGGATAGTGTAGATATGATCATGGAAAAGCTTCCCTTTGATAGATCGAGAAATCTAGTTGAAACTCATAGCCCCAAAAATCCCCACTCATAATCCTCCAGCTGTTCAAATCGAATGAAAGGCCATCCCCATGTCCAAGCGGGAAAGCATCCTTGTTTTTGTTATTTGGTTTTGTTTGTCTTTGTCTTATTTTTTATATTTTTTTCTTTACTGTTTTAAATTTTTATTGCCATTTATTTTAATTTTTAAAATTTATAAATTTTATTTTATTTTTCATACTGAAAAAAATTCATCTTCTTAGTCTAGAGAATCAAAGATGCAATAATCTTTACATCTTTTACCAAAGGAAACATATGTTCAACATGACCCCATCCAATACAAAAAAGGGGAAAAAACATCATCCATCCATCGTCAACCTACAATCATCTAACTTTTGTTACATAGAGAGACATCAAATAAACCAAAATAACATCAATACTGTCATGTCATAATGTACCAAAAAACATCAATGCTACATGACCAAACACTAATACACTAACATGTCATGATGTTGAATACGACCATATAAAAACACTATAAAATATTGAATCCATAACTATTCCATCTCTGGATTCCTCATAGAATAACTAACCATCCATGTCGCCTATAGCTTTTTTGGATAGATCGTCTGCAACAACATTGAACTCATGAAAGATGTGTTGGGAAGAAATTTGTTCAAATTTTAGAATCAACATCCTCACTCTATCTAACCAATGCTCCAAAAACAAAGACTATAAAGAAGAAACACCTTTGTCCCAATCAATAACAGCTTTTGAATCACCACCAATCCAAATGGAAAAAATGCCACACCTTCTAGAAAACCAGAGAAGATCCCAAAGGGAAACGAGTTCTACCCGTGTGTTTATGCCACAACCAACCCCCATCCAAATCTTAATCACCTGATTTATTGTAAATTGAACCAGCCCTACATTGATAGAATGACCAGGTCCTCCGTTATAAACCCTATAAATTTCTTTCAAAATGGAAACTTTCAAAATACAATGATGGTACATCATTAATAAAGGGAAATTTATGTGGACTCTTGTAAAATTCCATCAGATTTATAAGCCTATTTTGATTTAAGCAGCCTTCAATAAGATCCAATGCTTCCTTTGAAAACTTTTCAAACTGATAATTATACTGTCTATAGACATGTGTGAAGGAGAGATCATCAAAGGATGCTCTCAATTCCAGAATGTGCTTCATGATATTTTCCAACCCCAAATTTTCAACTTTATAATTCTTATTAGCCCATTCAACAATTAGTTTGAAGTGTCGGAAAACTTGAAGTTTTTTTCATTTCATTTTCTTTTTCAATTTTGTTCTTGTACAACTTACTACCTAGACCTGATGTGAACCAAATGATCGCTATAAAAATATTTAGGGTGTACAAACAATGGAAGGGTGAGCCAAGGAAATAAACAAATCCTCAATTCTTTAAAAAAATGGGTTGTGTCACATGGATCCTGATTCACATGCCACTCCATTTGCAATGATGTCATCAGTGTCAACAAGGAGGGGTCCTAGCCAATCATATCTTCCCACATATGTATGATGACATTAGTAAAGAGATATTCATTAATACATGTAGAGGGATCTCCGACTGCCATGTGACACTGACACACTAGGTACTTGAATGTTTCCTTTTCAATATTTTTCTAAGTTGTATAAGGAGAACATTAGATATTATTAAGCTTATTACATAAAGCCTTCAGGTCCATGATCCCATGCATATATTATAATTTATGTTTCTTGGCACAAAATAATTTCTCTTATGGATTTGAACTTCAAGATATAATCATAACTAAAAGCCTCATTGGGTAGTGAACCTTAGGAATATTTGACTCCCTTTGCAATGTAACTAATTGCACAATCTCTCTCATATATATGATGGACAAATAAACAGAAATTCATTATATTTTAGGCCAATGAGGTGAGTGCATCCACACCTTTGTGCATCTAAGATTGCATAACTCTTTATATGGTCATACATCGTGATTTAATTGAATCTTATATCATTTGGGTCCATGAAAAACATCAAGTCATTATAAGGATTCTAAAGGGGTATGTAGGTCCTCTGAACTTTCCAAAATTTATAAGTAAAGCTAGAATTATGTTGATTCATACAAATGTGCATGTAAATTTATATATACAATACACAAGGATTACCTTCATCTAATGCTCAGTAGCATATTCAGTTAGTTCACTAACAGATTTAACCATGACAGCACTACATCAGTAACTTCAACACCCTTTGGACGACATCACTCACAGTAGAAATCGTTTTTTTTTTAGATCTGAATGCATTTTCGAGCCACATATGTGTTGGTAGTTTCTTCATAGCAATAAAAGAGGTGTACTTGCAGACCTTGAAGGTGGTTTTTGTTGCCTAAAGACACCCTCGACATGGAGCATGATCTCCACATTTGGCTAGGCGTGATGATCCAAATCCCACAAGCTATGGCAGCAAGGAAGATGGACACTTCACATAGAACTCCAATGAATGTTTTAATGTGCCTTATTGATGAACGCTCAGCCTATGGGGGTATCAGATCTATCTATCTTAGGGACATTTCATGCTGTTTTGGAGGAGCCATCCCTCTTTGAAGGCCTTTCTTGATCATTCTGTGTTGTTCTAAATGGAGCATTCAGCTTAGAAGAGTTTATTGTATCATTTATTGACACATTTTGGATAGCTTTTCATGGTGAGGGATTGTTGGTGGAAATTTGGGAGAGCACTCAACTTTTTGTGTTTATTTGATGGACGTCGTCCAACTTGAAAGTGCCCTAGTCCTCATCACATGGCTTATCTTGAGAAGTGTCCTACTTTGAGAGGCTTGGTCTTTGTTAGAAGGGAGGGTAGATGGAATCTACCAGGTCTGGCTAGTGGTCAACCGCGGTCTATGAATGACAGGTAGCAATGCCGAAAATTTTATTTACTGTAGTAAAAAAAAACATTTTGATCCAGCAGTCATAAAAGTGTTGTATAAAGATGTAGTCCATCAAAATAGGATTTGAAGGATTTTACAGAGATTTTGGGGACTAAGAGAGGATTTTACAGGTTATGGACTATGGACATCAACCAAAACCACCACACAAGCCTTTTAAATGAATATTTTTCCTATAAGTGTTGTATGAGTACCATTTCAAGGTTTTTTTCATTGCGGATTAGTATTGGGGTTATGGGAATGATGAGAGGAGGAACATATGCATCTTAGAGCCTAAAATAGGCTTTTATAGATCATGGACCATGCACAAAATACAAAACCACCACAGAGGCCTTGTAAATTTAATCTTGATATGTTTGCCACATCAAGGGTGGCTCTCAGGACCTTTAACATGGTTTGGGAATCAAAATTGATGTTGTAGACCCTATAATATGCTTCTTTGTGTCTAGGCTAGTAAATATGTTGACTACATCCAACTCCTAGGCTAAACATTCCCTATGTAGGCTATGTCTGGTAGTCTAGGGAATCAAACATGGAACACGATCCCCAATGGAAATTATTATGGCCTTAGACCCTGACTTTAGACCAAAAACCATGCCATGGGTGCAGAGAACCATCCTTGGAGTTACAAATATTGAAATGACCACCATAACTCGCTTGTAAGCCAAACATTCCCTATGATGTTAACATACACATATACATATATGCAGTGTATTCTAATCCTTATTCCTAGCCCCATAGTTACTAATTTGATACCCCCTAACCCCATTATACCCTCAAATCCTCTAACCCCATACTCCCATAACCCCAATCCCTAATCGCATACCCCCTAACCCACTCTAAACATGTATGCATAGCCTCCTAACATCCCTAACCATTGATTAATTTGTGAGAATCATCTTTGTTGTGTGAAACCTTGAAATGATCACCATATCTTGCTCGCACGTCCTAGTTTTCATAGTGACGACTTATTTGGCCTTGTTGGCTTCATGATATTGATTTCATTTCCTTTACCAGATTATGTCATCTAATACTAGAAATCTATTAGTTACATTAAATATGGATATATTCATGGGCCCATTTGGAAGGATTGGCTATGGTTGGAGGATTTTGATGGGCCATTGCACAAAGGAACTCTATGCTAAGTTTGATAATTTGTTTTCATAGTAAAGTGTTTGAATATGAAATGGACCCTTAATGAATTTTGATGATTGATGGATCAAGACATGTCAAGGCATCTAAAGGTATTACTCTTCCTTTAAGGCACATGTTGGGGTGGTTGATTCTATGTAATATTATCACAAGTAAGGATTAGGTAAATCATTGTGGTTTCATTGATTGATGTTGTGTGGTGTAGCACAAACTTGCAACAATTAAGCATATGTTGTGGAATTGTTCAATTGTTAGAACATTTCTACCTTGGATAGTTGCTTAATATAATATGATACTATTTATTGCTACCTTTTACTAGAAAGTTGCTTTTTGAAGCAATTTTTTTTAGACTGATTGTTCAGAGCATGTGGGATCAAATCAATGAGCTTATTTTTCTTTTGGTGATGCTAATGTTCTATAACATTTCATGAGGCACCATCCTCGTTCAATCTGAGAGAAGTTTCTACATTCCAATTGGATTTTTCTCTTTAGGTTTCAATTAGAATTGGAATGTTTAGGAAGGATATATATTCTTTGTTGCTTGGACGGAAAGAATATATGTTGGTGTTCTTGGCCTATATAGGCCAGTTTGCTATGAACACCCTTTGGATTTTGAATATTTTTTAAAATGACCAGTAATTGACATCTTGTGCCTTTGATTTCTAAAATGTGTTCTAGCATGGCAGATTTATCATGTCAAGAGACTCCATATGTATGACTGGAATATCCCTTCAAATTTAGTAGCAATTTTGAATAAAAAACAGTCATGCAACAACACTTGAAGAGTCATATTTTTAGAGAGGGTTGATCCTAATTTACAAAAGAGGTCTCCAGTTCACCTACAGACAAGCATTGCCTTGTGGGAGAAATTAAACATGTACAAATCAAATAAGGAATTGTCTAGGGATAGAAGATAAGGTCTACATATCAATTCAGCTAAAAGGACAAAATAAAAGTTCTATGTGTTACCTCTCAAACCCTCACTTCCTTAGGTAAAGTCCTAAATCTCAAGTAGGACCTTGGAGGAAGTAAGAGGGATTTCCAATGTCACATTACAAACCCTCTTCACACTTTAGGACATCTCTCCTCCGGCTCAAGGGGGGATTCCCTAGAAAAAGACTTACTAGAACTTAGGAAATGGAATTCAAAGTGAAATGAAGAGATATAAGTTTTAGCAAAACAATATGATAAATTTAAAAAGAAAAATGGATGAGTGGACCGAAGACTAGTGTCTTATTCATTGGGAAAATGGGATCAAATCAAGGTTCAATGGGAGGCCATCCACCATCTTATTGAAGAAAATATGTTGATTGAGACTAAAACGTACATGCTACAATTATAGCAATGCGTTGAGGCTTCAACATGCCCATGTTAAATGATTTTGGGATTTGGCCTCCTCCTCCTCCTTTATCTGGATGCAAACTGGCCTTTTTCAACGGGGCTTCTCAGGAACAAGCTGGTTGTTTTTGTGGTGTTGGGGCTCTCATTATTTTAATGGAGCCGGATCGTCACTTTAATTTATGGTTAAATTGCAGTTGATCGGAGACCAATACGAGAGGAGAGCTATTGGCACTCTGGCATGTCCTCTTTTTTTCCAATTCTCAGCATCTTTCTTTACACCAATTTGTTGCTGGCTCTAAACTTATAGTTGATTGGGTGAAAGGTCTATGCTCTTTAAAGGTGATGGAGCTCTCATCTTGGATGGCTCATGTTAATATTCTTCTCAAGGCCTTTCATGATGTCTCTATCATGCATATCTTCAGGGAGTTAAATACACATGCGTACGCTTTATCCAGACGTGGTCTTGTGGCCTTAGAGGGGTTTATTCATTTTGAGGAGTGGTGCGGGGGTCTTATTTTTTCCATAGGAAGTTTTCCTATTTTTGGATCATAGATGGAGACCTTTCTCCTCATTTCTATTTTATTGTACTTAGCGGTTACATCCATCCACATTGTTAAAATTTAGTAAAATATTGTACAAATTCATTATCAAAATTGTAATTTTCCATTGTCATTGTGAAACAATTAAAAATGATTAACATAAACGATTAATTCACATTAATTGTTGTTAGCTAGTCATATTTATATTCCTGTGACTAAATTAGTCATTTATGTTAGTCATTTTTATTTAGTCACTTGTTATCTAGTCATATATTTTATCCCGTGACTAAATTAGTCGTTTACCTTAGTCATTTTTTGTTGGCTTAATTAAAATTGCTCAATTTTAGTCGTTTATCCCTTGAAAAATAGTGGTGACTAACTTTTTTAGTCGCCTAGTCACTTATCTCTCATTTTGAACTAGTGCATGTAGTAGTCTAGGTTAACATGCATGGACCATCAACCCCACAACAAATTAATATGGTATTAGGCCCTAAAATTAGTTTATAGGCCATGGTATAGGCCATGAGAACCATCATCAATGTTACAAATATTGAAACGGCCACAATATCTCGCTTGTAAGGTAAAGTAATTTTGTGTAGGGCCCTACACATGGACCATGAATCATATAGTAAATTTATTAACCATGGACCATTATTTAGGTTATGAGAACCATAATCGGTTTACATAACCTATAAATATCAAACCATGGTTGGTTTATTGGTTTACATAACCATGGACAAACCAACAACAACAATGACATTGACGATGGTGACAATGATGATCATGACGATCTCACATGTAGGCTAGAGATTTTTATGTGGTAATCTAGGTTAACATGCATGGACCATCAACCCCATGGAAAATTAATATGGCATTAGACCCTAAATTTAGTTCACATGCCATAGTCCAGGCCACGAGAACCATCCTTTGTGTTACAAATATTGAAATGGCCACCATAAATAATGCCACTAATTAGACATTGACCTAACACAACCAACGCATGTAAATGAATCATGCACTTGGCACACTTGAACCATGCAATGAATTCATGCACCTAGGAAGCTTCAACCTCTAACCCCCTCACCTCGTACCTAACCTTGACATCTGGCCACAAACTGAATAACATTATAACTTATCAATCACTTAACCACTAGTACCAACAAAACTAGAACTCATGTCCCACTAACCCACTGATCCCTTGGGTGCCTCGCTTCTAATCCAAAAACTCCCCAAATCCTACCACATTATGAAATTGTAGAAACCATCCCCTTAAGACAGTGTCCCTTTAACCCTAACCCACTACCCCTAACCCAATCACTAACATGCCTACTGCACCAAATCAACACACTAACACAATAAAATTTGACCTTGGGTTATTTATAACCAAGGTTTTAGATCAAAGACTTTGACATCAAGGTTTGAATGATCATTGTATGGGATTTTATCAAACCAAAATTAGTGCAAAAATAAACACAAGAACTTAGACTATAAACAAAATATTCCCTATTTAGGTTATGTATGATGACTCAAGACCCTATGCATGGCCCATGAGTCTCAAATTAAAGTTTTATTTCCCAAGAATCTACATTTTGGCCCTAGACCATAACATAGACTCCTAGAACCATCCACAACATGAAAATACTAAAAAAAATGACAATGTGTTACTCAAAAGCTAAATATTCCTTACCTATGGCCTATGTGGTGGTACAGAGAAACACCCATAGGTCACAATACCTTGAGGTAACTACCAATCATTATAAACTAGATTTTGATCTAACACCATGGATTAGGCTTCAAGAACCATCCATGATGTTGTAAATATTGAAATGGTCACCATACCCACTTGCAAGTTAAATATTCCTTGTGTAGCAATCATGTTGTGATTAGGGCCCTACACATGGCCCATTAGCCATAAAGGATAATTTTATGGCACATGAGTTTGTATTTTGACCATGGATCATGGAAAGTTGGAGTGTGAGAAGCATCTTTGATGTGAAAAACCTAACATGACTGCCTCTATTGTAGATCTCTAATGGCATATGGTGTTGAATGATGATGCACACCCTTCCTAACACTACAATAGCTTGTGTGTGCTTATCTCCAATGTTTTGATGAGATGTGATGTTGAACCCATGTGACACACCTAACCCCCTTCCAACAAACCGCCTCCAAAAGCTCAATTCTCATGACTTTTAAGGGGGGTGCCAAAAAACTGCCTCCAAAAGTTCAATTCTCATGAGTTTTGAGGGGGGTTACAAAAAAAACGCCTCCAAAAGTTCAATTCTCATGACTTTTAGTGGGGGTTTTGACAAACCGCCCCCAAAAGTTATGACAATTGGGCTTTTAGGGGTTCTTTTTAAACAACCGCCTCCAAAAGTTTAATTCTCATGACTTTTAAGGGGGGTTCCAAACAAACCGCCTCCCAAAGTTCAATTCTCATGACTTTTAGGGGGGGTTTTGACAAACCACCACAAAAAGTTATGAGAAATGGGATTTTAGGGGGGGTTTTCAAACAACCGCCTCCAAAAGTTCAATTCTCATGACTAAAGGGGGGTTCCAAAAAAACCACCTCCAAAAGTTCAACTCTAATGACTTTTAGGGGGGGTTTTGACAAAACGCCCCAAAAGTTATGAGAATTGGGATTTTAGGGGGGGGTTTCCCAAAACCGCCCCCCAAAAGTCAAATTTGAGGACTTTTGGGGGCAGTTTTAAAAAAATCACCCCCAAAAGTCTAATTTCCATGACTTTTAGGGGCGGTTTTAAAAGCCTTCCTCCAAAGGTCTGAAAAAACTTTTAGGGGGGGTTTTACCAAGACCCTCGCAAGACAAAACCGCCCCTAAAGGGTTATTTTGTTGTAGTGAATGGAGGGTTTCTATTTTGTGTGAGTGGTCGAATTTCTTCCTCCTGAGGGCTTGGCTCATCTGGATGTTGAATATGAGGTTGTGTTGTTTGTTCGTGAACCTCATCTTCTTGATTATTCTCTGTGTGTGTATTTTGCAATGTTTTCCCAGACCTTAAATTAATTTTGTTTATCTCTAGCATATCCACAACATAAGTTGGAAACTGTACCATTTCAGTATTGTAGACTTGTTGTTGTCCTGGCCTGTTGATGTTAGGGTTTGGAATTGGCTGGGAAGGAAATGGTGGAGGTCTAGGGGGTGGTTGGCTTTGTGGTGGTGGCATGATGAGTGGTTGCTACTGTCATGTCCCCACCCATCTATCCAATTCCGATAAGGGAAACATGATGCCAATCTATGGGGATTTTTAAGCAAACTCAGCCCATTGTTTACATTCATACAATTAAAAGCCCATGTGTGCAGATGTAAATTCAACAAACATGCACAGCGGAGATAAACTCATCCACACACATAATTTCATATGCATTCAATATATCAATAATAGTCATTTAATTTAAACACTGCAGAGGTAAAAGACATAGATAGAAAACACATATCTTTGTTATGCAATTGTCCCACACAACTAGCTATGTCGCTGCAATGTTCCACCCAACCGTAGGTCTCTGTCCACCTTGTATTATTTCGGCACCCAAAGACCACCCCCGAGCTGGGCATGATATCTACAAGGAAAAGGGGATTTCAAGCTCATACACAGCCAAATAATCATTTGCATTTAAGCCAAGCTAGTCCACAACTGGGTTTATCAGGATAAATCTGAACCCTCTTCATTTGTGGATGCTTCCACTCATGCTCAAGCCAAAACAATGGAAACCCATTTCAACCCCAACATTTCTTAACACACAGCAACTCAAAACTGAGCATGGATACACATAACAGCAAAATCACAATTTATGGGCATGAAGAAAACGCTGGGCAACCAAAAATGAAATGGAAATTGGGGAATCACCCTAGGAGAACAAAACCATTTCCAGAAAATGTTTGTGGGCACTCAAGGGACAAAAACGGCCTCCATAAACCCCAAATTCATGGCTCCCTTCCTCCTAGCCATTGTGTAATACAAAAACAAGCTCCCAGGCATGGAAAATGCAGGAGATAGATAAAACATGTGATGGGAAAAGCCCTAGCTAGCTCAGACTGCATGAGAGGGAAAAGGCTTGGGCATTCAAGGGCCAAAACGACCTTCACATAGTCATTAACTGGCAGAAGGGAACCAAATCGATTTTTGGGCAAAACCGTGACAGGTTGGCACCCAAAAATTGGCACATACACAGTCACACAATTGATAGGAACATTAAAAAATGATTTATGAGGTAGGAGATAACTATTGGGTTCACAAAAACGATTTTTCCACAAATGAAACCAAATTTGGAAATTCAAAAATATTTTTACAACAATAATGGAAATAGCAAGCTATCAAACTTATCTGTTGAGCTTCCCAATGGATTCTCTTCTTTCCCCATAGTCCAACCATCACAAAAATGGTATTCTCAACTTGAAAACTAGTGAATTTACAGTGTACTCCATGAGAGAAACGCCCAACAAGCTTCCAAAATGTGAGAGAGTGAAGTATGATAATGAATAATGGCTTGGGAAGGCAATTCATGGGTGTTTTTCTTGCCCAAGAAGGAGAAACATGATTTTCCATGAGGGTGGCTTTCCCATACTCAAATTTGGACAGCCATACCTCCCCAATCCCCAAGGCATTAACTACTTCACCCAACTCTTGGGAGAAATGAATGATTGGGCACCAAAGTCAACATGGGTAGTTGATGGTTGATGGGTTTTCTCATTGACACTTGGCTTGAATTCATTGGCTCAAGGGTTTGAATATTTCCCTCCCAATTCCTTGTAACATCATGCCCCCATCTCTTGTTGCATTGCATAGCTAGTTGTGGATATTTTATTAAAATGCATATTTACAATTCCAATGTGCCTGGCTAACACATAAACCATATGCATCAATAAATTGATGGTGGGGCCGTGGACTTGAGCTCCTCGCCACAATTTTAAAACAATATTACATCATTTACATTTTAATGCAATGGGGTCAAGATGGGGACGTGACAGCTGCAATGGAGGCCTCCAATTGGATGAATATGGATATTGATTTCCATAATTCATGGTTGGCTAAGCAAATGGTGGGGGGTATGGAGAGTAAGATTGTGGGTAATAAGGTTGTTGATATGGTTGGCTTTGCTGCCACTGGTTTGGACTTGGATGAGATGGCCATGGGGTTGGTACTGAATTCCAATTTTGCTTGTTATTTCCCTAATTATAGTAGGCTTGGTTGTTGGGTTGATAAGGCCTAGCAAAATTATTCCTCCTTTGATTCACAAAACAGAGCTGTTCTGTAGCACCTTTAGTTGTGGGATCTTGAATAGCAGCTTTATATGAGGGAAACAGAGGACATTTATCAATGGAGTGATTGTCAGTGCATAGACCACATATTTCTATGTTGTTTAGTGTGCACTGCCCTGTCTCATTTTTTTTCTGCAGCTTGGACGAAAGACTGCCAATGCCTGGTTTATTTCATCTTGTTTCTTCTTGATTTGAAGTGAATCAAGTTGCATGGCTAGAGCGTTAGAAAAATAGGATCGCAGAGCAATAACAATAAACATAAATGCAAATATAATCACACATACACATTACAAGAGAGACACAGATATATCATGGTTCACCTAGCTTGGGATACGTCCACACTGCATTTTCTAGTCCTTATTATTATTACCGTCCAGCAAGGTGAAGGGATACAACCTGCAACATAGCCGCTACACTTCCTCTTCACTTTCTCACAGTCTCTCTCCTGATCTTAGAGATATTTACAATGCATAAAACCTAATACATCTTGACCTAGCCGTATTACAATGAATTTCTTTTATAGGGGAAATACAATGGGAAAATACTGCAGGTTACCCAAAACCATGGGCCCGCAAAACAGTTGGTGAAAACAAACCCAAAAATTTTTCTCGGGGACGTTGCCCTGAACCCCTAAAAATGCAGAATGGGTGTATAGTCCTCTGGTGTGTATGGATAAGACAATATCATCTATGAGACTGGAATATCTGGCTCCACAACCAACAATCTCCCACTTGGAGATTGATCACAGCAACTCCATCGCTGCTGCACTTGCTGGACTTGGACTTGGCAAATTTATCCTCTTCACCTTCATGCTATAAGGCCAACTGAAACCGAGCAAGAACTCAGTTTCTCTCTGTTCCCTACCTTTGTGAGCATGTCTGCAGGATTCTGGCTAGTATGTATCTTTTTCAGCTTCAACAGTTCATCTTCCAGAATAGAGCATATGCAATGGTACTTGAGCTGTATATGTTTAGTCCTGGAATGGAATGTTGAGTTCTTTGCAAGATGAATGGCACTCTGGCTATCACTATACAACCTGCTATCCTTTTTCTTCTTACCCACTTCCTCCATAAACCTCTGCAACTAAATCATCTCTTTACTAGCCTCTGTAATAGCAACATACTCTGCTCTTGTTGTTGAAAGTGCAACAACCTTTTGCAGTTTCGAAGTCCAGCTTACTGTTGTTCCACCTACAGTAAACACATACCTTGTGGTGCTCCTCCTGCTATCCTTGTCACCTGCCATATATGCATCAACATATCCCTGTAGAACAGTGTCTGAAGCTCCAAAACATAATGCCTGAGTGGTAGTACCTCTCAACTACCTGAGAATCCACTGTACTTCCTTCCAATGTTCTTTACCTGGATTGTTCATATATCTGCTCACAACTCCCACTGCTTGTGCAATATCTGTTCTTGTGCACACCATGGCATACATCAAGTTGCCAACTATTGATTGATAGGGAATCTTGGACATGTAATCTGTCTCCTCCTGTGTCTTGGGACACATTTCCTTACTTAAACTGAAATGGTTGGCCAAAGGTGTACTTACTAGTTTTGCATTCTACATTTTGAACCTCTCCAACACCTTTTGTATCTACTCACTCTGAGACAATGTCAATTTGCGATTTCTCCTATCTCTGATTATTCTCATACCAAGGATTTGCTTTGTAGCACCCAAGTCCTTCATTGCAAATGAATTAGCTAGCTTCCTTTTTAGCACATTTATATCCTGCATGTTAGACCCTGCAACAAGCATGTCATCCACATACAATAACAAGATAATATATATTTCATTGTCTAGCTTCTTGAAATAGACACAGTGGTCAGATTTCCATCTACTATAACCTTGTTCTGTCACAAACCTATCAAATTTTAGATACCACTGCCTTGGAGCTTGCTTCAAGCCATACAAGCTCTTTTTCAACTTGCACACCAAATTCTCCTTCCCTTTGCCCTCATACCCTTGTGGTTGCTGTATATATATCTCTTCCTCCAAATCTCCATGGAGAAAGGCTGTTTTTACATCTAACTGTTCAAGATGCAAATCTTCTACCACCACTAGACTTAAGATAGTCCTAATTGAAGGCATCTTAACAACAGGAGAAAATATTTCATCAAAATCTATACATTTCTTCTATGCAAACCCCTTTACAACAAGTCTCGCCTTATACCACTTCTTTCCTCCTTCTTCTTCCTTCAACCTGTAAATCCATTTGTTCTGTAATGCTCTTTTACCAGCAGGCAATTGAACCAAATCCCAAGTATGGTTTCCCACCAATGATTCCATCTCCTCATTCATGCCTTGCTCCCACTTCTTTATAGTTTCCACCTGCATTGCTTCTTCATAACATTCTGGCTCACCAGGATCAGTCATCAACAAATAATACATTGAAGGAGAGTATCATTCAGGGAGTCTACTTAACCTAGTAGATCTTCTTGTAGTTGCAGGAGTTTCAGGTACTTGCTGCTCTTCTTGCTTTTCTGGCACCTTTGGAACTTCATTTTCTTGAATTTCATCAAGTACTGTGTACTCTATGTTTTCCTTTTCTTATTTCTTTCATTGCAACTGATCTTTATACATGACCTTTTCATTGAATATGACATCTCTACTTCTAATGATTTTGTGATTTTCATAATCCCATAAACAATAACCAAAATCATCAACCCCATATCCAATAAAGGTACATTTATTGGATTTAGCTTCAAGCTTTGTTCTATTTTCTTTGTCAATATGGACAAATGCTTCACAACCAAACGTTCTCAGAAATGAGTAGTTTACCTTTTTATCTATCCATGCCTCCTCTAGAATACCACCATTCAAAGCATTTGAAGGTCCTATGTTTATTAAATAAACAACAGTATTTACAGCATCTTCCCAAAACTGTAAGGGCAACCCTGCATGCAGTCTCATACACCTTGCACGCTCCATGATCATTCTGTTCATCATTTCTGACACACTATTTTCTTGTGGTGTTCCTGGGACTGTCTTCTCTCTACGAATCCCATGGTATGAACAGTAACTATCAAACTTCTTGCCGTAGTACTCGCCTCCATTATCAGATCTGAGACACTTCAACCTTTTTTCTGTCTCATTCTCAACCAAAGCTTTCCACTTCTTAAAAGTAGCAAACACATCAGATTTCTGTCTAATGCAATAAACCAAAGTTTTCCTAGTTGCATCATCAATGAATGTAACATAATAATGAGAGCCACCAAGAGATTGTAGCTGAGCCGGTCCCCATACATTTGTATGCACTAGCTCTAACTTTTCATTCTTATTATGTTTCCCAACCCTAAGAAATCTGACTCTCTTCTGTTTTCCATAAACACAGTTCTCACATAATTCCAAACTTACCTGCTTCAAATCTGGAAATAACTTCCTTGAGTGGAGAATGTGCATCTCCTTCTCACTCATGTGGCCAAGCCTATGATGCCACAATGATGTATCTGTTCTTGTGGGAGCTAAAGAGATAGAATGGTCAGTATTATGAGGACATAAATACAACGTACCTATCCTGTCTCCTTTTGCTATCACCATTGATCCTTTAGTGATATTCCACCACTTTTCTCCAAATGTAGATAGACAACCGCCATCTCCCAATTGCACTATTGAGATCAGATTTCTTTTCATAGCAAAAATATGTCTAACATCTTTCAACAACCAATTAGTTCCATTCTTAACTTTTATCCATACCTTACCCATTCCAACAATTTTACATGGCTCATCATCACCCAATAAAACATGTTCAAAATTTCATGGAACATAATCATGGAAATATTTCATATGGGGTGTAGCATGACATGAAGCCCCTGAATGTACTACCCAATAATCACTAGTATTATCTAATGCAAGAATCAAAGCATCTAGTAACACATCACCTTCTACATTTGCTTCCTGGGTAGTTTCCTTCTGTGCATCTCCTTTCTTCTTTAGAGATCTGCAGTCTTTCTTTAGATGTGCTTTCTTTCCACAGTTCCAGCACTCTATTTTTCTCAGTCTGGACTTGGATCTTCCCGATTTAGACTTGCCACGATTACCTTGGCTCTTTCCTCTCTCCTTTTGTCTTCCCCTGCTCTCCATGGTCAACGCATTACCTGATGTCTCATCTATGCTTTTTCTTTGCATTTCCTTGCTAAGAATAACACCAATAACATCATCAAATTTCAAGGTGTTTGAAATAGAGACTGAGTTACTTACAGCCATGACCAAGCCATTCCAGCTTTTTGGTAATGAGCACAAGATTAGAAAATCCCTAACCTCATCATCAAAGTTCACACTTACAGAACTTAGTTGATTTGTAACCATATAAAACTCATTTAAATGATCAGTAACAGATCCACCTTTAGACGTCTTCATATTAAATAAACGCTTCATTAGAAATACCTTGTTGGAGGCCAAGGGTTTTTCATACAGCTTACCCAGTGTGCTCATCAAACCCTCCATTGTTGTTTCTTTTGAGATATTGAAAGCCAACGACGAAGCCAAGCTCAGCCATATTGTTCCCAGAGCCTTTTTGTCAAGAACCTCCCATTCTTCATCCTTCATAGCCGCCGGCTGCTTTGCTCTTCCTCCCAACGGTAGGAATAGATTCTTCTGGTATAGATAGTCCTCCATTTGCATCTTCCATAACTGGAAGTTTTGGCCGTTAAAATTCTCGACCTTAAACTTTCCTTCTTCTGCCATTGCTCCCACTCGAACCAGAAAACCTAGCTTCCTACAGGTTTATCTTCCAAATAGACCTTCGGCTCTGTGTTAGGAACCTATGTCAACCCTTCTCTTTACTATGTTAGTATATTGTTGTTGGACGCATATGCTTTGTAAGTCATCTCGTAGTATTTGTTGATCCATAGTTTATATTAGCCCATAGTATTGGACACATATGCTTTGTAAGTCGTCTCGTAGTATTATATGTCCCATGGTTTTGACTCATAGTATTGGGCATAGAATTAGTATATAAGTGTGTGTTGAGGTCATTGAAGGCACCATGAAGTTAATTGTATTGAGCTTGATCAAAGGAGGTTTCCCCCTCGAAATGGCTCGTGATCAATATAAAAGTGATTCTGTTCTATTATTTCTGATATCTCGTGTATTTGCATTAATTAATTATTGCAGGTTCATCACATCTAGTATCAGAGCACTTTCTTGGGCTCGTTGGGTGGAATTTCTGCCAAATTTTTTTTTGCATTTGTTGCAGCTTCGGATTTGGGAATAATCCCTATCCGCTTAACTGTGGGAAGTACTTGGGCATAATCCCTAAAACTCATTGTGAAGAGTACCACATGAACCCCAAAGTAGCTGGCCCATTGAGAGGACCTGCCAGCGAAAAGGGCAACGACTCCTACATGATTGACTAGTTCCCACCTATGAGGTAAACCAAGAGCTGTCATTTGTGGCAAAGCGGTTATCAGTTTTACCTGAGCCATGGAGTGAGGGGTACTGCCCCAATACGCAAGCCGTCAAACAGCATTGGTGGCCGAGTGAAACACCTGAACTATTAGGAAGCCGTACATACCTGGGCTCCATATCTATTTTCAGTTGAACTGTTGTCGATCACTTCTGCTCCAGATCCAGCCGTTTCAGATCTATTCTGAAAGTCGTTCCAGATCCATCTGTTGCGGATCCCTTCCGCGCCGTTGTTGCCGATCCATTTCTGGAAAAAAAAAATTAAAAAAAAAAAAAAAAAAAAAAAGAAAAGAAAAGAAAAGAAAAGAGTTTTTTTCTCCATATCTCCCTTGTTTTCACTCTGTTTCCCTTGAAATTTTCGGGGAACCCTTGTCATTTCATTCTGCATCTTTCATTCCTGAGGACCCTATCCCCAATTCCCCTTCCCAAAGCCCGAAATCCCACATTTGTCTATTTTTAGGGTTTGCCATAACTTCCTCAGATTTCACCCAATCACCTTCAAATTTTACCACAGAGTTCCTTGCTGAATTCTGCTTCTTTGTCCCTCTCTGCCAAATTTTCTCATTCTATCACCCCGCTTCTGAAATCCCCATTTTTGCTTTCTTTTCCTTTTGACAGTGTCCAAAATCTAGTCAAACCCCAATTACCCATCAGATTGTTTCCCCAATCCAAATTTCTTTTTACTAAATCTACTTCTGTTTGTGTTTTTCTACCCATTCCACCAAAAAAAAAAAAAAACCTGGTTATGATTGTCACCCGTGCAGGAGCACACACCATGGAGGAATCACTTGCAGCCATCCAAACGAAACTCCAAGCTCTGGATGAAAAATTTCTCAGCCTGCATCTTCAGCATTCAACCATGAACAATACCAGACAGCCACTGGGTTCTCTTCTTCTAGCAATTTTCGTGGGCCGAAGCTTGATTTTCCTTGCTTTAATGGTACTGATTTGACTGGATGGATATATCGAGCAGAACAATATTTCAGTCTGCATAATACTTCTGATGCCCAGAAAGTTCCACATGCATCCTTTCATTTGGAACAGGAAGCCCTTCAATGGTACCGTTGGTACATCAAAGCTCATCTCGAGCCAAACTGGACAGATTTTTGTCAACTCATTTTACCACGATTTGGTCCTAGTGCTTTTGATGATTTCACAGAAGCACTCACTAAACTTCACCAAATTGGCACAGTGAGAGAGTATCAGACAAAATTTGAGAAATTGGCCAATCACACAGAAGGATTGTCTGATGAATTCTACAGGAGTTGTTTTATCAGTGGTCCCAAGGATGAAATCCGCTCAGAGGTCAAAATGTTTTGTCCCAACACAATGATGGAAGTCCTAGGGTTGGCTAAGCTGGCCGAGGACAAGATCGCAGCTCAACAATGCTCCAAACCCACCTTTGTTTCCTTCAGAAATATGGGTTCCTAATGACCTCCCATCACGCCTTCTCCTCAACCAACTCCTATCAAGCATTTGTCTGATATAGAAATGCAGGAATGCCAAGAAAAAGGGCTTTGCTATAATTGTGATGAAAAATTCACTCAGGGACATAGATGTGTTCAACAAAAGCTCTATCTCTTGGATGTGGATTCTCTGCCTACCTTAGAACTAGGTGAAGAAGCTACAGATACAATAGATGATCAAGTCGACATTCAACATCCGCCTTTTGACACCCCATCTTAGGACGACCCAACCGAGATCTCTCTCCATGTTGTAACCGGCGTCACCACCCCACAAACAATGCGGGTCAGGGGATACTTCAAGAAGCTCCCTCTTACCATACTCATTGATTCTGGTAGCACTCGTAACTTCATTGACCCTCGGATTGCCAAACAGGCTGATTGTTTTGTCCATCCTTGCTCCAACTTTGAAGTCATGGTTGCCAATGGGGGCACCTTACCTTGCAAGGGGAAGTGTCACAATGTGCGTATCTCTATGGATGATTATAACCTGCGCTCTGACATGTTTGCATTGTCCTTAGGCGGATGTGATGTGGTTTTGGGCGTTCAATGGTTACGCACACTTAGGCCCATCTTATGGGATTTTGCTGAACTTTGGATGCGGTTTAAAGTCAATGGGGCACAACACAAATTTATGGGCTTGCAACCAGGGTCTCTCTGCATCATCAGTTCACATAGCCTAGAAAAAATCCTTAAGAAGAATTCACATGGTGTCATCGCTCAGCTCAATTCCATTCAGATGTACCCATCAACAGTCTCCACTACTTCCTCGGATAGATATGCAGGTATCTTTGTTGAACCAATGCGCTTGCTGCCTTCAAGAGACCTTTCCGGTAAGAATTTAGCCACATATACCTCTTAGCAAGAAATGATGGCTATTTTGCACGCAGTACAGAAGTGGCAGCCATACCTATTAGGGAATTATTTCTGCATCAAGACTGATCTCCAGAGTCTGGAATTTTTTTTGGAACAATAGGTCTCCTCCCCAACACACCTGAAATGGGTTATCCAACTCATAGGTTATCCCTATGTGATCACTTACAAGAAGGGTAAGGACAATATGGTGGAAGATGATCCTTCTCGCACAATTGATGACCCAGTTTCTCTTACAGCTCTTTCTCTGCTTGTTCCAAATTGGTTGCAATATGTTCAACAGGGATCTCTCTTCTATGAACTCCATGCTTCTTCATCAACAGGGCACTCTGGGTTCTCCAAAATGTATGACCAGGAACAATGTAACTTCTTTTGGCAGGGACTAAAAATGACAATTCAACAGATGGTGGCTGACGATGATACTTTCCAAGTCAACAAGGGTAAAATGACACTCCTTTCGGGATTGCTCAAACCCTTTCCCATCCCTACACAGCTTTGGCCAACTATTTCAATGGATTTCCCAGCAGCGCTCTGGTGGTACAATACCACATCTCAAAGGACACCATATGAAGCAGTCTATGGAAAAACACCGCCAGTTCTTCTTCCATACACCCTTAGCAGCTCCCCAGTTCAGGAAATTGACTCGGTTCTTCGCAACCGTGATCAGATTCTTCTCATTCTGCAGGAAAATCTTCACATGGCCAGTATTCACCTAAAACAACAAGCCGATCAACACCATTCTGAGCGCATTTTCCACACAATTGACAGGGTTCTTCTTCATCTACAGACTTCCAAGCAATCCTCCTTGAGACTCCAAAGGCGTCAGTGGCCCGAAATGCAACCCGAGGATGCTACCGGGGAACCACTCCTTCAGATTCTGCAGCAATTTCTCCAACCAAAGCTTTGAGGACAAAGCTTTTTCTAAGGGAGAGGGGATGTTAGGAACCTATGTCAACCCTTCTCAGCTTTTTCTAAGGGAGAGGGGATGTTAGGAACCTATGTCAACCCTTCTCTTTACTATGTTAGTATATTGTTGTTGGACGCATATGCTTTGTAAGTCATCCTGTAGTATTTGTTGATCCGTACTTTATATTAGCCCATAGTATTGACCCATAGTATTGGACACATATGCTTTGTAAGTTGTCCCGTAGTATTATATGTCCCATGGTTTTGACTCATAGTATTGGGCATAGAATTAGTATATAAGTGTGTGTTGAGGTCATTGAAGGCATCGTGAAGTTAATTGTATTGAGCTTGCTCAAAGGAGGTTGCCCCCTCGAAGTGGCCCGTGATCAATATAAAAGTGATTATGTTCTATTATTTCTGATATCTCATGTATTTGCATTAATTAATTATTGTAGGTTCATCACACTCTGATACCAATTGTTAGAAAAACAGGATCGCAGAGCAATAACAATAAACATAAATGCAAATATAATGACACATACACATTACAAGAGAGATACAGATATATCGTGGTTCACCCAACTTGGGCTACATCCACACTGAATTTGGAAGTCCTTATTATTATTACTGCCCAACAAGGTGAAGGGATACAACCTGTACCACAGCCGCTGCACTTCCTATTCACTGTCTCACAGTCTCTCTCCTGATCTTAGAGATCTTTACAATGCATAAAACCTAATACATCTGTACCTAGCCGTATTACAATGACTTTCTTTTATAGGGGAAATACAATGGGAAAATACCACGAGTTACCCAAATCCATGGGCCCGCAAAATAGCTGGTGAAAACAGCCCCAAAATTTTTTCTCGGGGGCATTGCCCCCAAACCACCTTTTTCGGGGCATTTCCCCGAACCCCTAAAAATGCAGAATGGGTGTACAGTACTCCGGGGTGTACGACTAAGACAATATCATCTATGAGACTGGAATATTTGGCTCCACAACCAACATAGATATTGTAGGATATCGATCTTCATGTCATCTAACAGGTTTCCGAAATCAGATTTTGTAAGGTTTGGTCCTAAAGATGCTGATCCCCCAGTAAATGGGTGTGAATCCCTTGTCCCACTTTTACCTTTCCTTGATGTAAAGTAGTTTTTGAAAATTTACAGGATTTGGTCGTAAGTTTTCTAGAATATATCTCCATCTCCCAGAAGGTTTAAGACTTCTATATTTTCCTCTTTTATCCCTCTAAGAAGGACAAGTTTTAGTGATTCAGTATCTAAGGTGCAGTGGCAAGCTCGTTTGTAGTTGTGTTGAAATCGTTGTGCGTAATCTTCTAAGGATTCTCTTTCTCCTTGTTGCATTCTGAAGATTTCATCTCTTGTATATTTTTCCTTACAGTAGTCCCTATATTTTTCTAGGAAAGTTTGTTTCATTTGGTCCCATGAAAAAATGTTATTCCCTTCAAGGCTTATAAACCATCTGAGTGATAGATCTTTCAATGTACAAGGGAAGAGTCTTAGTTTTTGTGCATCGGTGGTGTAGCCAAATGACCTACAAACTACCTCAAACTCAAATAGAAATGTGTCAAGATCCTCTAAGGTTAGGCCATGAAAGTTTGGTAGGTTATTAGGGTTGATATTCTTCATCTTGGCATCTCCAAGAGGTACACTAATGGGAAAGGTGAATAGCTCTCTAAGTTCCTCCTCTTCCTCTACCATAGTGGTATTTGAGCTGGAGCTAGCAGAGAAGTTATCTCTATGTGGGTCATAGCTAGAATCAACTTCTTCTTCTGAGTTAAGGAATTCAAATTGAGAGTTATCAGAACTGTTGTTGCTCATAGGGCGAGCAAACAGGTAGCGTCCAAATATCTCTCTGTCGTCTAGGCATTCATGGTAAAATTTTTATGTTTTTTGGTTTTTTTTTTTTTATGTTTTTGTTTGTTTTTCAAAGATGTCTCCTAAAGGTTAAGCACCTCCTTGGCAACAAAGCCAAAAATTGGTGGTCTCCAAGAATGGATGCCTAATTAGGGAAGCTATACCAGAAGCATACTTTAATTATCAACCAAGGGACGTACAAACTTCAGAGGTGCTAGCACTGTATGTGCTCTGTAGGATAGTCTTCGGTGTGTTTGGGGTGTTGGTATATATTTTAAAGGTTTCTCTAATCAAAGAAGAAAGTGAGCTAAAAATATTGTGAATCTATGAATGACAAATTCCTATGCTAAGAAGTTAAATGCTAAAAATTGTAAACCTATACTAAGAATTGAAATGCTGAAAGCTTGATAAACTTAGTCTAGAAATAAAATGCTAAAGGCTAGGATTTTAATCTAAGAAGTGAATACTGAGAATCAAGTACTGAATATTAAAAGTTTAATCTAAAAAGTTAAATACTGAAAACCAAATACATAACGTAAATATCCAATGCTGAGAAGTAACCAATCATATCTATTTGGATTAAACACTCAAAGTGATGATCATTAATTAACCAAAGAACTGAAAGTAATTAACCTATATGATCTAACTCTGATAAGGAAAATATGCATGAGCTCCTAGATCTAAATCATTGTTTTAAAACTAATATAAGAATGCATGAAAACATATGTAAAAATATGCTTGCGTAGAATGCAGCTACAAGACTACGGAAAGAGTTTTACCAAACTACGAAATGCGCTGTAACCAACTACAGATATTATGTTGAATCAAAATGATTGCTTTAATACTGAAATAGAACCATGTCATTCAAATTCCATCAAAATACTTTCATATATGATAGGGATTAACTCAATGCACAACACATATGGAAAATACCTCAAAACATAGTAAAACTCCTGACATACGTGTTGGAGGGGCCCTCCCCAACCCATACTCAAGAGTATGGAAAACTAATAAACGCAGTCTTGAAAGTAACATCAGTCTTCTTATTAAAATAATAACTTACTGCAAGTATACAGATGAGGAATGCACCGGCGAGAGAGAAAGTGTAGAGATTTAATGAGGTGAAGGACCTCCAAAAAGAGCTGGCAACACTAAGGGAGAAAGAGGCTGCCGCATCAGACAGGCTGCAGCCTATTGAGCAAGAAGGCCTCGAATTAATGCAGCAATTCGATGCAAAGCTGGTAGAACTTCAGATGGCAGAATGCACTATGCAAGAACAAGTGGCTCGGGAGAAGGTCTCGCAGGATACTCTGGAGACACTTCAAGGGTTCGAACAGAAATACAAGAACATAGTTGCGGAGTTAGAAGAAACTCTTCAAAGCTTCACAGTAAAGATTAGAGCGATGGAATACGTGGCACCAGGGTTCGCAGGTGGAAGTTTCTTGGGATGAGCCATAGGTGAGTGTTAGGGGCCTGTTGGGCTGGGCCCAAGTGGGTTGGAAAAATATATAAGTATGGAAAAGCGCACATAGCGCACTGCAGCATGAAGAAAAGAAAATTTTGATAATTGCGCATTGCACGCTATGGCAGGAAGAGAAAGCAGTTTTGGGTGAAAGTGCATTGCGCGTGGCAGCAGATGACAAACAATGTTGAGGTTTTGCGCGTGTCATGCGATGGCAATGACTAAGGCATGGTAGCGCAAGTAGGACGATGCGCATGGTAGCGCATGAGCTACTTTTAGGGCATAAAATGGGTAAAGGTCAGACGAGGATATGATCTAGTTTGGGTAAGGAATAGGAGGATGATGGATGAAAATTACCTATTCTAACGTGTGGCGGAAAGTAGTTGAGAAGCTAGGCCACGACGTCAATGGCGATAAGCAAACAAAGGAGTGGAAAGGGATAGGCCATGATGCAGTTGTAACCGCTTGGAGGACTACGACTGTCAGATAAGTGTGTGAACCATGAGTGGTTTAGGTCGACGGCTTGGAGCACGCGGAGCAGGCTGTCGACGGTGACAGCTAGGGTGGCAGTTAGCCACGCCGGTTTTGTAGACCTAAAGGGTTTTTGCTTACGAATTGTAAAGATATGCCTATGAGAATAATCTATAAATAGGCATGATTTTGTATGGGAAAGGGTTGTTGTTGTTGTTGGTTGGGTTGTTGAACTCTTCATTTGGTTAGGTGTTGATTATTGTAGAAACTTAAGCTTAGAGAAGCCATTGTAAAGGCTCTGCAGCTGAGTGCACAGAAACCTATCTAAGAGAGAGAAGAGAGTCTACAGCTGAGTGCATAGTCTAAGAACAGTTGTAACCTTCCCATTAAGAGCAACATTAACAACCATTCTTGTGGATGTAGCCTCCATCCAGGGGGTGAACCACGTTAAATTCTATGTTGTGTGACCAACGTGTGTTTATGATTGTTTAATTACTTGGTATGAATGTGTAATGCTGGAAACTTCTGTTATGTGATTGCTTTTATATGTATTCACCGCAGAGAATGGGAATAATATGTTAAATAATGCATGCATAGAGGAATTTTAAGTATTCAACATGTATGAATCTGTCGATTGGAATGTATGAATCTATCTATTGGTCAAGTAGTGAACACTGAGTTTAAGTGCAACGTTGGAGTGTGCAGTAACGTATGTTATTAAACCATCCACACTTTAATGGTAAGAACTTGAATGGAGTAAAGGGATAAAGGACGTTAAGTAGAATGATTAGAATTGAACATCCTGGCAAGGATGCGTAGTCTCATTGATGCGCTGAGTCATTGAAGGTTGCTGCGAGGTAAGCTCTTGATAGCTTATTGTCGTAACGCAAGGGTATCCTGTATCGCACAATCATTGGAGGTGCGAGAGAAGTTGCGCGCTGAAGTATCCGACGCGGAATACAAGGTTCGTGCAGTTATCTATCCACACAACCCACAAGTCCTTGAGCTACTTATTATCTTCCCCCCATCGCATCACCCGGTTGTGGAAACTTGATTTCGCAACCACCCCTCAGCTTTTCCTCGGGTGAGATCTCAGGATGCGTGCAACTTGTTGCCGAAAGGGTTGGTGAATTGGGGTTTTATTGGTTCCTTGAATCGCGAAGTACCTGGGTCTACACTGGAAACCTCAAGAAGGTGATCGACAACCAACATAACTTCACGGTTTAGGAAAAGTCTTTAACACAAACTGTCTTTGCAGTACAAAAATGCATAAACGATTGATTCTACAAAATAGCAACAAGCCCCCCTCATTACCCGAGAGTTCCATATATATATGTTTCTAATTCTAACCTATTCTATGATCATAAATGTTGATCCTCTTAATCACGGCTTTTGCTAGAACTTAGGGAGATATGAGCATTGAGCCCCTCTATTATCTACAGTCCTCGAGCTTTAGCTCTCATAGATACCTCAAGACCTTCACGCCCTATTTATGCTTACTGATTCCTAGGGTTAGCACATGGAAAAACTCTTTTAACATAAAAAGAATAATCTCTAAACATCCTTATTAAATAATCAAAGTAAATACATTTTCCCACAAAACAGGTGTATTTCCTTCATCATATCTTGTACTTTACTGTGGCAAAAAGGCTATATGATACCTATAATTTGGGCTCATTAATACCCAGCTGGCTCTTTCCAACCGACAAGGGAAATCAGTATTAACAACCAACTAAAGTGAAATGGGGACCTATTGTCCTTGGTCTCTTCAACGTCTGCCAAGAACTCATTGAGCAAGTACTGCGACTAGTTGTAAGAAGTGCCTTTTAATGTCTTAGATGTGAGCTGAACTGCTACGACCAATACCTCTGGAGGTCTACATTTGCGCAGTATCTTCCATGCAAGGAGCTGAATTGTGAATTTGGTCGCTTCATCATTGATGTCTTTGGTGGGGAAGCCCCGCTTGCCCCGGATTATGCTAAATTCCTCTGTAATTTTACCGACGAGATCTTTTTCCTGTGCCTTCCCTACCATTGCTTGTGAGGGGTTGTCGCCGCTCTTGTTTAGCAGCGTAATATAGTGTATCAAATGAATATTGATGTCTATGCACTTGTCCAACCAGAGAAATCCGTCATGTACACAGGAGAGCAAAACTTGCACTACTGCGGTGAGCTCTGGGATCTTATCAAAGTGTGGGATGCACAGTAGGTGCAGCAACCCGGATGGTTCTAGTTGTTTGATCCACTCCTGTACAAACAGAGTTTCAGTGCTAGGTTGGGCATCATCCTACTAACTCATGTATCGGTCTGGATAAAACTGGGGGAAATTTTTCGGCTTCGACTTTGCTCCTTCTAGCAAGTCGTGGTCTTCAAACTTACAATCTCATACTTTTCCGCCAATGTCTTCTACAATCATGATGTGACTAGACATAGGTGGGATTGGAACTTCGTAGACAACATTCTTATGCAGTTGAACAGGGGGTGCATCATATTTTTGAGGCGGAATATAGTCATGCACCAGACGGATGGGTCTCTCCTGGATTGTGACTGGTTTCAACAGTTTAGTTGTCTTCGACCCTTCCTGGTCTGTAACTCGATTTTTCCATTTCTTCGTTTCGGCCTGCCTTGCAGAGCTTCGGGATGAAGCACCTTTCTCCCCTGCAGGTTTCATTGTGAGAGCTGACATCACGCCCTGGAAACCTGACTGTATGATTATTTTTAGCACTTCGGCACTGGTAAGTTGTTCGGACATGCACCTACAGATTATTCGGCTCTCTGGTTATGGAAGCTCTGAAATCGTACGCAGACGAAATAGAGTTCCCTGTAAAACGTATAAGTGTTGGCCTGAGGGATATTTATAGACCTTGTTGGTCTGAAATGTGGCGATGAGTCGTTAATGGAGTAGTTACCGGTTCCTCCTTCTGCCAGATCTCCTGTGAGATCTCAGTATTGTCGACCAATCATCATGCCTGAAGCAATGATGTTTCCTTAATTGCCAAAAGGTGTCGGTACTGCCAAGCTATTAACTCAGTTTAAGTGAGCATTTAATTTCCACCCTATCAGCTAGATGTTGCTCATATTTCGGTCACTTTTCCCTTTATTATGGCCGAATGGTCATATCCACCGTTAATGCTTGATTTCGTCGGTGCTGCCATTTTGGATAACGGACCACTAACCGGTCGACAGTTACCACGGCTAACATTTTCCGTCGTGATCCGTTGGCAGTTCTGATGTACACGTGTGCTTTTCGGTGCTTAGCTGCACAGCTATGGTTCTAGCGCATGCCTCTCGGCGTAGCTTTTCATTCCTCGCAGTTGGCATGTTCAACTTGATGTGCGCAGCTACCTTTTCATCTTCGTACTACATGGTTCTTGGTTTGTACTTTGCACCTTATCTATTTCATTGGATCTGCATAGCTATCCTTTTAAGTGTCGCGTTGTGCAGTTATTCTTTTCTTTTTTTTGTTTTTTGTTTTTGCTTCACTCTATAGAGGGTCCTACATAGTAGGGATATCCCGATAGAGTTTTAGCCTACTTCCATTAACTAATCCAGGTAGATTGTCTCCATATAACGTGGCTAACTAAGCTGCGCCACCATTAGTAACATGTACAACAGTATATGGAGCAAGCCAATGCATCTTAAACTTTCCAGGAAACTTCACAAATTTTCTATCATATAGGAGGACTAGATTACCTACCTGAAATAACTTGTTTTTTATATGGTGATCATGCCATGCTTTTTCTCTATCTTTCTGCACTTGCTGCTGGTAAAAGCCTGTGATGAAGCAATCTTCCTCCAACCCAACCAAGTGTAGAAGTCTTTCTTCTAGTGCCTCTTAATCTTCCATGCCTATAAATGAAGCTATTCTCAAGATGGGAACAATGTACTCCATAGGCAAACCTAAAAGGTGTATGGCCAGTCAGTTTCTTATAAGTAGTTATGTATGCCCACAACATAGCTGGAATGTGCAGATCCCAGTCATCCCTATTCACATTGCATACCTTAGTTAGCGCATTCTCCAGTATCTTATTGAAAGATTCCACAATTCCATTTGCTTGTGGATGATATGGCGTACTTCTCTCATTGTGAATATGGAATTCTTCAATTAGGTCTTCAATTGTTCTGTTAAGAAAATGAGTTCCGTGATCACTCATTAAAATCTTCAGGCATCCAAACCTAGTAAGGATGCTTTCAAAAATGAACTGTGAGGAAGTACCTGCGCTACAGTTTTTTACTGGCTTCGGTTCTGCCCATCTGGTGAGATAATCAGTAACAGTGATGATGTATCTTGCACTAGTCCTTTTCCCCGGTGGGTTGATGGGTCCCACAAAATCAATAGCCCATTTCTCAAATGCCCGAGTGTCAACTGCGGATTCAAAGGAATTTCATCTCTGCGCGATGGTTTTCCTATCCTTTGATACACATCACAGTTCTAGCAATGTTCCTTTGCATCTTTGTGGATAGTAGGCCACCATAGCTCTGCTCGCAATATCTTCTGCATAGTGGCTCTTCCTACGTAGTGGCCTCCCGATATACCTGAATGTTCCTCCGCCAAAATGAATGGATTTTCGTGTTCTAATACACATCTGCGCAGCACTTCATCCAGTCCCGACTTGTATAGCTGTCTGGTGATTATGGTGAATTCTGCTATACGTACTACTAGCTGCTTCTTTTGCTGCGTAGTGAACTCAATGGGTGCCAACCCAGTAGTCAATAAGTCTATCATATCTTTATAGTAGTCATTAGCAACCTGGATGGCAAACAACTGCGTATCAGGAAGATTGTCTTCAATATTCGTAGGTTCTTCGCCTGACTCAATCCATGAGAGATGATCAGGTCCTAAGTTCAATTTTCCCAATTTAACTACAATTTCAAAGTCGTACTCCTTGAAGAGTAACAACCATCTGTAGATTCTGTCCCCTAACAATGGCTTTTTAACTAGGTATTTCAAAGCATAGTAGCCACTGTACATATAGAAGTGCGCACCGAGTAGATAGTGCTTAAATTTCTGTAGTGGGTAGACCATAGCTAGACCCCCGTATAATTATTTTCTACAGATGAGAGCTTCCTACTTGAAAATAAATGGGATGGCCAATACCTCCCTCTCCTGGTTGTGCTAATAGAACACCCAATGCTATGCATGAAGCATAAACATGTACATGGAATGGCTTCTCCTAGTCTGGAAAAACTAGGATCGGCGTAGTTACCATTTTCTCTTTTAATGTGTCTAAGCCTTTCTCACATTCCGCGTTCCAGATGAACATCGCATCTTTCTTTAGGATCTTCTCCATGGGTGTGGTTATCTGCGCATAACCCCGTATGCCCCAATGTAGTGCACAGCTGCTTTACTGAATTTGGTGCTGGTAAGTTCACAATAACTATGATCTTTATAGGATCAACCATCAAGCCTTGTTTTCATTTTATGTGTCCCAATAGAATACCATAGGGTACACAGAAAACAAAATTCTTCAAATTTAAGGATATCTGATGCTGTCTGCACTTTTCTAGCATCATTCTGAGGTTTGCACAATGGTTCTTCAGCAAACCAAAGACAATCCAATCATCAAAATATGCTTCTAAAAATTTATGCATGAAATCTTTAAATGTTGCGACCACAACTCTAGAAAAAATGGCAGGTGCGTTATTCGGACCAAAGGGCATTACTGTATATTGGAATGACCCCGATTTAGTGGAAAAAGTTGTCTTGTGTCTACCTGCTAGATCAATTCTTATCTGATGGTATCCAGAAAATACATCAGTGAAAGAGTATGGCTCATTTCCTCCAACATTGTCTAAGACTTCATCTGTAAAAGGAGTGGGAAATGGGTCATGTAGCGAAGCATCATTCAGATTCCTGAGATCCATGCAGATCTTGATCTCACCCTTAGTTTTCTTGTCCTGGATAACCATTGGGCTTATCCATTCATATTATTCAACCAGCTCAATGGTCCCTGCATCGAGCATCTTATCAAGTTCTTCCTTGACTCTTTCTTTGTAGCGAGGATTCAGTCTGTATGGACTTTAGCTAACAAGCTTCGTGCCTGGCTTAAGAGGTATCTTATTGACCCCTAAGTCGCCCAGAATACCTTTCATTTCTGTAAACTTGTCGGAAATAAATCATGATATTCATGTAGTAGGTCTACAATCTCCACGACCGTCTGATCATCCCAGTAGTCTCCAATAGATGCGAACTTCAGCTCTTCGCTTATGCCAATGTTCACTTTTCTCGTTTTAATAGGTCCACTCATGTCTTGAATTTCCATTGGAGATCCTTCTACGTTGCATTCACCTTCTGACTTAGGTAAAATGACATTTCATGGATCCTCCTCATCACTTTCTTCTTTATCTTCAAAATCTTCAGATAGATTGTAGCATCCAAGGGCATGCTCTATCTATTTCTTCCATTCTGGGTGTAGGTTCACAGGTACTTTTATATCTTCAAACACTCTTTCGTTGAATTCCTCCAGTGCCTCATTTGTACTTGGGCATTCTGTTATGAATATTCGTTCCTTGATGATCTGCAAAGCTTCATTTATACTCGGACTGTCATCTTCGAAACTAAAACTCTTCTGGAAGTTCGCAGTCAAGGTAGGGCAATCTATAGTTTCTCTATGCAACTCCATGTCTAGATACCAGTTCCTTGGAATCTACTCCTCCAATGTGTGCAAAAACAGATGCACCCATTCTGTTTGTGGTCTCTCCTCCCATGCTTGTGAACAGACTTCAATATGCTCCCTTGGATCCGTCAATCCCTTATATTTTTCAAAGGGAAGTGAAACCTTGTCAACGAACCTGATCTGCATTTTGATTCTACATTGAACCCATGTTGTCAATGTTTTCTTATGCATAACCCACCATCTGGCAGGTGTCTCGCACAATGCCATGTCTAGTGTTGGTATACGGTGCTCATTTGCAACTGATATAGTATATTCTTTGATGAAGGAATAAACATTAGAGGAACCATCATAGGTGGGGATTGGACTTACCTCCTTTCCAATCCAGCATAGTGACTTTGTAAGATGCACGCATCTTCTTGCAGATACTTCGTGCATACATCCTTGCCAGTTCTCCAATCCTGCATCAGAGTTTGAGATGCAAGAGATGTCGCATCGCCAACTGAGTGTTCCATCCGCAGTAGGATTAACATAGTCATCTTGATTCGCAGTCATCTTGTAAAGGCGGTCAAGATCCTGTGCTCTGGATTCTTCCTGAATTGGCTCACTATATCTTTCTTTGTCTGCAGGGTCTAGTGGTGCGATGACCCTGAGATGCTTTCCTTCAAAGATCATCTTCTTTGTTTTCATATTTATGATGGCGAGGTTATCCATATCCTAGTCAATTCCCAACAGAGTTGGATAAGGCTGACTATCATCCACAATCTCGATAACCTTGAAGTCTACATGACTTTGCACTCCATCAATGTCAACCATAACATTGCCTAACCTTCCAAAATGTATGACTTTCTCCTGGTTGGCCATTCTCAACTGTATGGGTGACCATAAATTTTTTTTTCGTCCCATCTACTTCCATGTCTGTTTAGTCAAGACATTTACTTCAGATCCCAGATCAAGGATGATGTCATCCATCTCATAGTCTCGTATCTGCACGCTAAGCCTCATTTCTCGGCATGTTCTCTTATGGCTCTTAATATGATGAATTGCGCCCTGGTCAGTATCTGTCTCACTGTGTGGCTCATACTACTTCAATAACTTTTCTAATTCCACCACATCATCTGCGCTCTTCAGTAGTTTCATGCAGCTCCTTAGGAATTGGGCAACAGAGGTGCCTATCTCTGTTGCAGTGCACGTTTTTTCATAAGCGGCTGGCATATCCTCTATATCTGGTATTTCACTATGCAACGGGATTCTTGGTGACCTAGGTGCTGACTCTTTGAAGATATCCCGCGCTTCTTCAAATACTTCTTTGTTTTTCTCCAAGTTGAAAGCAGGTGCTTTCCTAGTATCTTTTCTTATCCATATTTTATCAAGAGGAGTCTGCTTAGTGTCAAAATATCTAGAAGTCGAGGCTTCTGCTCCTCTATCCCTCCCTGTTGTAGTGCCAATTTGTGTCACTACGTTGATTCTTGGATCCGCAACCCTTCTTTCTGCTGTGATCAACTGAATGTTTGGGTTAGGTGCATCTCACTTTCTTTTCTACATTTCTTCCATTAACACTGGGAAGACCTCAATAACATGATCAAAATATTTGCAGTAATTACAAGTAGTACACTCGTTGGTACAATCTCTAGATAAGTGACCTGCCTAGCCACAGTTGTAACAGATCATCTGGCCTCTTCCCCTTCCTTGTCCTAGACCAGTATTTCTTCCTCTTCTGAGCAATACTCCATGGCCTCTATATGCGCCTTGGTCATATTGCACATTATCTTGCTTCGGTGGGGTTTGTTCTTGTACTCTGTATACTCCACTATCACGCATATGCTCCATTTCTCTCTTCCTTTCCTGGATGAGCTCATATGCTCTACAATTGGATTCATCATGTCCAACTGACTTATAGAAATTTCAATATATATTCTTATGGGTGTGGACATACTTCTGTATCAGATAACAGTCTTTAGGCATGTGGCCTCTCGTTTTACAAATTTCGCACCACGGTGCTTGATTCTGATTTTGTGGATTCGGGGCTCCACTGTTAAGGTACTCTTGAAATAAAGGGCAATGCTCTCTGGTGTGCCCTTCTCCCTTTCATCTTGTACACCAGACTTCTTGTCTCGCTTGTTTTCCCTTCTTCATATCTTGTAGTTGTAATGATAGGGTAGCTAACCGGGTCTGACTCTGAGACATCCCAGTGCTAGTCTCTCCAATTGGTGAAGATTCTAACTTCATCGGAATCTCCAAGGCTTTTGCCTACGAAGCTACTTTCTGTTGCATCAACGGAAGTCTGATATGGGGAAACATGGCGACTATAAACCATTCTTTGTGTTGTTGCGGTGCTATGACAAAGGTTACCTAAACTAACAATGTCTTAAATTTTTGGTCAAATTCCCAAACTGTTTCATTGGGTTTCTATTTAATCTCTTTCAACTCTGTAATACACTAGGATTCTAACTTCGATTTCTTGAAATCGCTCCATAGCGCAACCTTAATCTCTGCTAAGGTTCTCTGATGTCCAACAAAATACTTCATGAACCAATTCAAGGCTCTATCTATAAATGTGGTGATGAACTGCGCTTGCTTCACAGAATCATCCTGAACTTGCTTAACACTCCACATGGCCTCACATAGAAACCAATGTTGCTCAGGGTCTTCTAGACCCGTTCCTTTGAATATCAACAGCTTAATATCATCAGTCATCCTTCTCCTAGGTGGTATAGGGTGTTGCGCAGTGTTCTGAGTGGTCTTAGGGATATTATTCGCAGTGTTCTGAAGCGGAATAAGCTGAATTGGGATAGTCGGATTCAGAATGGTCTGAGTCGGGATAGCCTGAGTGCTTACTCTCGCGGTGTTACTGGTATTGACGTTCTCAAGGTTAGGAATATTAAAAGCAAGAGGGGTCTGAACTGACGGATTCTGAGAAATAGGAGGTGGGGTACTTGCAATCGGCGGGTTCTGTGGTGTAATAGGCTAATAAGTGCCTGAGAGGGGTGCGGTCTGATTATTAATCTCACATGGTATTTCGATCTCTACGTGGAGTTCATGCAGTCTAGGATTTTTCTCAGTAGTATACTTGTATCTCTTTCCACTTCTCAAATTATGGGTTTCTTCATCAGAGTCACTATATATGTTATTTACGATGACATAATCAAAAATTTCACTGCATTCTTAAAACGCCTTTCTCAGCTAAAAGCATTTTAATGTATAAACTCAAATTGTTCAGGTACTTACCTCTGAAACCTTTGAAAAACTCTACTTCGGCTGCGCTATAGGACTTTAGGGTGTCCACAGTGAGCTCTGTCATGAAGCCTTTTAGTATATTGTCAACCCAAAAGTCGTCTGCTCTAGAAAATGGACTATCTACTGCTTTGAGCCTCGTAATGAGCTCTGGAGTCCACTTGGTAGGTACTTCTGGCGCAAAACAGTTCTTGCGCTCTACGAGCCTTGATAACCACTCGTGCAACTTGTTTCCAAAAGATGCCCAAAAAATTTTGTGAATATATTTCCACAGGTATTTGTTCAACCAATCTATGTCAGAGAGCTACGTATTTCTATTTTCCTTCCTTGCGAAGTCTCTTTCTGTCTTGTAACACCAAGCCCAGATTTATTTCTTGTCTGGATGCCAAATTTCTGCAATCAACAGAACCTTTTCTTCCAAGCACATCACTTCTTTCAAGCACTGAAACTCATCATGTTGGGCCTGGCCCAAGGAGGTCAAATTTTGAACACATTCAGTTTTTGAAGCTGCGAGGAGAAGCGCAGCACAGTTTTGATATTCTGCGACGTTGCACGTAGTGCAGTATCGGAAGGGCTGCGAGGTCAGTGCCACGAGGATTACATCGCTGCGATGTGCCACACTGATGGAGATCCAGCAAAGCAGAGCGTGGATAGATGAAGGTAGTTATTTTGGTTAGGTCACAGAAGACCTATTTTTGGCAAAGCTCGTCGATAACTACCAAGCAGTGGGTAGGTGCAGATCGGAAGTAGGTGACTAATCACAACAAAGAGAAGACTACTACTACTTGAACTATTCATCTAAGGCCATGAAAGAAGGAACAACTTGGTGGAAGCAACTTGTTGGCGTGCACGTGACAGAAGATCCGCTGCCTGATACCAGTAGTCCGGTTTTGGGAAAACCACGACAGCTTTTTAAAACCTAAGGGTTTTTCCTTCGTAATGTAAAGACATGACCTACGGGTCTTGATCTATAAATAAGGAAATTTTGTAAAGGAAAGGGGTAACTCTTCATTTTGTTGATTATTATTGAATATTGTGAGATCTGTTAGATTGAATAATTGTAAAGGCTTTGCAACTGAGTGCGTAGAGACCTAATTTTGAGAGAGAGAGAGAGAGAGAAGAGCGTCTACAGCTGAGTGCATAGATGAAGAACTGTTGTACCCTTTCCTAAGATAACAAACAATAGTTCTTGTTGACGTAGCTTCCCATCTGGGGGAGTGAACCACGTTAAACCTTGTGTTATGTGATTGCTGTGTATGATTGCCATTTTTTTACCTAAGTTACTTACAGTGCATGCATAAAATTACTGTTATCTTATATGTGTTTACTTTTATCTATATTCACCATGGAAGGGATAGAATAAGATGCTAGTAGTTCAGGCATGGATGAATGTTAACATTCAAGCACCTATAAGTCCTTGAATGAATGGATCTAGGAGAAAACCGCACAATTAAGTCTTAAGGTTGAATCGTGACATCAAGCATACAACACCACACATCTCACTCATTTGCACAAGTTATGATGTTTGTCAGTCTAAGTAACGATGAAGTCTTAAGGAACATCCAATAAAGTTGAATAGAAGGATTAGGTCTCATAAACAAACCACATGGTCTAGTTGACACGCCGATCCATAAGAAGTACTGCATGATAAGATATTGATAACTTATCATCATAGGGTGGAAGTAATCCTCGTGCCCAATTGTTGAATACGCTGGATGCATGAGCATCCTTGCTCGATGTGGCATTCAACATTGAGTAGAAGACCTAGTGCAGCCACTGACCGCAGTAAGCAGTGTGTCATTGCGTTGCGCATTCACAAGTTGAAACACTCGCATCACAAGGTTGTGGAAACCTACTTTTGCAACCACCCCCTCAACTTCACCTCGGGTGAGACCTCAAGCTACTTGTAGTCTATTGCCGAAAGGGCCGGTGAATAGGGGTTTTGTTGGTATCTTGTACCATGAAGTACTCAGGTCTACATTGGAAAACCTCTAGAACAGTGTTGCGACGAACAAATGGTTACGTTGCTATGCTGAGACTAGTGACGCGATACTATATTTAGAAACATAATGTCCGATAGTTGGCATCTAGAAAAGAAAGAGATCTAGGCTTGGTGTGAAAAGATTGAAAGATATTTCGCAAAGAAAGAAAACAAACATCTTTGTCTATCTGACGTACAATGGTTGAACAGATACTTGTGGAGGGACATCCACGAAATTTTTTGGGCTTCGTTTCCAAATGAGCTACACGAGTGGATATCGCGCCTAGTAAAAAGAAAGAATTGTTCCCAAGGCGGAGTACCTACAAAGTGGATTCCGGACCTTACTGAACAACTCAAAGCTATAGATATCCCACTGTCACAAGTAGTTGACTTCTGGGTTGATAGCATACTAGAAGGATTTGTGACCGAGTTTGTTGTAGATACGCTGAAGTCCTACAGCCAAGCTGAAGCATACTTTTTCGAAGGATTCAGAGGTAAGTTCCTGAAAAACCTTAGTTTATACATTAAAATTATTTTAACTGAGAAAGGTGTTTTAAGAATGCAACAATAGTTCTAAATCTGTCATGGTAGAGAATACATACATTGATTCTAACGAAGAAAGCCATACTTTGAGAAGTGGAAAGAGATACAAGCTTACTAAGAAGAATAAACCCAGACCATCTAGAAACCGTATAGATACCGAAATTCCATGTGACGTCAAAAATATGAACACTCAGTTATCAGCCACAATTCAGCGTATTACACCTCATAATCAATCAGTCCAGAACCCACCCGCTGCGAGTGTCGCGCATCCCATCTCAGAGATCAATAATACTAGTAACACCGCAGGATTGAGTGCTCATAGCACTACGACTCAGACTATTCCGTATAATATTATCCCTAGCACAATTCAGCAGCCTGTGTCTACTTTTGTCACAGGGAATCAGTCCCAAAACAGTACACAATCCGAAAGGAGAATGACAGATAACGATATAAAACTGCCGATTTTCAAAAGAATGGGTCATGAAGACCCTAATCAGCACTGGTTTCTATGCGAAGCCGTGTCGAGTGTCAAGCAAGTTACGAATGATTCTATAAAAAGAGCACAGTTCATCACTACTTTTAGAGATAGAGAACAACATTGGTTTATGAAGTATTCTCAAGCACAACCAAGAACCTTAGCAGACATCAATACCGCGATTGCAGCATAATTTAAAAAACCCAAATCAGAATCACAGTGCATAACAGAGTTGAAAGAAATTAAGTAGAAACCTATTGAATCGGTCTGGGAATTTGACCAAAAATTCAAAACATTGTTGGAGCAAGTGAGCTTTGTTATAGCTCCGCAACAGCATCAAGAATGGTTCATTGCTGCGTTGTTTCCCCATATCAGACAACCACTGATGCAACAAAAGGTTGTATCTCAAGATGAGGCCTTGGAGATTGCGATGAAGTTGGAAGCTTCACCAATTGGAGAAAGTAGTTATGGGATGATGCAGATCCAGAACCAATTGGCTACCTTGATATTAGAATTGCAAGGTATGAAGAATGGAAAGGAGTAGAGACATGAACAAATACAGTAAGTTTGGTGCACAGGATGCAAAGGAGAGGGCCACACTAGAGAACATTTCCCCTTATTTCAAGAATATCTTAACAGTGGCGCACCAAACCCAATAAATATGAATCAGAACCAAGCACTGTGGTGTGAAATTTGTAGAAGCAGAGGACATAGGCCTGAGGACTGCTACCTGATACAAAAATATGTAAAGACACCTAAAAACTTATACTGTAATTTATGTAATTCAGTTGGACATGATGAGTCCAACTGTTGCGCTTATGAACTGATGAATGAAAGAAAGCAAGATATGGAAGCAATTCGAGGTGCTGGAATGTACCACGTCCAAGAGGAAAATCAGCCAAAGCAAGAGAACACCCACTATGATCAAGGAGGATATAGAGGCCGCAGTGGTGGATATCGCGGGAGAGGAAGAAATACTGGCCAAAATCAAGAAAGAGGACGAGGCTAGGTAATATGCTATAACTGTGGCCAGCCAGGTCATGTATCAAGAGAATGTACTAATCCATGCACCACATGCAACTACTGTAAATCATTTGATCATGTGATTGAAGACTGCCCCATGCTTGAGGTAGAAATGTAGAAGCGCAGAAGAATAGAAACATCGAACCATAACATCCAGTTGATCGCATCAGAGAGCAGACCTACAGGTGAGAGTGTCAATGCAGTAACGTGAAGTGGCATTGATACAGGAAAATACAACAGCATAGAAGCCCCGACTTCTGGAACAACTGATGCTAAGAAGAACCCTGGAGAAACAGTAGGGATTAGAAAAGCTCCCGGGAAAGAAACTCCATTGAAATTATAGAAAAATAAAGAAATATTTAAAGAAGCATGGGACATGTTTAAACAACCACCACCTACTTCAACAAGGATCCCGTTGCGAAGTGAAGTACTGCAAATAGAAGATATGCCACTAGCATATGATTAGACGCGCACTGCACAAGATACATCTATTTTTGTTGTGTAGTTTCTACACAGCTGCATCAAGTTATTAAAAAAAAAAGACACTCTTATGGAATTTGAAAAACTGATAAATCAGTACGAATCATGCAATAAGAAAGGAATAGCACATGGTGTAGTACATAACATTAGGAGTCCCAAAAGACTTAGTAGGGAAATGCGTTTCACTGCACAGATAGGAGAGTACAAGATGGAAGAGATCATTGTTGATCTCAGGTCTGAAGTGAATGTCTTTACTAAGCAGACATGGAAGGCGATGGGAAAACCAAAGTTACAGTGGTCACCTATACAGCTAAGAATGGCTAATCAAGGCATAGTTATACCTCTGGGAAGGTTAACCAATACTATTGTCGACATTGATGGAGTGTGAAGTTATGCAGACTTCGAAGTAATTGAAATTGTGGATGATAGCAATCCTTATCCAACACGATTGGGCATCGATTGGGCAATGACGAACTCCACTGTCATCAATCTGAAGACAATGAAAATGATATTTGAAGGCAATGTGTTACAACGTAATTGTCCACCTTATGAGCATCAGCATTCTTTGGCCTGTAGGATCCATTTCACTGACTCAAATCCCTTTTATATTCTTCAGACATACTATTTCCTCATTTTTCCTCTTACCCGCTTGTTGCATCACTATAGCAAGTGTACCTGCGAGTTGCATCACTATAACCCGCGGGTAGCATGTAAAATGCTAAAAATCACTAGTTAATTACTTTTTACTCCCAAAAAGCAATTATTGGGTGACCTTTGACCCTCCATATGCCCAAGTAATGCCTCAATGTGTCCTTTCACCTACCTTTGGGAGGACTATATATTGAGCACATATGGCTTATGGACGGGAGGAGAAAGAAGAGAGAGAGAACTCTAGTGGATTTTTTCCCTATCTTGAGACTACACTCATTGATCCTTGTAGTTGTGAACTCCTTTATGTTCACCTTCCAAACTCCTAACATAGTTTGAGTTTTCCATTCATAGAGGATTGAAATGGTGGAGGCACAAGTGGATTGATCCATATCTTGGTTCAGATTGGTTGCCGGCAAGAGGGCATATCACATTGTACTTCTTCTTGTTTATTAATAGAAATACTCATATTCTCGTCCATTAATGTTGTAAATGTTGTTTATCTTACATTAGGTTGCATTTACTTGTTATATCATGGGCCATTGCTATTGATGATGTTAATGTCGTTTATATATATTATTTACTTGTTGTATATTGGCTATCAAGACTAATTTGCAGATTCAAGTGCACGGATTGGAAAAGCTCCAACGGGGATCTACATCAAATGTTTGGATTGAGGTTGGTTACATTCTCCATTATCTTAGCATTATCATTTATAATAGCATAGTTCTGAGAATTGAGTTGATTTTTGGTAGTCAGCTGTCTGTAGTGGTCTCCCAAGCCATAGTGAGTTTTCTATAACTGATTCTGTTATCTCCGGCTATAGTTTGGGAGTCTCAAGCCTCTCCTAGGCGATACATATCGGCTCTAGTGCCGGGATCTCATTTAGCCACTCTATTTGTCTGCTCTTGGCTATAGTTTCTCTAGGTGTGTGCTTTTGATTTACTGTTTTTGATCGATAGTTGGCCGTAGGAGACGTTGTGATTTTATATTCTCTTTGGAGATATCGCGGCGCAAAGTCCTACTCTCTGTCGTTCCCGTCGGTTAGTTGGTTTAAAACTGGTCGAGTTTTCACGTCGTGCTACTCGGGGACGCCGGCAGGCTCCCTCTGAGTCTTCGGATTCATACGAGACATATATAGCCGACATTATGTGGGATGCATGTTCCGACACGAAGGACATCCCCACGATTCCATTGGGTGGAGTCGAACATACTTTAAACAACCCCACACCTCGTGAGGATTAGGGGGGTGATCCACCTGAGACTCAACCTGGTTATATTTGGTCGAATCCACTTGAGAAGGATCCGTTCGATCCTTCGAATTCGGATAATTATCTTTATGGGATGCCTACCTTATCTGAAGACGAATATGAAGATCCTGCGATCGACGTTAACCTGTTCTCATATAGTATGCCCGGTTTTAGCACAGTTGATCCTCCCACTACTTTTGGTAGTCATGCTGGCACTAGTCATGGTGTTAGCAACACTGCACCCACTGGGGGCAATACCCTCACTGGGGACACCACGTTGTCCTCTCAAGCACATAATATGAGGACTGGTCATAATCCTCCTAACAATGCTAATGTTGGAAGAAGACAACCTCCTAGGACTCCCCAACCCAATAGGAACACTGTTCGAAACATGACTCACCATCCACCACCAAACACACATATCGCTACTTGTCAAGCCAGGACCACTTTCACAAATGTTAATGCTCCTCCTAACTATGGGGGTGGAAAAGTACCACACACTTTTTCATCCACCACCACTACTAGTAATGCTAATGTAGGAGGTGTGAATATATCTTATCCTCATGATTATAACGCCACCATTCCTGCTACTAGTAACACCAACGTTGGGGTTGGGAATACTTCTCATGCTTTGGGTCACCACATGACTGCTCACGCTAATCCTAATGCTAGGGGTGGGAACATACCCTAACATTATGGTCATTACAACTCAGTTCCCGCTACGAATAGTACATATATGCCCCATACTTATGGTGGCAACCTTTACTACAACACATTCGGTGCTGGCTACCATTTCAACCCACCTCAATACGGTGCCCAAAACACACATATACCTGCTTACTCTCATATGGGTCAGGTCTAAGGAGGTTATCAACCTTATGGCCATGGTCAAGCTTATGGTCCATCTGGTCCTCATTATCAGCCGTTTAATGATCATGGTCAAGCTTTTGGTCCACTTTATAATCTGGTTTCATTCAACCAACCTTTTATGGGAGCTTATAATCAAGCTTTCCAGCTGCAGCTCCTGTTCCTTACACGTTTGAATCTTCTGGATCTTTTGAGGCTTATGAATGATCCGGTGTGTCACGACCCTAGTTGGCCCCCGGTCCCTACCAAGCTCCCTTCGGACATTCCCAAGTTTGAGGGGAAAGGTGGTGAGGATCCGGGTGATCATGTCACAACGTTTCACCTTTGGTGCTCCTCCAACTCATTGAATCATGATTCCATTAGATTACGACTGTTTCAATGCACCCTCACGAAGGCAGCTGTGAAGTGGTATGTGGAGTTTCCTGGGAACACCTATAGGGGATTCAACGAGATTGCTTCGGTTTTCTTAGACCATTTCCATTTGCCAGTTCGTTATGATACTAGTACTGAACTATTGTCTACCTTTCGTCAGAATAAGTCCACACATATTTCTGACCATGTTCAAGAGTGGCGTCGGCGGAAGAGATTAGTGAAAGCCAACATTCCTCTAGAGTTTTTGTTGGAATGGTTCCTTAAGTCTCTACTCGCATACATTGCTAAGGATGTTTCGATGTCTGGAATTGTGATCGAGGAACAAGCTCTCTTGAAATTCCAGCAGTTAGACCTACTATACTCTTAGTCTAGCATTTTATATGACATTATTCCTGACGCACTGAGAACAAGACATGAGCTCAGGTCAGTTCCTGGACCACATGCCGATGGCATTGTGGGATCCGAAAGCACTCTCCCTATAGACTTGGTAGCTAATCAAATGCAAAATTTGTCGCTAAACCAGTCTACTCCCGGATAGGTTCACACCTTGTCCACTTCCACTCCATCGTTTTATGTACACAATGTGCAATCAACGAAATCGTCAGGTAACCAGTAACCTGGTGGTAAGAGAAACGGGAGAAAAAACCGTAGGGGTGGAAACAATGGAAGTAACAATAATAGAAATCATAATACTCCTCATAAAGAGAATGCTAACCCTCCTCAAGAAGGAGGAAATGCTAGCGAGGATCGTAAACCTAGGCGTAAGGTGAAATTCCCTTGCAAGCTATGTGGGGAAGATCATCTTACTCACTTATGTTCTCTAATTGAAGAAGCATCGAAGCATTTGGAACAAAGCCCAGTTGTGTTAAAGGATCCCCTACCTCATCACCAAAATATGGCTTCGCATGCTCCCACCACTAGTTTTGGAGCTACTGAAATGACAATGTCTTCTTCCAATACTAGTGGTTATGGATGTTTGAATATGGTTCAATCGGTGGTTAGTGTTGCTACCCATCAACGCGATTATCGTGCACCACAACCTAATATGGGGAGTGAGCCTCCCCCTCCTCTTGACAATTCCTTGCATATCGAGAAGCCCTCTAATATGTCATGGATACCGAAACATGTTCTCAAGCGCTCTACGCATAATCCTAATGCTCGAGCCACCCAGAACTACTCCATTGTAGAATATTTGGGCCAAACTCCGTGTGCCATGTCGGCTCTTGAAGTTTTGCAGGCCTATCCTTCTCATAAGCATGCCCTTTTGAGTGCCTTAGGAGTTTAGGATGGGGGAAATCCTAGTGTTATCAAGTTCGATACTACTGATGTACAACCTCGCTTACCTTACCATGTGGCTTTTCAAATCTAGGTGGTGTGGCAAACGTACTATGGTTGACAAAGGTGCTTTCGCGTCAGTAATGTCATTAACTTGTTGGAAAGATCTTGGCTCTCCTCCTCTACTCGCGTCTAGAACCACGCTCACTGATTTCGACGGTCGATCATTTAAGCTGCATGGAATTATCTATTCCCTTGTTGTCTGCTTGGGAGGTAAGTCTGTGCCTATTGAAGTCGAGGTGGTTGATGCACCCATCGACTACAACCTATTACTGGGTCAGAATTGGATGTACTGTATGAACGCTATTGTGTCCACTGTATTCAGAGTTATCTGCTTTCCGCATGAAGGAAAGATAGTGACAATCGATCAACTGGATTTTGTTCATCCTCCTTCCACAGCATCCACGGGATCCACAGTCCCGCAGGTTACAAATTCTCAGCCGGCAACTAGGAACATGGATGTTGATATGTACCCTTCATTGATGGGATCTTATGATTTCCATGCACCCGTTAATTTTATTAGAACCATTTTCGACAATGCATCTCTTCCTTTGCATAATGTACCATTCCAGACTTCATATTTTAATGATCCGTGGAATTTACTGTTCACGAGTTCTACGTCTGGAAACAATGCGCATGTCAGGTTGTCTATGCCAATGTCTGTAGCTGAGCTTGCTTACGAGGATATTCAACAAGCCACTTCAGAGCCAGATCTCTCTTCTTCATGGACAGGGGAAGAAGATCTCGTTATCATGCCCACGTGTGCAGTCGACCCATCTTGTTCACATGATTGCCTCGATGGTGTTCTACCTTCAAATGAAATTTTATCGAGGCCATGAATGGTAATGACAAGCCTTGGGAGGATTCTTATCATCAATTTTATTTCCTTCCTACCCTTGATCTTATTGAATGAGATGAGCCTCGAGTACAATCTGCCATCCATTTGGATTTGGATCCAGTCATAGCTTCCTCCATCCCTAATTTGACGTTTGAATCTAATGAGTCCTCGAGCTCTCCTATAGATCCGCAAATCAATGCTCCTGAAGAGTTTGATTCTACTTTTAGAATTTCCAACTCCCGTGATGATAAATTCACTCATGCAGATTCCTCCACATCCTTCAGCTTTGCTCTTCATTTGGAAGATGATCATTTTGATCCCTTGGGTATTGGTACTATGGCACCTTTAGTGGTTAGCTCTACCTACATGTTGTCTGAGGTTAACAATAGTGAAGTTGAAAATGTTTCCACCGCAGTGACATGTATTAGATTTTTCTTTATGTACATCTAGAGATGATCTTGGTACTTATGTTTCTTGGAGACAGGATTCTTAGCTGGACTTATACTTGTTTACTGATCCTTTTCAACATTTGCTTCAGTCATGGCAGGCATATTTGGAACCTTGCATATAGGTTTAGGCTTCCCCATTGTTATGATGCATTTGAACCTATTACTATCCGAATTTTCAAACACCCCTTGAGTGTCCTTATCTTGCTCATGTTCCTTGCATTATGCATAGCTTTGTCCCATGTGCTTGGAACTAGTTTCGCATGTCCTTGACACTCGTCTACTCTCATTACGAGCATTCTTCCATCTTTCCTTTGAGATCGTTAAAAATAGTAAGGAGGTCATGAGTTTAACCTTTCGGGCTCGTTAAACCTTGACGAAAAATATTTTTATAAAGTTTTTTTTAAGCCCTTGTTAGACTTTTTCAAATCAAACAAGATTACCAAGTATACTTGTCATTTCAGACTCGCTAAAGGATTTGAAGTGACATTCACTTAGGTATAAGTTTACCCCTTTTCCGGACGTTTGTGGATTAATTACGAAAAAGGTATGCTCTAGTCATACGTGACTAGAAGAGTTCTTCTCTCATTGTTTTACACTTTTTCGGGTGAGGAGACTAACTTTACGAAAAAGCACTTCCCTTTTATGTCGAGTTGTGATTGCATTGCATTATCCCACTTGCCACTTGAGCCTTGTGCCGGTTCCCGCTTACTCACTTATTAGCCATGTGCCTAAGCACTTTACCTTCCGAGCCAAGCAGAGCCTTAATTTATTTTTCACAGCTTGATGACCCTTTACCTTGAGGGAACATTGCCCCAAGTGTCCACATCCTACACATGCTTCCTTGCATTGATCATAGGTATGTTCCACTGCTTGGGACTAGTTTTCTTGCTATCTGACACTCATTCCCTCACCTGTTGTACTATAAGCAATTTTATTCTTTTTCAAGCTTTCCCCAAATATGAAAAAGACCAAAAAAATCAAATATTCCAAAATTCCGAACGGGATTAGGGTTACTACTTCTAGTTGGAAGCTATTGTGTTTCCTTTGAATAGAGCATTCATTCCACTCCATACATTATGAGTCGGGACTATAGTTGGACCTTAGGAGCTGTACTTATATCTCCGTTTCTCCACCGATTGGCTAAGCTTCCAGTCATTATGGAGCTCTTTGTAATGCCTCCTACATTGCACAATTTATATTAAGTCTATGTTGCCTGAGTCTATCCATCTGCTCATGCTCTTGTTCAAAGGAAGTCCTGAAACCAGATTCTACCACTTTTCAGATCTCTTGACTATTTCATGTCGGCCATCCTTATTGAGTCAGTCCATTTCACCTGAGTTCTTCCAAATCTTTCAGCGTAGTTGGTACCTCGTGCTGGTTGATGGGGGATGGCTTAATGCCCTCCTTCCAGGAAGTATCATTCCGTTGAATTCAACCCATTTATTCCAAAACTTGAGGCTTAGAGTTCAGTTGAGTACCTGAGGCTTGCAGTCATTAGTGGTAGGTTCTCTCACCATCGACAGTTTTGGGAATACATCAATGTCCCCTAATTGATGGATTCATCCTAGTGTTCAACTTCAACTCATTTATTCACACTTCGATGATTGTGCTCTGTGCCTTGATTCCCATTTTCATTATTGGTGGTTCATCTCGCGTTTGTTAATGGTATACATCATTGACCAGAAATCAGACGATGTCACATCAGGTTCGACCCCAACTCCTTTATTCACTTGATGGGACTTGCACCGTTGAAGACTTGTGTAGAAGACCCGAGGCGATGGTGGCATTTAGTATGCTACCTATGAATTTGAATTTACATTTGAGATATCACCTCTCAAATATCAGCAGTTTGTACCTCCAGTTTGCACCAGTTGTTTCCTTTTCAGCAGGAGACCATATCTTACTGTAGAGGGATCATGGCTATGATCACTTATGACATATATCCATTACGTATTGCCTATTCATGGCCATTGTATCAGATTGTTGTACTATACCGACATGTATTTAGAGATACTATTGTACTATGACGAGTGAGCTGCTCTTTCCACTTTTTTTTCCATCACTTCACTTCTAATTTTTATAATGTATTTCAGCCATCATAGCATCAGTCTCTGACCTCACACATTAGGGGGCATATGTTACAATGTAATTGTCCACCTCGTGAGCATTAGCATTCTTTGGCCTGTAGGATCCATTTCATTGACTCAGATCCACTTTATATCCTTTAGACGTACTATTTCCTCATTTTTCATCTTACCTACTTGTTGCATCATTATAGCAAGCGTACCTGCGAGTTGCATCACTATAACCTGCGGGTAGCATGTAAAATGGTAAAAATCACTAGGTAATTACTTTTCACTCCCAAAAAGCGGTTATTGGGTGACCTTTGACCCTCCATTTTTCCAAGTAACGCCTCGATGTGTCCTTTCACCTACCTTTGGGAGGACTATATATTGAGCACATATGGATTACAGACGGGAGGAGAAATAAGAGCAAGAGAACTCTAGTGGATTTTTTCCCTATCTTGAGTCTACACTCATTGATCCTTGTAGTTGTGAACCCCTTTATGTTCACCTTCCAAACTCCTACCATAGTTTGAGTTTTCCATTCATGGAGGATTGAAGTGGTGGAGGCACAAGTGGATTGATCCAGATCTTAGTTCAGATTGGTTTCCAGCAAGAGGTCGTATCACATTGTACTTCTTCTTGTTTATTAATAGAAATACTCATATTCTCGTTCATTAATGTTGTAAATGTTCTTTATCTTACATTGGGTTGCATTTACTTGTTATAACATGGGCCATTGCTATTGATGATGTTAATGTCATTTATATATATTATGTACTTTTTCTATATTGGATGTCAAGACTAATTTGCATATTCAAGTGCACGGATTGGAAAAGCTACAACGGGGATCTACATCAAACGTTTGGATCGAGGTTGGTTACATTTTCCATTATCTTAGCATTATCATTTATAATAGCATAGTTTTGAGAATTGAGTTGATTTCTGGTAGTCAGCTGTCTGTAGTGGTATCCCAAGCCATAGTGAGTTTTCTCCAACACACAATGACATAAGGTTCATCGCACCATTGGATCCTTCGTAGGGGAGCGATATGTTGAACCTATTCAAGAAGAGTACAGAGCTCAAGACCTTAACTATATCTATAAAATGATAACAAATGCTGCAGATTATATTCACCCTACTGCGGATGGAATGTTCAGCTAGCGCTGCGATAGTTATTGCATCTCAGACTCTGAGGCAGGATTAGAAAACTGGCAACACAGAATACATGAAGTATCTACCAGGAGATGCGTGACAATTACAATGTCACTCCGCTAGATTGGAAAACAAGTAAGTCCAATCCCCACTTATGATGGTACAACTAACGTCTATTCATTTATCAAAGAATACACTACAACAGTTGCAGATGAACATCACATCTCAGGATTAGACATGGCACTTTGAGAAACACCTGCCAGATGGTGGGCTACACATAAAAAGACCATGACAACTTAGGACCAGTGCAGAATAAAACTACAGATTAGATTTGCTGATAAGGTCACACTACCATTTGAGAAATATAATGGTCAGATGGATCCAGGAAATCATATCATAGCTTGTGTACAAGCTTGGAAGGAAAGACCACAGAAAGATTGGGTACATCTCTTTGTGCATACACTAGAGGATCCTATTTCAAAAAACTGGTATCTAGACGAGGAGATACGCACAGGAACCGCAGATTGGTCCGTCCTCACTATGACCTTCCAGAAGGATTTTAGTTTTCAAGATGACCATCTGACTATCCATGATGCGCTGCAGCTGATCAAGCAAAATATATTTAGCCCACATCTCAAGGAGGAAAAGATAACACTAGAAGAGTTTTTTGACACAAACAATGTACTTGTGAGTCTACAACTAGCTTGGTCAGAACATAGCTAAAGAAGTTGAAGATAGCGATGAGGAGGACCCGCGCAACATAAAAATCCCAGAATCAGAAGGAGTACGCAAGGTAGAAGGACCTCCACTAGAAATTCCAGATATGAGTGGACCGGTTAAAACAAAGAAAGTGAACATCAGCACCCCTGAAGAGCTGAAATTCACAGCAATAGGAGACTACTGGGATGATGACACAGTTGCGAAGATCGCAGCTATATTACAGGAATATCAGGAAGTATTCCCAACAAAGTTCACAGATATGAAAGGCATCCTGGGAGACTTAGGAGTGATGAGAATTCCTCGTAATCCAGGAGCGAAACCTATTAAGTAAAGGCCATATAGACTGAATCCACGCTACAAAGAACGAGTTAAGGCAGAACTCGACAAGATGCTCGATGCAAGAATCATTAAGTTGGTTGAAGAATCTGAATGGATAAGCCCAATGGTCGTCCAAGATAAGAAAACAAAGGGTGAAATCAGGATTTGTGTTGATCTTATAAAGCTAAATGATGCTTCAATGCATGACCCATTTTCTACTCCTTTTACCGACGAAGTACTTGATAACGTGGGAGGTAACGAAGCATACTCTTTTACTGATGGATTTTCTAGATACCATCATATTATAATTGATCCAACAGATAGACAAAAGACCACTTTTGCAATAGAATGGGGGTCATTCCAATATACAGTGATGTCGTTTGGTTTGAAGAATGCACCAGCCATATTTTCAAGAGTGGGGATCGCAGCATTTAAAGAATTCATACACAAATTTTTAGAAATTTACTTTGATGATTGGACCATTTTTGGGTTACTGAAGAACCATGCCGCAAACCTCAGGATGATGCTATAAAAATGCAGACAACATCAGATTTCATTGAATTTGAAGAAATGTATTTTCTGTGTTCCTTATGGGATTCTGCTAAGACATATCATGTGTAAGCAAGGGTTGATGGTTGATCCTACGAAGATAGCAGTAATTGTAAACTTTCCTACACCAAATTCAGTTAAACAATTGTGCACTACACTAGGGCATACTGGATACTACAGGAAATTCATAAAGGGGTATGCACAGATAACCACAACAATGGAAAAGCTTTTAAAAAAGGATTCACCGTTCATTTGGAATGAGGACTGTGAGAAACGATTCGACACATTGAAAGAGAAAATGGTCACTGCATCGATCCAAGTTTTTCCAGACTGGGAAAATCCATTTCACATACATGTTGATGCTTGATGTATAGCATTGGGTATTGTTTTTGTGCAACCAGGAGAAGGAGGCATTGATCATCCTATTGCATTTTCGAGCAGAAAGTTGTCATCTGCTGAGAAAAACTATACCACTACTAAAAGGGAAGGACTTGAAATGGTATATGCACTATAGAAATTCAGACACTATTTGCTTGGTGCACACTTCTCAATGTTTACTGACCATTCTACATGAAAATACCTGGTCAATAAGCCAGTGTTAGGGAGGCGAATATGCAGATGGCTCTTACTCTTCCAAGAGTATGATTTTGAAATAATAGTTAAACCAGGCAGATTAAATTTAGGGCCTGATCATCTATCAAGGATCGAGTCAGGAGAAGAACCTACGAATCTAGAAGACAATCTACCTGATGCGCAATTGTTTGCTATACAGATTGTCAATGATTATTTTCAGGATATCATTGAATTTCTAACTACCAGGTTCACACTTACTGAATTCACTATGCAGCAAAAGAAGCAGCTAGTAGTGGGAGCTGTAGACTTCACCATTATCGCAGGACAACTCTACAAGTTAGGACATGATTAAGTGCTACGAAGATGTGTATTAGAACATGAGAAGCCATTTATATTAGCTGATGCAGATTCAGGAGTCACAGGAGGCCACTATGCAAGAAGGGCTACTGCACAGAAGATATTGCATGCAGGGCTATGGTGGCCTACGATTCATAAGGACTCCAAAGAACATTGTCAAAACTGCGATGTCTGTCAGAGGACAGGAAAACCATCAAGAAGAGATGAAATGTTGTTGAACCCTCAACTAACCTTGCAGGCATTCGAAAAATGGGCAATCGATTTCATGGGACCTATTAACCCACTGGGAAAAAGAACTGGTGCGAGGTACATTATTACTACAACTGACTACCTCACCAGATGGGTAGAAGCAAAACCAGTCAAAGACTATAGCGCAGCTACAGCTGCGTAGTTTATCTTTGAGAACATCCTTACATGATTTGGATGCCCAAAATTTTTGATGAGTGATCAGGGTACTCATTTCCTAAACAGAACTATTGAATCTTTAACTGAAGAGTTCTCCATCCATCATTAGCGTAGTACGCCTTATCACCCACAAGTGAATGGAACTATTGAAGCATTCAATAAAGTACTTGAGAATGCGCTAACCAAGATATGCAATGTAAGCCACGATGACTGGGACCTGCACATTCCATATGTATTCTGGGCATATAGAATGACATGCAAGAAATTAACTGGACATACACCTTTCAGATTGGCTTAGGGATAGGAAGCAATAATGCCAATGGAATATATTATACCCAGCTTGAGAATAGCTGCATTTACAAGGATGGAAGATCCCGCAGCACTAGAAGAAAGGTTGTTACTATTGGTTGGTCTGGAAGAAGATTGCTTCATAGTAGGCTTCCACCAGCTAGTACAGAAAGAATGACAAAAATCATGGCATGATCGCCACATCAAGAATAAGACTTTTCAGGTAGGTGATCTAGTCCTCCTCTACGATAGTAAATTCATGAAGTTTCCTGGAAAAATTTAAAATGCATTGGCTTGGACCATATACTATCATACATGTTACTAATGGAGGCACAGTCCAGTTAGCTACTTTAGCTGGTGATACATTACCCAATTTGATAAATGGAAGCAGACTAAAGCTTTATCGTGATAGTCCTACCTCGCAACATCCAGCATGATCAAAAAAGATGGAAAAGTTTATAGGTGCCAAGTATAGTTGGAATTGGGCACTAGAAACTATGGAAAATTCTGTACACAAACTTGTAGAGATATATCTATATGCCACACATCAGTGTTGAATTTGAGAAAAAAAAATAGAGAAAAATTAAGACACCGCAAAGTCACTGCGCATAACCAAAGATGACCTGCTGCGCAGTTCGATGCAAGGCTCCATAAAATAGTCGTTACAGTGTTGGTAGAAAATATAGCTATTATATAAAAGGTTCCTACCAACTGCTTGGGCATTTAAAGCACAGATAGTCATTCTGAATAAAATTTTGAAGGACAAGACAGAAGGAGCAGCCGGATTTGGTCAACAGATACCACCATTAAATGCTTATCTAGCCATTCAAGGGCGCGGAGGAGGGTCCTTCGTGCCTATAAATAACACTACATGTCGTCTTGCGGGCGTATCGAGCACTTAGAATTTTTTGCACATACTTTTGTCTGAGCTAGTTTTCGTAAGTTGTCTACACACCTTGAGAGCGTTTGCATGTCTGAAAGCTTTTCATTTGAAAAAGAATTCACAGTCCAGGAGACAGTGTGGATTTTCAAGCACGGAGGGATCGAAGGGTTAATGAAAACCCCGGATAAGAAAGGTATCTTCGAACCAGGACAAGCATCAAGAAGGTCACCAAGGCACGATCCAGCAATGGAAGATAAAGGCAATACCCCAGTCGCACCAAGAACAAAGTTTCCCAAGATAAGCTCCAAAGTGCAAAATCCACCGATAGCGGATAAAGAGATACCACTTACTCTGACTTTGAACTATATTTCACCTCGTGCACTAGACGCACCAGTATTTAAGCTGATGAAAAATGCCAAGAATGAGATCCCACTTTCACCTATATCAAAGCATGTGGAGCTAGACAAGAATCTGCTGGGAAAAATCCAAGATTGTAAATGGGAGGATTATGATTGGTTGGCGATACAGAAGGACGAGCCCCATAACCCGAAGTTCCCACAGTTCCAGCCTGACCACTATATGTGCTGGAAGAAATATGCAAAGGGTAACTTGAACTTGGTTGCAGAAATTTGGTTATCAGGAGTAATCCAGTATAGACTACTCAACCTACTCAGGTTCCCACATTTTGACAGAAGCCCAGAACTAAATGTGGTAGTAAGAACGTTGATGGCACGAATACATCAGGGCTATTTGTGGCTAGATCGTAATGTGGACCTAACCATCGATCTAATCCACCGTATCATGGGCCTAAGTAAGAGGGGTAAAGATCCCAGACAATTATTCCAAGGGAAGAGCAAGGATAAGGAAGCTGTAGCAATGATGAAAAAGACCCAAGCTGTAATCAAAGGGAAGAGGGGTTTTCAGACAGAAGACATTGAGAATAAGGCGACGAAGTTCGTCACACAATTGCTAGCAGGAAAAATCCTGAGGAAATGCAGACCTATGAAAGTAAATGCAGGTGCAGTACTACTTGGCACTATAGCCATCGAGGGACAAGAATTCAATTGGTTTCAGTATCTACTAAATGAGTTCATGGAGGAACTGAATGACATGCAAATCAATGGAGGAAATTTTCACTAAATGTGGCTTATCATATTAATAGCTCTTGTCGGATGGAAAGAGCCAAAAGATTATGTGGGAGTATCGACTGATCCTAATGAATGCAGGGGGCCTCGTTACTCAAACCTCTAGGAAAATCTGAATTCGTAGAGGTAGCACACGACAGCTAAAGTGTTCTACAAACACTATAGCTAGCTTCGCGACGCGATTCTAGTAACCCCCAGGATCACAAAGAAGGTAACTAGCAGTTACATTCATATTATTGATTTTTTTGCTGACATGCGTAGTATCCATATCTCACCAAAAGCCCAGACGAAGAGGGCAGAGTGGTACATAGGAAACTACCACATGTATGAAGAAGACATTGATCAAATTATGAAGGAATGGCCTACTGAGTTTCGGGTAGAGGTTCTAGATGTCCCAAGTGATTCAGAAGAAGATGAACCCATCCCACAGCCATGCCTGATAGTTGAAGAGAAGGAGGCAGGAAAAAGAAAGGAGCCGGAGAGCCCTCCCAAGAAAAAAGGAGCTCGCAAGAAGCAGAAAGCTAATAAGATTCCAATGGATACAGTACTCAAGCAAGAGGATTATGAAATGATCGAAGTGAATTTCACTGAGCAGCTTGAATATCTCATGACTGAAAAGGAGAAAATAGATAAAGAAATACAGAACACTCTACAGAAGAACTTGGTTGCGCTAGAGGAGATTACCCTTAAAATTGATGAAGTACCCAAAAGATTACCCCCACCGCGTGACTTAGAATTAGAAGGGAAGTTAGGAAGGACTTCGCAGTAGCCATAGTTGACCATGACCATCCCTACGAAGTCACGTATCGTCCATCTGGATACAAGCACTATAACATTTCCCATGCCAGAGAAACTAATGCTAGACACAAAGGATGTTGAGCGTGTGGAGCTCAACTTAGCAAAGATACCACTTCCAGGTTTATACTTCTTACACCAGCAATGTATGGAGGAGATGCATGGAAGAACTATTGATGTGCTCAAAGGATAGGTTGACCTGCAAATAACTAACAGGAAATTGGAGGTCGATAGTTCGTGAAAAACTATAGAGCTGTAAGACACACATGATCGTTAGTTAAGGCTAAAAAACATGATCACTGCGGTCGCCGACAACATCGACGAGCTCAAGGTACAAACAGAACCAGTGGATACTGTTATTAAAATTGGCGAGCTAGTTTCCACCCTCAAAATAGAGAAGCGGGATATGCAGATTCAATATGAGGCTAATATTGCTGCCTTGAAGGAGAAAGCTAACCCACAAACACCACCAAATGAGCAGCAGTTGAGAGCAACGGAGGTAAAGAACACCGCCAAGAACATCACGGCGAATGTGGCTAAGTGCGAAGGGCTGTTGGATGCAGCATCAATGACATTCACTGCCCTCGAAGAAGACCCAGCATTGCAAGAGGTGAAGGATACCGTAGAGAAGAAGCAGACTGCACTACAACAACTTAATACATAAGTAAAATCTCTTCTACCAAGAGATAGGCTGCCAAAGAAACGAGAAATTAATGCACTGAAGAAAGAAGTACAGGCGTTACGGGAAAGAGAATGTGAACTGGGCGATAAGTCACAGTATCTACTGGAGGATGCAAGAACGATCACAAAAGAAATCAAAGATAAGTTAAAAGAGCTCCGTGAGAATCAGGCGTAGGCGGAAGGCTAGATCAATCATGAAATTATGTTGGACATAATGGAAATAGTCCGACAAATCAAGCAAGACACAAAGCAAGTGGTTAGCAATCTATTTAGTACATACAATGATTTCGCTACGAAGATAGCCTCGCAGCCGAAGGAACAGCTTGGCAGTGTTGTAGGTGGCTCGGGGGTGAGCCACATGTAACTGTTAGGGGCCTGTTGGGCCTATCCCAAAGAGGTAAAATTTTGAACACATTCAGTTTTGGAAGCTACGAGGAGAAGCGCAACACAGTTTTGATATTCTGCGACATTGCACACAACACAGTATCAGAAGGGCTGCGAGGTCGGTGCCATGAGGATTACAACGCCGCAATGTTCCACGTCGATGGAGATCCAACTAAGCAAAGCATGGACGGATGAAGGTAGTTATTTTGGTTAGGTCATAGAAGAAATTTTTTGGAAAAGATTGTCAATAACTACCAAGCAGTGGGTAGGTGAAGATCGGAGGTAGGTGACTAATCACAACAAACACAAGACTACTTCTACTTGAACTAGTCATCTAAGGCCATGAAAGAAGGAAGAGCTCAGCGGAAGCAACCTGATGGCATGCACATGACATAAGATCCGCTTCCAAATACCAGTAGTGTGGTTTTGGGAAAACCGTGATCGCTTTGTAAAAACTAAGGGTTTTTCCTCTGTAATGTAAAGACATGACCTACGGGTCTTGATCTATAAATAAGGCAATTTTGTAAAGGAAAGGGTTAACTCTTCATTTTGTTGATTATCATTGAATATTGTGAGATCTGTCAGATTGAAGCATTGTAAAGGCTCTGCAGCTGAGTGCGTAGAGACCTAATTTTGAGAGAGAGAGAGAGAGAAAAGCGTCTGCAGCTGAGTGCACAGATGAAGAACTGTTGTACCCTTTCCTAAAATAATAAACAACAGTTCTTGTGGATGTAGCTTCCCATCCGGGGGAGTGAACCACGTTAAACATTGTGTTATGTGATTGTTGTGTATGATTGCCATTATTTTTACCTAAGTTACTTACAGTGCATGCATAAAATTATTGTTATCTGATATGTGTTTACTTTTATCTATATTAACCATGGAAGGGATGGAATAAGATGCTAGTAGTTCAGGTATGGATGAATGTTAAAATTCAAGCACCTATAAGTCCTTGAATGAATAAATCTAGGAGATAACCACACAATTAAGTGTTAAGGTTGAATCGTGACATCACGCATACAACACCTCACATCTCACTCATTTTCACAAGTTATGATGTTTGTCAGTCTAAGTAATGATGAAGACTTAAGGATCATCCAATAAAGTTGAATAAAAGTGATTAGGTCTCATAAACAAATCGCGTGGTCTAGTTGACGAGTTGATCCATAAGAAGTATTGCACAATAAGTTATTGATAACTTATTGCCATAGGGTGGAAGTAATCCTCGTGCCTAGTTATTGAATACGCTGGATTCACGAGCATCCTTGCTCGCTGCGGCATTCAACATTGACCGTAGTAGCCATTGACTCTAGTACACAATCTATCACCGCATTGCGCATTCACAACTTGAAACACTTGCATCACAAGGTTGTAGAAACCTGCTTCTGCAACCACCCCCTCAACTTCTCCTCGGGTGAGACCTCAGGCTACTTGCAGTCTGTTTCTGAAAGGGCCGGTGAATAGGGTTTTTGTTGGTATCTTGTACCGTGAAGTATTTGGGTTTACATTGGAAAACCTCTAGAACAGTGTTGTGACCAACACATCATGGATTCTTAGCGTGACAAAGGAACCATCTGTTGGCTTACATAACTATCTTGAGGTTTTCTATAAAGACCTAGGTTCTTCGTTGTTAAGGGAATCAACAAAACCCCTTTTCACCATCTCTTTCGGTAACAATCTGCGAATAGACTGAGGTCTCACCCGAGGCGAAGGTATGGGGGGGCCGTTGAATCTAGTTTCCACAACCACGTGATGAGTTCTTAAACAGATCTGATGAGCAGTGTGATGTGGAGCTCACACTGCAGACTGAGGGCTGCACGGATCTTAACCCCTTTGCATTCAATACTTCTACAAGCCAGGAGGCTTGCGCAACTCGCGCATCCAAGGACTACGCGGTTCGACGAATGTTTGATAACAAGACAGCGTGGCTGACAACTGTGCTTCCGCTCTAGACTTAACCAGCTTGAACAAGCTACACTTACTATTTTATCCATTCAACAGTTGTCTTAGGTTATTAAGCTTATGGTTTGTGCCATATGGCCAGACACAAGATGCTGCGCATTGTGTGAATCTTATCTACTTACGATTATCCAACTGACTCATACATTCACAGAATTAGAAATAGTTGTTCATATAACATTCATCCACCTATGCGATACTTAAGATATTATTTCCATCTTCATTCTTATGGTGAATACATATAAAAGTAAAACACAAAAACTGATAAGCAGGAGCTTAAGCATTCGTTGTAGGAAAATAAAAAAGTGCAACCATATAAGCAATCACACAACACAGGATTTAACGTGGTTCACCCCTAGGATGGAAACTACATCCACAGGAATTGTTGTTATGTTATTTCAGGAAGGGTACAACAATTCCAGTCTGCGCACTCAGCTGCAGACTTTCTTCTCTCTCAATAGGCCTCTATGCACGCAGCTTACAAAGTCTTTACAATCTTCTCTCAACAGATATTAATGTTCAATAGACATTACAATTCATACTCATAATATTCAATAATGAATATTATTCAACCCTTTCCCTTACAAAATTGTGCCTTTTTATAGATCATGCCCGTAGGTCATGTATTTACAATGCATAGGCCCTAAAAACCCTAAGGTTCCCAAAACTTGTGCGGTTACCCTCCACTCTTCCTGTCGCTGTCAACAGTTTACTCCACTTGCTTCGGCCGCCTTACTGGGCCACTCATGTCTCTAACGCCCTTCTGACAGCCGTAGTCATCAACAAAATGGTTACAACTGCATCGTGGCCTGTCACATTCCGTCCCTTTAGCCTGCCTGTCGCCACCGACTTAGTGGCTTAGCTCCTTAACTGCTTGCCGCCACTCTCCTGAGAAGTCACTTTCCTCTTTCTTTGCTTTGCTTCTTTCCAAAAATAGGTCGCTCTCCCGGCTCTACCTTCCTCTATACTCTTTACCAAAATAGTTTTCATGATGGAACTGCGAATGAGCTAAACAGAGCAAAACTGCCCTTTCGATTCGAACTGCAAACACCCCAAAACTGTGCCATCTGACTCCATATTTCAAACTGTGTAGTTCACAAAACTGTACTTCAGCAAAATCATGCCCACTTGGGCCATGCCCAACAATCCTTTGAACAAATTTTGGGACATTTTGATCCATGGTTGGGATGCTACAAATACAGTGATTGTAGATTACTCGAAAGAAAAACATGTTTGTAACAAGGAAGGGAACTGTATTATAACAAAAATGTATAGTTTTGAAGATGACAATGACACATTCTTGTTAGATGAACTGTGGCCTTGCTTGCTGCACTAGAATGGCGTGAGTGATGTGAGCCCAATTGTGAATAAAATGAAAGTATTTTTTTAAATAATACACTTGAATGTTTGTTGTTCAATTTCATTGTGATTATAATACTTGTAAAGTGTTGAGTTTGGTTTTCAAAAATGCAAATTCAGAGCTTGAAAGTGCCAAATTCTGTTTTCAAAATTTCAAATTTAAGTATTGGAAGTGTTAAAAGTAACCTTCCAAAAGGGAAAAATCAGGTTCTAAAAGTGCCATTATCATATCTATCATATCGGAAAAGCGCAAAAACCAATTTCAAAATTGGCGATATCAAAAGCAAAAGTATGCTTTTGGAACCTGGATTTGGCATTTTTGGAACCGGATTTGGCACTTTTGGAACCAGATTTGGCACTTTTGGAACTTGGATTTGGTACTTTTGGAACCGGATTTGGCACTTTTGGAACCAGATTTTGCACTTTAGAAACATTATTTTGAGGTTCAGAAAGGTTTTTTTTAACTTGTCTTCAAAGTGACTTGGACTAGAATATGTCCAAGTTTAATGAAATAGGCGTTCAAAGTGCAATACCCAATAAAGATGACTTAGATATACAAGGACGTCCCAAGTTTTTCAAATCCATTCAAAGCAAACCAAACGACATAAAATATCCTAAAAGGTTGAGAAAACCTTATTATGGGTCAAAGGGATTGTAGGATACACGATCCTTGGACACCCACTGGCCTTGAGGGGGAATTTGTTTTCAAATTTGATGTTTATTTTAATCAAATCTAGTGCAAAAAGTTCTTTAAAATGAAAACAAACATTCTCTCAAACTATGGATGAAAGACCACTTATAGATCCTAACAGACAACAAGAGGTCAGGAAAATAACCTTGAACCAACAGACCAAGGAAAACTCAAGCAAAAATATCACAAAAACCCAAAATAGAGGATTTTCGCCCCTATATAGACCAACGCAGAGCGAAATATGATATTTTCGTGCTCTGGACTATTGTGGGGGCACGAAAATGTAATAATTTCCACTCTGTAATGCACCGGAGGGATGAACAAATATGTTGTAGATAGGCAAGGGCGAATATCTGAGATAGAAATGATCAATATCTAAAGTTTTTAACACTTAGACAACCCAACAATGAAGACTAGGATGACAATAAAGATCAAAACTAAGTAATTTGTAGAGGTAGGAGATCAAATCTTAAAGATTTGATGGAAAATTTAACATGGGAAAGTCCCCAGTGGATTCGCTAATTTTTGTGTTAGAGAATTCTTTCTACGGGTAGTTAAACTCTCTCATAAATCAAACTAGACTCCTAATTGTTTAATTTATGACAGAAAAAAACAAATAGACACTAAACTCTTCCTAAATCTAGTTCATACATAAACTAACAAGTTGTGGAAAAGTGAAACAGATAGATGACATACCTTAAATTTGATGGTTGTCCTCGCTTTTCTTGAATTGCTCCAACGCCGGTCTTTGATTACGGGTTTGAGAACTTGTTAAAGAATAGAATACAATACCTTCTCCAAAGCAGCATATGTATAAACAAATATTTAACTATGAAACATAGGCAATCTCTTGCGTTCACCATTAAATACATGAAATGGGAAGAATAGGATACGCTATCTTATTAGAGAAACTAAAGAACAAAATTACAAGCGTTTATACCTTGATGTCCAAATCAATAGCATTTCCTTCCAAGATTCTCCTCTTGCTACCTCTACAAAACTCCTAATACCATAGGTTTGATGCCTCCAATTGTTATCCCCTTATCTCATGGATGGCCTCCTTCTTATAGGATTTGGGATTCCAACCACTAAGAGAGGATGATGGATCTAGGTGAGTAAATGGTGGATAAAGGATTTGAACTAGGATAAAGAGGGAGAGTGAGGTGAGATTCGAAGGGAATCACAATACCAAAAATATCTCTCTGAAATCAAGATCCAAAATCCAAGCAACATGGTTGTTGAGGTATTTTCGCGCTGTCTGGACTGAGCATAGCATGAAAATGTTGATATTTTTGTGCCCTTACAGGCATGCAGAGAGAGAAAATGTTGTATCTTTGTGCCTTGCACCATTAGTAGGGCATGAAAATATGGGTAAAGTAGGCTTGATGAGGTGGAATTCGACTATCATGGGTTGGATTTTTCTCCAAGTTAGAGTAGGGAGGGGACCAACATGGTGAATGTAGTTTAATCCAACACATTTTAGGAGGTACAACCATTACATTCTTCATGGTGATGGGACACGAATACTCGAACTGGAACTCAAAGTGACAATTTAAGGTATAACAGAGATGGAAAAGAAGGTCTTTCTAAATATTGAGACATAAGAAACCATAAGCTTCATCAAGCTTATTGAAGAACTTGGACTTCTCTATAGATGCATTAGGCTCTGGTTTTGTGCCCATAGTAACTTTGTAGAGTCCCTTGGAGCACAATACTATCTCTATATTGTCCTTCCACTGATGATAGTTGAAAAGAGTAAGAAGATGGTTAGAATAAGAGTCCATCTTTGCAATAGCGAATGCAATAGGAGGCTGTGAGAAACCTGCAGTAAAAAACAAACAAACATTATTTAGGTTGACAACCTGCACTTTTCAAGTTGCATCACACCCGGCATAGCCTATCAAGCAAGCTTTATAAGTCGGATGCACAAGTATCCAGGATTTATGTGGAAATTGTTTTGCTTCTAGTGCAATGTTGGAATATTTTTTAGCAAACTTGCTCAATCTTCATCTAAAGAACTTTGTAGAAGAGTTTCCTTGTCCTTCCATGGCTCCGATACCATGTAAAATTCAAGCACAACATATCTATGAAACAAGCACAATAGTTACTAGAGATGCATGCGGAAAATTGTAAGTCAAAACAATGGTGCAAAAGGTTTACAGCAGTTCATGCATTATAATTAACTCAAAAGATATCTACAATGTGTAACAATGGCAATAATAGCCAATCAATTTGAATCATGGGGAGGTAATTCAAATTGAATGCATGAGAGTGGCTTACTGGTTAGTTAACACCACTCAACACATTAGTTAACCACTTAACTTCCAAATAATTGACTCTAACAGACTTTGAAATTGGCAAACTGAGTCTAACTGAATCTAGAACTCAATTGAATGCCCAAAATTAGGGGAGGGCACCTTTCTGGCTTCAGTTAACTGATATTTAGGTGAAATTACCCCAAATTAGGTCAAACTGAGTAGGAGGACACCTTTCTGACTCCAGTTAGTTGTTTGTTCGCTGAAACACACCCAGTTGGACTGAGTAGGGCACATTTATCATGCAAATCACCCAAGTTGGCTCCTTGAATGGTGGAGGAGGCCCAGTTGACTGGAACTGATGATATGTTGATGATGTAAGCACACAATTGAGTCAAAATACTTAGGATAAGTGGTAAATTAGGATGTTAAGCCCAAATAAATGATGTGATGTTGGAAAATGACTCCAACAATTTCCATATTAGGGCATTTCTAAGTTAGATGATCCTCCCCGCATAACAAGAAAGGGAATTTCATCTTAGCTTTTTCATTATCCCCACCAACATTATTGTTATTATTGTTTGCATTGTTTGTCTCCTTATTCCCATTTTTCATTTTCTTATTTGTCTTCCCTTTGGGATGTTGTTTTCCTTGAGAGTTTTGTACTGACAAAACATCTAAAGCAGGGTTTGGTTTAAGGTTTTGTGTGTTACTCTGACCAGTTTCTGGTAAATTTTGACTTGAAAAGTTGGCACCCAGGCTAACTGGATTGTTCTCAACTGCATCAATCACTCCATCAGCATGAGGTGTTGGGATAGGTTTCATTGGATCAAAGTTTGATCTTGGTGCATCAGGAATAATTTCATACAAGATCCTAGACTAAGAGTAAATCAAGTCTAACTGTTGGGATCTCAATATGGATTCATCCTCTGAGGTAACCCCTAAATCAGAAACATCTTTAGAGATGTAAGGTAGGAGTGATTTCAAAAACCACTCTAATAAAAAATATAGGGGAATCTCATCCTTTATCATCCTTTTCCTCCTTCTCCACTACTAAATGTGATCGGAAATGTTAGTGGCCTTGTCTTTCCTAAATGTAGACAAAAGGCCTATGCCAACATCATACCGCACAAGAAGTTGGAAATGGTTTAAAAATACTGTTGCTAAATCATAAAAAAAATGATAAGCAGTAGATGGAAATTCAATATACTATTGGGATACTACTCCGGTTAAGGTTATCTGGAAGAGTCTCAACTGTATAGAATCATTGTTTAGTGAGTTGGAAGAGCAACACAAATGAAAGGTAGTGACATGATCCCCAGGATATTCACTAGTCTTACCTTCAAACTTTGGGATGTTTGAAGGAAATTTGGTTAGAATGGGAGGCCAAGTCAGATCGTGATGACCAGATCATTCATCGGTTTCGATAGGTCTAGAAAATTCAAAGTTTCTAGAAAGGGTAAATGAGGCCTAGCTGTTGGGTTATGGGTTTCGAGAGCATTAGCTTCCCATTGGTTGGTATTGGCATGTGGTTGTCCTAGAATATACATATTTCCAGTATTAGTGAAAGGTGGAGTGTAATGTCCAAAGTTCTAACCAAAGTGGTGTTGAAATGAAGGATTACTTGTTCCAAAAGTCCCTCCCATCCCTCCAAAAGGTTGACTACTTTGTGATACAGTTTTCATAATGGGGTTAGTCATATTAGAACCTCCCACCATATACAAAGGTATACTTCCTTGGGTAGTACGATTCCCGCATGAACATCTAGTGTTGGTTCCCCCCAGTACAATAGGATTACTTTGCAACACATTGAATCCAAAGGGGTGACCAGAATTCATACCTCGAACACATTGGAAAGGTAAGCTTGAATAGCGTAGAGTAGCATTAGAAAAAACTCCAGTTAAAGGTGGGTTAGACATAATCATTTGTCCACTGAAGGGTGGTATAGTATGGAAAGGGATAGATGGGACGCTTCCTGAAGCAATGGTCAAAGTTGAATTAGAAGGAATAGTGGCAAGCATAGGTTGAAAACCTAACAAAGGGAATCCAAAAGAGAAAGGTTTTGAACTCACTTGAGTTAACGAACTAGTACCAGTAAGTATCATCGAGATTGGGGGAAACCAACCTAATCCTATTGTAAATCCCATATTAAAAGTGACTCCTCCTACAGGGAAAGTGCTAATTAGAGTAGACATGTTTCCTAAAGTAAATACTTGTTCTCTATTTTCCATATTGAACTTCCTAGACAATGGATTAGGAATGTTGATACCAGCTAACTGAGAAAAACTAGGAATTTGTAGTGGGTTTAGAATTCTAGATGGATCTGAGAGGTCCTAAATTTCAATGGGACTTAAATTCTCTTCAAGATAAGGAGAATGGACTCTAGGAGATTTATGCAACTACTCCTCAATATCTCCAGAGTGTCCTTTATCAGAAGGTCTCTCAGACTCACCTACCCTAGAACTTTTTTCTTCTATTGGTTTTTCTATGTGATTTTCTAGGTTTTCCTCTTCTCCCCCCTAAGGGGGTGGATCGGGATAATCGAGTATTCGCCTCAATGCAGTGATTTATATCCATTCAAGAGATCATCCTTGAATCCTTCTGGATCTGCGCAAGCGTTGAATGGCCACGGTGGCTCGCAGAAGACACTAGGAATAAATTCGACAAAAAATAAAAATCAAATAGCACACACTAAAGAGTTCCTAAAATATGTTAAACAAGAAAATAGATAATCTTCCAAAGGAGCGTCTGGGATGATGAGGGCCTAGAAAAAACTAGTGAGGGGACAAAGAATAGTTATTCGGGGTCCACAATACAAGCATGATGGGGCAAGCATTTGAATCACCGGCTACCTTCCCAAAGAAATGTAAGGTATTTCCTCCCGAATCTGTCCTAGGTGCAATGGAAATATCCTTCCACCATCACCCATGTAGATCCCTAAATAAAGGATGCTAAGGCTACCAAATTTATAGAGAGGGTCTGGGGGCACAATCGTGGTCAAATCAATGTGCATGGGTAGGGTAACAAATCCCAAAACTCATAAGCACCAAAGGTACTAATTAATCCCCGCGCGTGCATCAATCATGGTAGATTCTCAATTGAATATCATAGGGGTATCCCCTCTACTCAATATCGCAGGACCTCATGCTTGACTCTGGTGTTAGTGGAGCTTCCTGGTTTAGCTTCTACAAAGATGGATTTTCTCCCTAAATGAATGACACCTATGTTCTGACAAGTCTGAGTGATCGTGGAGGAGTTAACTCACATCTCCCTACCTCCACAATCCTACTTAAGCTATTAGTTGTGTTCCTAAACTAGAATAAATCCTAATACCCTATCCAATTTATTGATTGCTTGTTGAAAAAATGCACTTTCAAAACTTTGAGAAGTAAAACAAGTACAGCTAAAGAAACATATTCTTTAACTAAAATATGAAGCACTTTAATCACCACAAATATGCACTTCTCACTCTCAATTTATTTCCAATGAAAATCCTAAAGATATGATCTGGAATGCATATGAAAAATAAATTGTATCTAATGCAATATTGGTCTTTTCAAATGAAAAAGGTAAAAATTTAAAGTCTAACGTGCAAAATCAAACTTAAAACCTAAGCATGCAACTACTCAAACAACTAGCTATGCAAAAGAAAATTTCTTGTTTTTGATGCAAAGCAACCTTAAATCCTTTAAGCCACTTGCAAAGTATTGTACCAACACTAACTTATAAAATGAACCAAATTTTTACGTTTTGCCAAGATGAGAACAAAACTGAACTCAAACTAACACACTACCAAAACAAATGCAAAATATTTCAGATCTCCTTATTAAACAGTGAAAGTAGCGATAAACCCTAAGATTATTATCATGTAATCATCCCAAAATTGGGAAAATCATACACCAAGGAATTTTAGACCCAATCAAATGAAAGGACCTACTAATAAATATGGTTTGGCAAAGCTAGGTCTGCACACAAGCAGTGCAATCAAGGTCCTAAACCACAGAAAAGACACTTGAGGTTTCACTACCAAAAAGAGACCAAAACATCAGGAAAATAAACCAATATAAAGAGAAATTTTCAATCAAATAGATACAAATAGGATCAAATAGACTCAATAGGTTCCAAATCCAGTCAAATTGGAGCAAGTAGATTCAATTAGACTCAAATTAGGGTAAAAAACACCAAACTAGTTCACTAAATCCTAGTTGGGGTCAACAAGCCCCAAATATTTCCAAACAAGCCCAAATTGATTCAAAAAATACTAAACATAAAAATAAGATCAATCACAATACAAGAGACTACCTCCCAGGGGTCTTATACATACCTAGAATTAGCAGAGACTCCAAATATTGCAATCAAAACCCCCAAAAGAGCTTCAAAAGTGAAAAACTCATGTACAGGGGATACCTTCTAGTGTAAAAGAGTACAAGTGCGAATGACACACATGTTATGAGGCTTACACCTACGAATTTGTCTTAGACCCTCTCCTGTAAGCACTGGGACTAGCGAATATGGAGAAAAGTCCAAAAATTTACAAAATTCCACTAAAAAACTGAGCAAGGAAGGGTCTAACAAAGCTAATTAATGACTGTTCCTAACATGAAATTAAACTCAGATCTTCAAATATACTAGAAAAAATTTCCTTGGATACCCCAAATCAGATAAGATTCTTCCTAGTGGAGTCACCAATTTTGTTGCTAAGGAAAATTTCCTATAGTTGGGGTGAGACTACTAACGTACTGGGGTAAAAGATAGACATTCAAAGTTTTGCAAATGCAATGTTTAAGAAAAATATCTAGGTTTTAATAGGATGTGTACCTTATTCCAAAGTTTGATCAAGCCTCTCTTCTTGAGTCCTCCTCTTGCTCTCCAATGCAACAACCAACAAAAACATTCCAAAAGACCTTTCTCAAACTAATTTGACTACAAATAAAATATTGACTATTATAAGAGAATAAAACATCAAATTCTAATCAAATATGGAACATACATGAACAAATATATTGGAAAGAGAATAATGTATGATATTTATTAATGAATGAATAAAATACATCAAGTTACCTTCCTTCAAGCATGGCACTTCATGAAACCAAGATTCAAGGTCTCCTGCTCCTCTTCTCTAAGGATCCCAACCTCTGATCAGATGTGGTAGGGTTTATAAGCAAGTAGGGAACAAGTGAGGGGTATGTGAGTCCCAATTCCTCCAACATAATATTATAATCGGCTTGATCACTTTTCATGGTCCCTCTCCCTCTCTTATATAGCAAGTGAAGAACGTATGGTCGAAGAGGAAGTAGTTACAACCAGAAGAGGAGGTTCCAAAACCACCTGAACCACGCATTTTTTGACATTATATATATTTTTGGTATTTCTTATGCATTCGTGAATTTACAATGTACAAAAAGGAGGTGACATGCGACTTTACCATGTGCAAATAGCGTATTTTTGGCAAACCCACGGGTGAAGATCCTTCCACCTGCATTTTTGTGGAAAATGGTAAAAAACAACCTTTTTTGGAGAATTTTTGGTCTCCAAAATTGTTCCTAAGGTTCCTATCTATCAAATCGGCCATGAATTATGTAATTATATCCTTCTAAAGTCCCAAATATGTCTCTTCCATCGACAAATTTCCTTTTTTGTGACTCACGATAATCTTATGAAGTGTCATCATGCGAATGTCGTCTTGGGACCAAAAGATGTAAGCATCGTCATGGACGGAGAAGTGACAAATTTTGCTATAACACATCAGGATCCGTAATCTTAAGAAATGGTGCATTGGTAAGAATTTTCTTAAGTCTTTGAAAACTATCTTCACACTGAGGATTCCATTTGAACTTCACACCCTTCCTCTTCAAAGATGTGATAGGTTGAGCTAACTTTGAGAACCCTTCAATAAGCCTTTGGTAGTATCTAGATAACCTCATAAAATATATTACTTCGGATACATTCTTGGTGTTGGCTATTCCATAATAGCTCTTATCTTCTTAGGATCTAATTAAACACATTCTTTAGATATGATATTTCCTAAGTAGTGGAGTCTACTATGATAGAAATAACACTTACTTAGCTTGGTATCCAACCATTATTTTCTAAGTACTTGCATTACTAATCTTAGATGTTCTTCATGTTCTTCTTCTGCTTTGGAATAGATAAGGATTCCATATAAGAATACAATTACAAAATTATCCAAGTACTTTATGAAAAATCCATTCATTAAACACATGAATATTGTTGGTGCATTTGTCAATCCAAAAGGTACCATTGTAAACTCATAATGTCCATACCTTGTTTTGAATATTGTCTTACTGATATCCTCATTCTTAATTCTAATTTGGTGGTATCCTGACCTCAAATCTATCTTTGAAAACTATTTGGATTCTCTCAACTGATCAAACAAGTCATCAATCCTTGGAAAGGTGTACTTGTTTTGAATTTTTTCTTTGTTCAATTGTTTATAATCTTTTCAGAGCCTTAGAGTTCCATGTAATGTCCCCATTCAAATAAATATCAAGAAGGGAAAATTCCACCATTCTACTAGTTTCCTAGGTTAGGGTGGAAACATTAGATTTGGAATAAGGGAACTAAGAAACCCTAAATGGACTTTATCTTGACATAAATATATTAAATGGGTCCAAATAAATATTTATGATGAGAAAATAAGATGGCACTTGGTCATGGAGACACATTGGTGGTGTGGGACCCACACAAATCTAGATTCCCCGTGCCACATGGCATTCCACTCCCACCCATTCGAATCAAAGGTGGAGTCCACTATTCTCGGGGGATTTGGAAGGGAATAATACTTGGAATGACTCAATGAGTTTGAAATGTAGAAGAAGAGTAACTCCCATGGAATAGGAAGAGGCATTTTGGAGCTAGTGGGACACTTGGGCTAGATTCCCTAGCTTCTATGACACCAATGATGAAGATTCCTATGACACTTATGACAAAATCAGACCTGATGGCTGACGTTTGACATACATGACATTTTAGGGCTAAAATTATCCTCCAAGAAGGCGCAAAAGGGAGTTAGGGCAGCCAAAGAGACACCTATTTGAATAGAGTGAAGGAGGAGGCTAGAATTGGAGGGACAAGTGGCATACTTTGGAATCTCTTCCCATATCGAGTTGGCATGAAGATCATGGATGGAATTCTAGTTAAGGAATCCTTAGGTAGCTCATAAAAGTCGGGAACAAAGAAAGAGATCATCTTTTCATCATTTTACATTTTGCATTTGGAGAGGAGAGCTAGTAGAGTGTTATTCTACTTCCCTTAGCACCAATTTCAAGGGTGAAAGATTCCCATCCTAATTGGAAATTGGAGAGGCCATTTAGACCTTTCATTTGGAGCTACAATGGATTTATTTTTTGCGGGTTGAATCTATAGGGAAGCTCGTGATGACATCTCCTTCATCTTGCTTCTACAACTATTCTCCCATTTATTTTCATATTCTTGCTCCTTGAGAAGAGGTGCACTTGGTGAGGTGATGATCTCTTTGGGATATATATTGAGGCCCAATATTCTTGTAATATGATATATATACTCTGTATTTACTGCTCAGAATACTTTCAGGTAAAAAATACAAGATATTTTATGTACAAATGCTAAACTATGATTAAATGGTGCCATTTCCCCAATACCTTTTTGTAAGCACTTGAAGTGGTATCCAATTTGAATGGTTTAGTCAAAATATGATATATTATTTTTTTATGGAGCACCATTAATATCCTAAATAATTTTGATATCCATTATATAATCATTTTGAGCAATATTCTTATGTTTCATAACCATTTGTGAAGATTTACTATCATTTCCCCCTATGTTAAAGCTAGTATACAAACACCTGATTTATTGAAGTTGAAGAAGCCTATAGAAACTAATTGATGTAGCGTTGGGTATCCCATTGAATTCCGTTATCTTTGTCCCCTACCCTTGGGGGTTTTGAACCTCGATTTTGACTGATAAAGCTCCGTATTTTTCCCTGATCATAAATGAATGTTGCAGAAGTATTTTAGGAGTTTCTAAGAATCCATCAGCCTCATTTACATGTGTTAATACCTCTCAAACTCATTCAGGCCCAATTTGGAACCCGGATCCATTTGGGAGCAGTTCAATCAATACTAGTCTAAGGGTTGAATTGGTCAAAATTTGCATTTTTTCCTAGTTTTTGCAGATTCTTAAAAAGGGACACTACAAGTGGTATCAGAGCATGATCCTTGAACCTATTTTGGATGATCATTTATGAGTACAAGAATCCAAATAAATCACCCCCCACCTTTAGAACCTGAAACTGAAAGTGTTTTTGTTGAAGAGGAAGAAGTAGGAAAAGAAGTGCATTTTGTTGAAACTATGGCTAGGGATGATAAGGGAACCTCAAAGGATAAGGAGGAATTTACTAAATTCATGAAAAAATTATTTGAATACATTATAAAACAAATCATGAAAAGGTTTGAATTGTTGGCTAGTCAACTTGGAAGCAAAGGAGCAATAGGAGGCAACAACAGTAGTTCTCTTTTCGAGGAAAAGAAGACAACGGGAGAAAGTGTTTTCTCAAGAATAGGACCTCATAATAGACCTAATGAATTTCAGAGTACACCAAGGCCTAGTATACCTAAATTTCTTGAGGCCAAAGAAGAACCTAACACCCAATTTGATATGCAGGAAGGTGTAAAAGAATGGGAAAAGTTGAGTGAAGATTGTAGAAGGACTCTACCCTTTGAGAAATACTTTAATGTTTCAAACAAAATCAAAATGAGGGAAGGCAATAGGACTCCATTTCAAAATAAAGAATTGAATTATTCCATTGGTAAAATTCCCCTTCCCACTTTTGATGGCTAATCTCAAAGTTCTGCAAATACTTGGGTACAAAAACTAGATGTTTATTTTCAGTTGAATCCAATGGTGGAAGAGGATGCTTTAAAAAAGGTTATTTTGGATCTCGAAGGAGAAGCCAATGATTGGTGGTTCCATGGTATGAAAAATTTAGGACATTATAAGGTTACAACATATGGATAATTTGTTGATAGGGTGTTAGAAATATTTGAGCAAAAATACCTAGAATTTCCTTTCAAATAACTAGCCCAATTGAAGCAAGTTGGAACCCCTACTTAGTATATGTTGGAATTACAAAGACTATCACTTAAGGTGGATGATATATCTATGGTAATATTAGTATTTCTCTTTACTGAAGTTTTGGTTGAACCATTAAAAGGTTTAGTTAAATCCCACAAACCTAATTCATTGAAGGATGCCATGAACTTGGCAAGAGATATGCAGAATGTGCTACCAATGACAAGGGTTCCCCCCAAGACCAACTTTCCTTCCTAATTCAGATTTGAAAAGAAGCCATGGAAAGAATATGAATTTGGAAGGGATAAGAAATATGGACCAAGCGGGGAATAATTCAGAAGGAATAAACTATGTTACACGCTTCCAACCATGGGTACCAGGGCATAAATGTGCTAAGGGAAAGGCACAATTCATTGAATTATTTTTCGATGATGAGTATGAAGGGGGTATGGAGGAAGGAGGAAATATTTCATCCCAAGAAGAGGGATATTCCACAGCATAAGAAGAGAAAAAATAAGAATATCATCCATTAACTGACAAAGGGAGACTAGCAGTGCTTTCAAGAGTGCCTCATTTCCACACTATTCGATGTCGAGGAGATGTACAAGGACAAAGGGTTTTGGTATTGGTAGATGGAGGAGCCACACAAAAATTCATTGATGTATCCATGGTGGAGAGGAGAAATCTACCTTCTGAACCATTCGATGGCTTCACAGTCATCATTCCAGGTCACCATACTATGAAGTGTAAAACATGGATTCCAAAGCTACAACTCACCATAGGTAATTACACATTTTTTGATAGTTTTTATGTGATTGATGTTGCTGATACTAATGTGGTATTGAGAGTGCAATGGTTGTAATCTATAGGGGAAAATATAGTGAACTATCAAATCCCTAAAATGAGATTCAAAGATTTGGAAGGAAAACAAAGGGTATTGAGAGGAATGCACACCTATCTGAATCAAGTAGTGTCCTCCCACAGAATGAATCACAAGAATGAAAAGGTTTTGGGAGAAATTCCTCATGGAAGGACACCTAATAGAGGAAGAACACGTTTGCAGCATCCTAAATTTATATTGCTTGATGGAAAGCAATCTTGGGTGGGGAGGACTGTAATGCCCCCATTCAAATAAATCTCAAGAAGGGAAAATTCCACCAATCTACTAGTTTCCTAGGTTGGGGTGGAAACATGAGATTTGGAATAAGGGAACTAATAAACCCCAAATGGAATTTATCTTGACATAAAGATATTAAATGGGGATAAATAAATATTTATGATGAGAAAATAAGATGGCACTTGGTCATGGAGACACATTGGTGGTGTGGGACCCACACAAAGCTAGATTCCCCATGCCACATGGAATTCCACTCTCGCCCATTCAAATCCAAGGTGGAGTCCACTATTATTGGGGGAGTTGGAAGGGAATAATACTTGGCATGAATCAATGAGGTCTAAATGTAGAGGAAGAGTAACTCCCATGGAAGAGGAAGAAGCATTTTGGAGCTAGTGGGACACTTGAGCTAGATTCCCTAGCTTCTATGACACCAATGATGAAGATGCCTATGACACTTACAAAAAAAATAGACATGATGGCTGACATATAACATACATGACATGTCAGGGATAAAAATAGCCTCCAATAAGGAGAAAAAGGGAGTTAGGGAAGCCAAAGATACACCTATTCGAATTGAGTGAAGGAGGATGCCAGAATTGGAGGGACAAGTGGCATACTTTGGACTCTCTTCCCAATTCGAGTTGGAATGAAGATAATAGATGGAATTAGAGTGAAGGAATCCTTAGGGAGTTTATAAAATTCAGGAACAAAGAAAGAGTGCAGTTTTTGATCATTTTACATTTTGCATTTGGAGAGGAGAGCTAGTAGACTATTATTCTACTTGCTTTAGCACCAATTTCGAGGGTGAAAGATTCCCATCCTAATTGGAAATTGGAGAGGCCACTCAGAACTTTAATTTGGAGATAAAATGGATTCATTTTCTGTAGGTTTAAGCTACATGGAATCTCATGATCACATCTCCTTTATCTTGGTTCTACAACTATTCTCCCATTTCTTGTCATATTCTTGCTCCTTGAGAAGAGGTGCACTTGGTGAGGTGATGATATATTTGGGATAGCTCTTGAGGCCCCATATTCTTGTAATCTGATATATATAATCTGTATTTACTTCTCATAATACTTTCAGATTGAAACTCCAAGATATTTTATGTACAAATGATAAACTATGATTAAATGGTGCCATTTCCCCAATACCTTTTTGTAAGCAATTGAAGTGGTATCAAATTCGAATGGTTCAGTCAAAATATGATATATTATTGTTGTATGGAGAACCATTAATATTATGAAGAAGTTTCATATTCTTTAGATAATCATTGGGAGCAATATTCTTAAGTTTCATAACTATTTGTGAAGATTTACTATCATTTCCCCCTATGTTAAAGCTAGTATACAAACACCTAATTTATTGAAGTTGAAGAATCCTATAGAAACTAATTGATAATTCATTTGGAAGCCCATTGAATTCCTTTATTAGTACCATGTATCTGTTCTTAAATTTGGGGAGGTATTATAGTTTTTGCGAAGCCATCTTTGTCCCCTACCCGTGGGGGGTTTGAATTTCGATTTTGACTAGTAAAGTTCCCTACTTTTCCCTAATCACAAATGAATGTTAAAGAAGTGTTTTAGGAGCGTCCAAGAATCCATCATCCTCATTTACGTGTCTGAATACCTCCCAAATGCATTCAGACCCAATTAGGAACCATGTGGATCCATTTGGGAGCAGTTGAGTCAATACTAGTCTAAGGGTCGAATTGGTCAAAATTTGACATTTTTTCTAGTTTTTGCAAATTCTTAAAAAGCGATACTACATTCCATCCTTCTTCTTTACTAAAAACACAAGAGCTCCTCAAGGTGAAACATTGTGTCTTATGTATCATTTATTTAGTAGATATTCTAATTGCATCTACAATTCTTTCAACTCTGGGGTACTCATTCTATAAGATGATTTATATGAAGGTATTGTTCCTAGCACAAAATCGATAGAGAAATCAATGTCTCTCTTTGGAGTTATTCCTAGCAGATATTGAATAATATCCTCAAACTCTTGTTGCATTGGATAGTATTGTAGTTCTAGATCTTTTCCTTCCTTTGGCTACTCCACATGATTTGCATACAAATGGAATCCTTTCCTGAGACAATTCTTCAGTTGTATATTTTTTATTTTCCTCAGAGATATGAGTCTAAGTATACCTTTAATTGTCACTTAGTTCCTTCTTCATCCAAACAAGTATAAGGTTTTTTATGAAAATCAAGTATGGAATGATGTGCATCCAACCAATCCATTCCAATCCATACATCACATGATCCCAAGGGTATTATGTTTAAGTCTGTAAATTTTTTTAGTCCATTCATTTCTAAAGGACACTCTATTGTAGCTTCTATCATTTTTCTCTTGGTTCTGTTAGCTAACTATACTAGACTTGTTGTCTCAAGCTTACTTTTCTTCAAATAACATTTCTCAAATAGGTTAGGTGCAATGTAACTATTGCTAGCTCCATGATCAATCAAAATAGTTGTAATACCCCAAGTTTGACCCTTATGAAATATTGGCTTTTAATGTAAATATTGTGTACATGCGATGTATGTTTTCCTAGCGTGGAGCTCAAGGCAAAGGTCCCACTAGTGTATGCTTGTATTTTATTTAGAAAGGCAATTATTTGACATTTTACTACCCATGTGCTATTAAGCCATCAAATATTGTAATTTGATGTAAATAGTAATATTTCAATAAAATATCAAAACTGGCTATGGAAGCAACTAATGAGAAGGGGCCATGTGTATTCCACTAGGGAGTGGTGAGGGGGTTGTGGGGTTGAACCATATGATTCTAAATGCCATCTTGAGAACCCATTTGACTTTCCTTGCTGACATTTATTTATGTGTAAGAGAGTTGTTGAAGAAATCAGTCCATGGCTTCAATGGAGCATGGGCATCCCATAAATTTGTATGGTAGGCATGGGCTCTATTTTTCTTGTACTAAAAGTCACTCTACCTCATGGGAATTCATTCATCCTCATTCCCATTCCATTTTTTAACATCCCAACATCAGTTTTCATCCATTACACATGCCCAACAGTGAGAAAAATTAGCAATCGCAACTGTGAATTAACCCACATTCTCAAGTGCCATAAATGCCCAGAATTTGGTATTGATAGTGAAATCCAATGGGGGATCCATAGATATTAAACTTGGGGTGAAATTGAGAGTGTTAGATACCCCAAAATCCATTGGAAAACCCATTTTTTATAGCCCAGAAATCCAATTACGAGATTGAGTTATTTGGTCACCGAATTGTGAAAATCAAAGCATGAATGATAGAATAGAGGTTGGGATTGCTTGATAAACCCAGTGAAGATTAGAATCTCAAGGAATTAACAGCTTGGACCTTTATATGCCCACCCTGAAGAGCACTGGAAGGAAGGGACGCCTGTGGGACTGTGCTACAGATAAGGGGAGCTTCCTTATGTTGAGTGTTGTAGGTATTTTGGGTGCCATGACTGTTTGAGTTTAGTTGAGATGTTTGTAGCTCTGTGGTTGAGCTCACTGGCTTAGAATCCTCCTCATGTGTCTCTTACGTGGTTGGTAAACCCAACCATGTGTTTTCTTAGCATGATTGTTTGTGTGAGATCATGGCTGTGAGTAAGCCTTCCTAGTTCATCCTTAGTGGATACACATCCCAGCTTGGGGGTGGTCTCTCAGCTGAAAGAATACAGGTTGGACATATACCTATGGTTGGGTGGAATGTTTCTCTCACATAGCCAGTTGTTGGACAGTTTCATATTAAAGATAAGTATTATCTGTGGTTTAAATTATATTCATTCTGTGCTCTGCAATGTTTAATTTGGTGCATGTTATTAATATGTTGGATGTACGATGTAGCTGTGTGTGGATAATATTTATTTCCACTGTGTTTATATTAAGTATGAATCTACACACATAATTTTTTATTTTTTGTGAATTTGTAACCAATGAACGGGGATGAGCTTTCCAAATAAGTCCTGGAATGTTAGTCATGTTTCCTCCCTTTCATCGGATCGACGGGAGGGGATGTGACAATAGCTATGGTTTTATTAGAAATCTTACCTACTGCCTCAATAATACAGTACTAGTGATCAAATTTCCTTCCATCCAGGGATGCATAGATTCTTTGAACACTTCCACCAACATATCCAATAATTGAGGCCTCTTGAATGTTGTGAAAGTTACTTTTATTACGTGGGCACTAACTGGAAAAGTCATTCTCCTTAAATATCCAACACTCAATAAGGGGTCGTTTATCTAAATTATCTTCCCTTGGATGTCCTCGCTGATAAGAATTATTGTTTTTGAATGTTGAAGGTTGGAATAATTTCATTCTCTGCTCTTGCTTGTTCTTCTTCACGTCCTTCCATTTCTTTTGATATGGAGACTTTCTCTTATTATGTTCATATAGATGTTTTTACTTCTAGATGGCCTTAAGATTCTTTTGTCTATCATACTATATTTTATCTCTATAAGATTCTAGTAGACCACTTAGGAACCTTTGAATTTGCACCTTCTCATCTTTGATATAATCAACATACTTCAAAAGTTCTAGGAAATGTTTCTCATAAGCTTCCATATTCATACTTCCCAACTTGAGCTCAAAGAATTCCTCCATCTTCTTGTCATAGTAGTGTTTGGAGAGATATTATTTTTGGAAGTATTTCTTAAAATTTCTCCAAGAGATTCTATATTCATCTATTTCTTTCATCTTAAGTAGTTGATTCCACCAAATGGATGCTTTACCTTGCAGATGGTAAATGGCTACTCTTCCTTTCATATTAGGTGTATACTAATGCAACTATAGAAAATTCTTAAGTCCTAACAACAAAGCTTCAACATCTTCTCCTTTCTTTACTTCTCCATCAAAGTTTGGGGGCTTGATCATTTTTAGTTCTCCTACTAGTTCATCCTAAGCAGAACTCCTCTTATTATATCTTATTGGGGATATTTTAGGGCTAATATCTAAGCCACTAGATGAATACCCATTTTCTTCACTATGTGATTAGGTTTCCTTGAATATAATCTGGACCTCACATAATATATTCTATGTCTCTTGTCATCTATTCTTTGGATGGTTGTTACAGTGTAATTTTCCACCTTGTGAGCATCAACATTTATTGGCCTTCAGGATCCATTTCACTGACTCAGATTCATCATTTTTCCATGAACACATTTTTCCCTATTTTTGTTCCTCTACGCTAGTTGTTCCACTATAGCTAGCGTACAAGCAGGTTGTTCCACTATAGCTTGTGGGTACCAAGTAAAATGGTAAAAATAATTAGAAATTTACTTTTTACTCCCAAAAAGCAGTCTTAGGGTGACCTTTGTCCCTCCATATACCCTGAAATGCCTCGATGTGTCCTTTCACTTACCTTTGGAAGGCTATATATTGATCTCTTATGGTGTATGGAAGGGAGGAGAAAGGGAGAGCAAGATAACTCTAGTCGATTTTTGTCGTGACTTGAGTCTACACTCATTGATTCTTGTTGTTGTGAACTGCTTATGTTCACCTACCAAAATCCTTTCATAGTTTGAGTTTTCCATCCTATAGGGGATTGAAGTGGTGGAGCCACAAGTGGAGAGACCCAATTCTTGGTTCAGATTGGTTGTCGGCAAGAGGTCGTATATTGTACTTCTTGTTATTCATTAATGGAAATACTCATTTTCTCATCCAATTGATGTTATGAATATTGTTAAATTACAGTGGGTTATATTCGCTTATGATATCATGGATCATGCTATTGATTATGCTAATGTCTTTCACATGTTATATGCACTTGCTTGTACTTGTTGTTGAGACTAATCTACAGGTTCAAGTGTAGAAGTTGAAAGCTCAACAGGGATCTTCTTCGAACATCTTGTTGAAGGTTGGTCTTTTCTCCATTATCTTAGCATTTTCATTTATATAGCATTGTATTGGGAATTGAGTCATTTTCCGGTAGTCAACTCTCTATTGTGATCTGCCCCAAGCCATAGGAAGTTTTCTCCGTAACAAAAATGGTGACTCCGCTAGGGAGGACATCCATTTTTGGGGATTTTTAGACATTTGTCCTTATTTAGAGTTGTTGTGTGTCGAGCTTATGTGTCATTGATTGGCCATTTGGATCTACTATAGAAAACAAGCTTTTTCTGGGTTATTGGACTTCTTGTTTGCTCATTTGCCTTTCCCTGTATGCGGGTCAACTTAGTTTTTCCTGTGTCTACTCGCCTCTATCTTCACTATAGCCTGCGTCTAGCCATATTTTTCCTTTATACAGTAGCGTACAACTCCGGGATTGATTGATATATGGTCTTGGATTTTTGCTGGGTTTGTTTTGAGTGTTCTTGAGTCTTAATTGGTCTGATTCCTGACTGTTCCATGTCCCATTTGTCACAAGAATTCTTTTTTTCTCTTGGTTTTGAGCCTTGTTGGTTTATCACCATTTTTTTATTTTCTAGCTCATTACATTGGTTGAGTCTCACTATTTGGGATTTGTTGGGTTGTCTTAGTGATCTGCTCTGCATTTCTTTAACCGAATAGGTAGATTTCGCTTGCATTTTTTCATTCCATTATATTGAAAAAATACAAAAACATAGTTTTTCATTTTCCTTTCCATTATAAGAGAAAATAAAAAAGTATTTTCTTTCCGTACTACATTTTGCATCTGATTGCTTGTGCTTTCATCTAGGATCTGCTTGTGCATTGGAAATTTAAAAGAATTGCATTTTATTTCGAACCGTTGGATTGATTATCATTTTAGTGGCATTGTTTTTATTGATAGATGAGTCTAGAGTTTTTCGATTGTGCATACTATTGAGTCCTATACATCATCGGTTTCACGACCATATCCTTTAAGTAATTACAACCATTTAAAATCAACGCTTAAATCTTAAAATTGATTAGAATGATTTTTCTTTTATAGGGTGCACCAACTAGTATAGGTTTAGAGTCTTGGAATAGATCATTGTGAGTTAACAATCCAAGACTACTAGATGAAACATTATGTGTCTGACCAGGGAGTGGTGAATTTCATAGTATACATCAGTGTTCTCAGGAAGCTCTACTCAGACCAGAGTTAAGCACGAGGTCACGGGAGTTTGGTTGTGGAGACAGCCCTCCAATATTGGCTGAACATGGGAGATATTTCCAGGATTTTTTCTTGTACGGGGACTCAGCTTGGGGGATTTGATCCTCTTGAGTTTCAGGATTAGCTACCCTTCCCATACGATGGATCCCACCTACGACTTTCCGCCTGAGCATTGGTTATATTGTGGTGACCTTAGTTTCCTTACCTAGGTATCGCATAGGGCATTCATAGTGGTTATACTACGGTTGTCCTGAGATAGATAGGGGTTGGACAACACAGTTGCCTGTTGTATAGGGATTTGACCCTATCCACGCAGTGATGTGTGGGAACCCTTATAACTGATTATGTTACCTCTGGTTATAGTTTGGGAGTCTCAAGCCTCTCCTAGGAGAGACATACCGGTTGTAGTGTCGGGAGGTCACTTGAGCCAGTCTTGATTGTGTGCATTTGGCTGTAGTTTCTTTAGGTGTGTGCTCTTTGATCATTAGTTTGGCTATTAGGGGATGCTTTGGTTTATTAAATCTTCGGATGTATCGTGGCACGAGGTCCAACTCTCCGCTGGTCTCGTCGGTTGGCTAGTTTACCGGTCGCCGAAGTTACACGTCGTGTTCATATGGGATGCCAGAAAGCCCTCTCCAATTCTTCTGATTCTTTTGAAGCACTTCGCACTGACATTATCACTGCTCATTCTGGCATGGGATAAATTGCTACGACTCTGTCGGGTAGAGTTGAAGACACTTATACTCCTCCCTACTCCTAGAGAGGAATGCGGGGGTGATCCATCACAACCAAAGACTCAACCTCATCTGTTTGGATCAAATCTACCCGAGGACGACCCATTCGATCCTTCGAATCCACAGAATTTCCTATATGGGATGCTGAATTTGCATGTTAACATGGGTCCTACGAACACTATGAACGCTACCCCCATTTTCTTATGGTATTCCTAGTTACACCACAGTTAACCCATCCACTATGTTTGGTAGTCATGCTAACACTAGTCATCATGTTAAAAACACTACACCCACTGGGGGCGCTACCCTCAATGGGGGCACCACATTTTCTACTCACACACATAATATGGGGACTGGTCGTATCCCTTCAAACAATCCAAATTTTGGAGGAAGGCCACCTCCTAGGACTACCCCTCCTAATGGGAACATTGTTCGCAATACGACTCACAATCCATAGTATAATACACATGCCTATACAAATCAACCCAGGACCACGTTCACTAATGTTAACAATCCTCCTAATACAGGGGGTGCATACATACCATATACTTTTACGTTTGCTCCTGCAACTAGTAATGCTAATGTAGCAGGTGGGAATATACCTTATACTTATGGTCACAACACGACTGCTCGTGCTACTAGTAATGCTTATGCAGGGGGTGGGAACATACCTTACAATTATGGTCATTACAATATGTTTCCTACTACAAGTAATACTTATATGCCCCATAATTATGGTGGTAAACCTTACTATAATACAGTTGGTTATGGCCCTCATTACAACCCACCTCATTACGGTACTCATAATACACATATACCTGCTTACTCTCACATGGGTCATGTTGCGGGAGGTTATCAGCCTTATGGCTAGGTTCATGGTTATGGTCCATCTTATCCTTCAGGTCCATACAATCAACCTGTTGATGCCTCGAAAATCGTAGCATCAATCAGCAAGGGATTCTCCCCGGTAAATAATCCCAATTAGATAATTCACCATTTGGTGTAGGGAATCCATCCGGTTAATGGTTCCAACTACCGTAAGATTTAAGGATTCTTTTTCTTTACACTGGTTGCGGTCCGATTCACCATTTATGTATTTGTTTTTTCAGATGATATGCAAGTGCCCTAAGCTCAGTGCAGGTAATTAATCTAAACTGATCTAAAAGTGTATAAGAAAGTCTAACCTATTCTTGCAAGGAGAAAACTGTAAAGATGAGTAATACACTGAAAGAAACATCTAACGATCATACAGATAGCCATTTAATCATAAAGATGCAATTCCAGCAGAAGATAAAAGATATTAAAGATAGCTTTAATTCAATCAATACATTCCATTACTCATTTGATAAAAACATATTTGCACAGGAAAATATAAGAGCATTCATCACATAGAAGCAATTCATGATAGAAAGGAATGATCTCACCGCAATATGCAGATGATACAGGAATAATCTAGCACACATTTGACACATTTTCCAGGAAAAAATGCCTTCTCCTAGGCTTTCATTAGGAAAAATAGATTTCTTGGAGCACGTAATAAAGTAGTTCACATACAAAGCAGAAAATTCTTTCACCTGCCAAAAGTCCTTTGTTCTATCTCCTATTCAACTATATATAATTTTACAAAAAGCTCCGTGAGCTGCCAAGTGTACCCTAATCTTCGGAATATTTAATTTGTCATTTAGTACTTTATTCCAAAAATGAGATAGTTCGTGGAATTATTTTACATAAAAGACAAAATAAAGGACAGCTGTCTATTGATATATTTTATAATAAAAAAATTAAATCCGAGATGCATTGACTGCTTCATTTGGACGCTCTTCTTCTGCTGCTTTGGCCCCTCGAGAAGGCTCATTTGCTTTTTCTGCTTTGTCCAATTCCTCAATGTAATTGGTCCATTGACTGATTTCTCTTACGATAGTCCTTCCTCCTGAAGAGATGGTCACATTCCGCGCTATCTTGTGCTTGTGGAAATCTTATTTGATTCCTGCAGTTCCTGTTGTAGTCTTCTGTACAGTACTTTCCAGAAAAACGATATGAATAGCAGGCTGCTCAATAAACTGAAGGATGTCTTCTGGGGTTATAGCCTCAAACTTTTTTAGATAATCCATCTTTGCGTCTAAATTCTTTTGCAATTCTACCAGGTGTTGTTCTCTTTCAGGGAATTCATAAATACCTTGGGGTAGAGGCATGTGACACTTCTCATGGGCCTCTTTGATCTTCGAGTAGATAGTATAGCATTTTTAATGGTCTTTCGGATTACAACACTTAATCTATCACCACAATCCTGGAAAAACTCGAGAACTCCAGTGTCCATGTCAAATTCCTCATCTGATGTAGCTCGTAGGTTTAAGGGAAAACCAGACTTTCCTATTCTCCATTCAAACTATTGCTTGAGTTCCAACACATGCTGTGCATACTGGTCCTTTATTATAAGAGCCTCAACTTCAAGAGATGTCATATTTGTTATCATCTCTTTCATGCCGCAGACTTCTTCTGATATCAGTACTAGCAGTTGATGAGTTTTCCTTTGCGGACCACAAGCTCGGCTGTAGAATGTGGCCAGGTCCTCTTTCATCTCATTAGGTTCCTTGAGTTGTTCTAACAACGCAACCTTTTCTTCTGTGAATCTTTCCAACTCTGATATGCGAACTTTCAAGTTCTTTTTCTCATCTTCTGAAATTGCAAGTTGCATTTCTAATGAATTCTTCTCATTTTCAAGCTGCAGGGCTTTCGAAGTTATTTCCAACTTCTCTTCTGCCAGCTCGTTATACTTCCTTTTTAACTCATTGCTCTCCAACACTTCTTTCTTCTTGTCAGCTTTTATCTTAAAGCATAGCTCTCTGTAATTTTTCTTATCTTCAAGCATACGATCGACATTGGCTTTATTTTCCTGTGCTACAGCTACAAAGCAATCTACTGTGAATGCGGGGTCAGCGTCGCTCCCTTGGACAAGTGTAGTCTCCGATACTCTGAGTTCATATAAGTCCTACCCAATCTCTATTTTCCTTCATGTTTTTCCAATGATAGCATTCTTCCGTTCATGAAAATACACGGAATCCAGGTTGGCCACCTGGTGCTGCTTTCTGGGGTTGTATAGGGTCAGTGCTAATTCTTCCATAGAAAATATCCCTTCATGAGCTATCCCTAGTTGGTCTAACTTTGGTGGATCCAAGTCCATGTTTTGTGGGCTGGGCGGGTCTTGTTCTGGAGTTTTCTCAGCTTCTTCCTTTTCTTTCCTTTTTGCTAGCTCCGCATGCAACCTATTTTCTTCACCCACCAAGAGCGTTTCTTCTTTCTCTTCTTGCAATTTAGTAGCTTGTTCCTAGAGAATCCTATATTCTTCTTCTCTCAGGGATTTTGCTTCCTACTCCTTTTGGATTCTAGTAGCTTCCTCTTTCTCTCGCCTTTCGGCTAGCACTACTCTTATCCTTTTTGCTTCCTCAAACAAGGTTCTTTATTCTTCTTCTCTCAAGGATTTTGCCTCTTGATCCTTTTGGATTCTAGCAGCTTCTTCTTCTTGCTGCAACTTAATAGCCTGCTCTTGTTGAATCCTTCCTGCTTCTTCTTGTTTAATTCTTGCTTCCTCCTCTTGTTGTGATTTGGCATCCTATTCATTTTGAAGCCTTGTTGCTTCTTCATCTTTGTGTTGTTTGATAACCTCCTCCTGTAAGATTCTATCTCCTTCTTCTGGTTCTATGTCTTTTGAACCTCTTGATTGGGATGCTGCTACCTCTTGTTCTAGTTGTATCAGACCAACAGGATTGGTTGTAGAACTCTTTCTTCCTTCCTTCTTGTAGTGTTTCCCTAATTCTGTTAAGTTATTGGCACTATGAAAGAACTCTTCATTCAGGTCTATAAGATGGGTGTACTCAACGGTAGTTTTGACATCAATAACATGTCTAGCAACTCTACCACAAGGGTCATGCCTCCTGAAAAACTTTGTACCAAAATGAAATATTTCCAAGTACTAAACATGGTTTTCTCCCTCTTTTTCCCTCAGGAGGTTGTATGCGACGATAGTGAAAAGAATTGGTGGATATATCCCTTTCTTCCTTTCAGTGAAGATTCTATTGATTCCACCAACGCTAAAGATTTTCCTTAAGGCTTGTTGCCTTAAGGCTTCCCTATGTATCACAAAATATGTAACATACCGGGGAAGAAAAAATGGAGCTACGGATCCTCCACTCATTCGGATATCGATTCCTTCTTGGGTGTGGTAATAATCCCTGTGCTCCTCAATGATGGGCATGGCGTTCTCAGACATGCAGCTTGGCTCTTCTATGAAAATCAGCTGATACAGTGGCATGATGAATTGCTCGCAAATCTGCTTGTAGTAGTTTGCATATTTGCTTTCCCATGTAGGCTGGTAAGCAACAAAGAGAGGAGTCTCCTTTCTGTTCCATATACAACCCAAATACGGGAAAGGATGCTTGCTTAACAGGCAGTCTATTAAATAAGAAGACATGAAGAAATTTGATTTCTTTTGAGTTAGTCCTCCTTGAGCAGTGGTTAGCTGTGAGATTAGATTTCCGAAATTATATGAGCCCAATTGAAAATGGTACTGGACATGGCCACATGAACTATTACTGGTACCCCAGCCAAGCTTGAAAATATTTCCATTTGGCATACCAAAAACTCAACTCAGCATCAAAACAATGAGTCTATAGGGGGTCTTCAGGACGTGGCTTTCATATTCATTGCTTTGCCTTTGTCTTATTTTCCTTTCAACTATCATCATTTTCCTAGCAGCGTCCAGAGGGTCCATGGTTTTTTATGCTATCCAATTATTATCTAACCAAGCACTTGGGTAGGGTAATTTGTAAATAGTTGTGACATGTTCAGGTGCAAAGGATTCTAGATTCATTCCATTCTTGTCATTAATGAACCTAGTGTTAGTCTTAACACGAGGGATCAGCCAGCCAAGGACCTCGAAGCATGGAAATAACTCAGGTCGAGTTGCCTCCTTATGGAGGTAGGATCTCTTGATATTTTCATATACCATAGTGTCTTCTATGGGAGATTGAGGATAATTTTGATCCCTGATGAAACTATATAAATCACCCCACTACAACGCTGGGGCCGAGATTCCTGGAGGTACATTGGTGGTAGCTTGTGTATCACTAAACATGGTCTCAAGTGAGGTATATAGCAGGATTTCAACGTCAAAATTTGACTCCACAAGTTTAGCCTTCTTTCTTGTAGACTTTCTGTGCATATCAAACCTGTGTTGATGAGGTAGCACAAATGAGGAGTTTGGCATATTCATAAGCAATTAACACCACAGACACCACTCAGAATTCAAAGTAATTAATCAGTAACAACATGTAACTTTTTTTTAACTTAAAACATCCTGTAGAAAGATGGCAGCAACTCTTAAAACGTAACAAAAACATACATGCAACCATTCAATAATAAGTACTTTCAACATAAAACTTAAAGTTTCTAATCATTTTATTCGTTAATAACTTGTAATAGCTAAAACTGTTGCATAAGCGCTAACTTGGAATGACATGGGAATTGTTATTGTGGTGGGAGACAGAAGACAACCGCACATTACTGTTTTTTTTGTTTAGTGCGGGGTTATTTCGTTAGAGGCTCGACTTAACACTTCACGCGTCAGACGAATGCAACATTGTAGCCATGGGCGGTGTATGCATTAAGCAAGGCGTTATTTCTTGTTGGTAATGTGTAACATAGAACTGGGAGGATGCGATATTGCTAAATTGGCTCTTAAAAGCATTCATGAGGAAGGCGGCTGGGCTTGAAACGTTTTAGGATATGACTGGAGGAATTTTTTTTAATGATAGTTAGAAAATAGCAGGGAATGGATGGCATTGTATATGCAGAGGGAAGCTATTATGGGTTTGCGCCTAAACTGGTAGGGTGACTTAGTGTTTAAGGGCCTATAGGGAAACCGATACCGAGTGTATGGCCGAGGAGAAACAAAAACACCATGGGTGACTTAAACAACTGTGAATGAAACAAATTTCACCTTTTAAATGGTCAAAAGACAAGTCTCAAATGGAGTTATTTCTTGGAACAAGCAAACGGAGGAGAGAATGCCTACCTGGTGCCTTCGAAGTGGTCTGTTGTAGTCGACGCATCAACCCAAGTGAATAAGGAGCTTGAAACACATCCAACGTCTTAGACTGGAAGCTAACTCGGCTTTGGGAATAATAAACAGTCGAAACTCCCTTTTACACATATACAGTAGAAGCATTGATTTCCCACGGGTGAAATAATGGGCATTTGGTGGGCATGGGGCTCGGTGCAATAGTGCATTCAAGCCGCACAAGGTGTATTAAATGGCTTCACCAACCCAACATTTCCACAAACCCAAAATTTTGGTCGTACGGTGGCGGCAAGCTAAACGACATCTTCGCACGTTGGGCATGAGATTTGCGCTTAAATATTGCATTCGCAAAATGGTGTGGCATTGCTATGGCAACATTATTAAATGCAAAGTATGTGACTACGGTGAGGAAGTTAACGTCAAGCCTTGCGCCAGAGAGATGCAACAACTCCAAGGTTAGAGGAAAGCAGGGTTTGGCGGCGACTTTAGGCTTAGGATATGTGCAACGGGTGGGGAAGCTATTGTCAGGTCTTGCGCCAAAGGATGCAAAAAAGGGCATGAGAACAAGGTGGGGATTTTAAGGTTAAAATGGGCATAGTGGCGGAGGTTCTAAGATTAGGACTTGCGCCAAGAGTGTGCGACGAGGAAGGGAAGTTTTAAAGGATAAAAATGCGATGGGATTTGGAAAGACGAACATTGTAGTCGACGGTTTTAAGGTTTAAATATGCATGCAACTATCGGCCAAGCTTAAGCTGGAATTTTGTGCTAATCATCGCAAACATTATGATTAGGAAATGCACAACGGAAGCGGGAGATAAGTTGAGGCCTTGCACCTTTAGTGCAGAATTAGACATTAAAATTGTCCTTTGGTTTAAAGATAGCAGAAAAATGCCTTAGCTAAAAGATTAGAATTTTTTTTGGAAAAGATCAATCACATAGGAAGAAAAGTTGAATTAAAAACTAGCTAATTTTGAACTAGAATAAACTTCAAAACAAAAAATAGAAGGAGGGGCCCCAATATTTACAAAAATCTGGGGGGGGATGTTGCAGCAACAACAACTGGGGATGTTAAAGGATAAAAATGCCATGGGATTTGGAAAGACGAACATTGTTGTCGACGGTTTTAAGGTTTAAATATGCATGCAACTATCGGCCAAGCTTAAGCTGAAATTTTGTGCTAATCATCGCAAACATTATGATTAGGAAATGCACAACGGAAGCGGGAGATAGTTGAGGCCTTGCACCTTTAGTGCAGAATTAGACATTAAAATTGTCCTTTGGTTTAAAGATAGCAGAAAAATGCCTTAGCTAAAAGATTAGATTTTTTTTTGGAAAAGATCAATCACGTAGGAAGAAAAGTTGAAATAAAAACTAGCTAATTTTGAACTAGAATAAACTTCAAAACAAAAAATAGAAGGAGGGGCCCCAATATTTACAAAAATATGGGGGGGGATGTTGCAGCAACAACAACTGGCAATTCACTGGCAAACACAGATCTCTGAAACAAAATCCTGTCATGATCAGAATGACTTTTAAACTAACAGCTCCAAGCGTAACAAAGTGCCGCCATAGTTCAACTTCTAAGAATGCAGTGATCTCTTATCATATTGGTCATTTGGGAAAGGGGAGTTAGACCTATACTTCTTACAAACTCTCTCAAGTCCGGAGTATGGAGTTAGTTCTTTTAGGATTTGTCTTTATAGTGTTTTGACTAAAAGAAGACTCCACAGGATCGTAACAATATCTCACATGCGTATTCATTTGTTCCTCATTCCCATGCTATTCGCATCTCTTTTGGATGTTTCTTAAATCGACAGCTTTTGCTGTTTGAGCCTTCCAGAAATAAATTTATTGAAACTTTAATTCTTTTATTTGGGTTCTTCAATCCATAATGTCCTTTTGTATGAGCAAGATATTTTATTTGATTACAAGCTTCACAGATGGAGAAGAACCTTGCTTGAGTTGAGTTACTTGAACAGCTTTCGAAATTGAACATTTTGCTTCGTCTCACCCATGCTTTAATTGAAGCGAGAATTTCTGTAAATCAGACTCTTTGATGTAAGCCCTTTTGGATTTTATTTGTAGCATGGGATCATTTTAAATACCATACACATGTGAGGCATGCTTCCTTTCTGTGGGTCCAAAATAGCAAAAAAACTTGAGACAGGAATTAATGTTGAAGTGGATGGGGCCTCAAGATAGTGAGAAATAAATACTGAATCCTTAGTCATTTAACCGGGGTTATTTTGACCAAACAGAACAGGATCTCTACATTACTAAAGGCTTATCAGTGAATGCAAAGTCACGGAGCTATATTTCCTTTATAAGTGAAATTTTGTCTTTCAAGACTTCGAGTTTTTCTTGGAGTTCTATCCTATCGCTAAGCTAGGAGTTGATCTGGGTTTTATCAGTAAAGAAAAGAGAAAACTCAAATGGAAAGTAAAATGACAAATAACCGACCAAACTACTGAAAATGTTCATAAAACCAAAACAAGAAAGCAAGGAAAAGAAAAGAGAACAAATAAACTGTTTATTTATGTACAAAGATCTCAATGAGTGTAAAATCTGAATCACAGCAGAACCTAGCTACTATGGATTCCTCACTAGTGAAAAGATTGCAACACATTTACAAGAATGAGCATAAATCTGTAAAATAAAGAACAATTAACACATGAAATGGGTGAATAATGTTAATATTATTAACTGTCCAACCTCAAAATAGGTTAAGAACATCCATTTATACAAATCTGGAACAATTCGAATCCATCTGGAGTGTTCACAGTGATCTAGCTTAGAAATAGCTCAAACCTCCCTAGGTTTACCAAAATATCCCAAACCATCCCAAACTAGTTCAAAACTATTGTGTGAATGCTGGGAATGACTGGACAGGCCCATGTGACCTCACACATGTGGAGAATCCGGTTGGTTAGAGGTTAGGCAGCTAGAATTGGCTAAAAATGGGAAAAGGAGGCAAGTTTGTCCACATTCTGAGCATGTGCACCCTTGGTCAAAGAGAATCCGACAAAACAAGGAGCAAGAGCACCCTAGGCATGCAGGAAGCAATAAATGACTGGGAGGGCACACCCAACAGCTAATTTGACTTGGCACAATGCTCAGTTTGTCCACATTGCCAACTGGTTCAAGCTAAATGACCATTTACTCACTAACCAACTTGGGGATGCAATTATTAAGTTGTTTGGTACTAATTAACCATCAATTATTAAATGATTAATGTACATAGGTGTAATAATTTTCTAACACCCTCCCTAAGCTAGACTTAGTGAAATATAAAAAATAAGGCCTTGGCAACTAGGCTCAAGTCACCTTTTACATCATAAAAATTTATTTGTCCATGTAACCAAGGTAAGGAGGAAAACCACATGGGAAATAAAACCTCCCCTCTAAAATGGACATGTGGCATATATCAGAATACACCAATCATCACCATGCATCACTCACCCCAAGAAACGATCTAAGGTGACTGAAGGTCTTCTTGGTAAAACACTTGGTGAAGATATCAGTAGTTTGCTCACTGGAAGGGCAATACTGCAATGCTATGGTCCGCTCATGCACCAAACCACGAATGTAATGCATGTGTATCTCTATGTGTATGGTCCTTTTCCTTTGAACTGGATCAGTACAAATCTTGATTGTACTTTGATTATCACACCAAAGAATAGTGGGTGAATCAAAAACAATCCCGAACTCTGCAAGAATACCTTGCAACCAAACACATTGTGTGGCTGCATTAACTGCTCCCATGTACTCGACCTCAACTGAAGATAAGGAAATAGTATTTTGTTTCTTGCTTGACCAAAAAATAGGTCCATGTACAAGCATAAAAACATAACCGGAAGTTGATTTCCGATCAATACAATCACCAGGCCAATCAGAATCTGTAAATCCTACTAGTTCAAGGGATGAACCAGCAGCATAATGGATACCAAAGGACTTAGTACCCTGAACATAATGAAGGATCCTCTTGGCTGCCTTGCAATGGATCTCATGAGGTTCTTGCATGTGCCTAGCAACATCCCCAACAACATATGACAAATCTGGTCTAGAATGAGTAAGATATAGCAAGCTTCCAACAAGCTACCTATACAACGAGTTGTCAACTAGTTGAGAAGAACCCCACTCATTTAGCTTAACTCCTGAAAGAAATGGAAATTTTGCAGACTTACATTCAGCCATCTTAAATTTCTGCAGCAAATCTGAAGCATACCTTGACTGAAATATAGAAATTCCATTCACAGTTTGGTCTATAACCAAACCCAGAAATTGTTTTAGCAATCCTAGATCGGTCATGGAGAATGCACTGTGTAATGCTCTCTTAACTGAGTCAAGTTCTTTGGTGCAACTACCAGTGATCAAAAGATCATCAAAATTCAGTACAATAATCAATATCAGGTCACTAACATGCGGCATATAAACATTTGGATTAGACTTACACCTCTCAAACCCCAAAGATAGCAGAAAATTGTCCATTTTTGCATACCATGCTCTAGGAGCTTGCTTGAGCCCATAGAGTGACTTGTTCAACTTGAAAACAAGTGTATGATCAGAAATAAAAACTTCATGCTGCTGCATATATATCTCCTCATTCAGAACCCCATGAAGAAAGGCACTTTTTACATGCAAGTGATGAACCTCCCATCGCCTGGAAGCCCCAATGGCCAAAACTAGTCTTACGGAGTCCATCTTTGCCACCGGTGCAAATGTCTCTGTATAGTCCACTCCTTGGACCTGAGAATAAACCTTAGCCACCAACCTGGCCCTATACTTCATATTAGAGCCATCAAATACAACTTTGTTTCTATAAACCCATTTGCATTGCACTAGTTTCCTCTTGGGAGGAAGAGGGACCAAATCCCAAGTTTTGTTCTCATGGATTGAGTTCATCTCTTCTTGCATGGCTGATTGCCACCTTGGGTCTGTACATGCTTCTGAATATGAATTTGGATCAGATCCAACCATCAAATAACATGCCTCACTCAGATCAGAATTATCACATGCAAAGGAATTGTGAAATTGAGATCTAGTTTTCCTAGCATCTTGGGGATCGCCCACAAGCTCTCTGGCACTTTGAATTGTTTTATTTGCCCACTTGGGCCTTGAGGGAGGGATATGATCAGAATCAATATCAACATCATCTTCATCAATATCAGAATCAAAAATATCAGAAGAAGAATCACTACTTACTTCATCATCATGAAGAGGAAATGTGCATTCCCCATCACCTTGTTCACTAGCTTGCAAAAACTCTTCTTCTTCGAATTTGACACTTCTTTCGATGAAATTTTTGAGAGTGGATGGATAAAAGAGTTGTAGACCTTGGAATCCTCTGCATACCCAACCATGATTGACTCCTTACTTTGGGGCTGCAAGGCCTTTCTCTTTTCCGGTGGAATTCTGGCCCAAGCCCTTGAGCCAAAAATTTTGAAATGTGAAACATTGGGTTTGTGGCCCATCCATGCTTCAAATGGAGTAATTCCTTGCAATGATTTGTGTGGTGCTCTGTTCTGAACATATGCTGCACAATTCATAGCTTCATCCCACAATTTAGGAGACAAATCCCTTGCTTGCAACATGCAAGTTGCCATCTCTTTCAGTGCTCTATTTTTGCGCTCTGCAACACCATTTTGTTGTGGTGTGTAGGGCACTGAGTGTTGCATCTAAATGCCATGCTCTTGATAGAGCTGCTACATATTCTTATTGACATACTCTCTGCCGTTATCAGTCCTCAAAACCTTCATGGCATTCCCTCTGAAGTTCTCAACCATACTCTTGAAAATTTTGAAACATTCAAAGACTTCAGATTTTTGCTTAAGGAAAAATAACCAGCAGTACCTTGAGTAGTCATCGATGAAGGTGAGAACATATTTTCTGCAGCCATAGGAGGGAGTGGGGAGAGGACCTATCAGATTAGAATGCACTATCCCAAGTGGCTGATTAGCCCTCCTTGCCTTCCCTTTGTCATACTTCTTCTTAGGATGTTTCCCAACCATGCAACCCTTGCATGTTCCATTGGAAAAAATGATTTGTGGTAGCCCTTCTACCATCTCTTCTCTACTCAAAGCTTGAAGATATCTGTTAGGAACCTATGTCAACCCTTCTCTTTACTATGTTAGTATATTTTTGTTGGACGTATATGCTTTGTAAGTCGTCCCATAGTATTTGTTGATCCGTAGTTTATATTAGCCCATAGTATTGACCCATAGTATTGGACACATATGCTTTGTAAGTCGTCCCGTATTATTATAGGTCCCATGGTTTTGACTCATAGTATTGGGCATAGAATTAGTATATAAGTGTGTGTTGAGGTCATTGAAGGCACCGTGAAGTTAATTGTATTGAGCTTGCTCAAAGGAGGTTGCCCCCTCGAAGTGGCCCATGATCAATATAAAAGTGATTCTGTTCTATTATTTCTGATATCTCGTGTATTTGCATTAATTAATTATTGCAGGTTCATCACAATATATGTAGTTTAGGTGACCATACCTTTGATGCCATAGCTTGCTGGTCTCATTCCCATGTGACAGAAGTACACTTGGTGAAGAGAACTCGAGAAAGTGGTAGAACTTGTACATCTTCATATCATGGTCTGCAACACCCATTGCAACAATTTTTCTAGTCGAAATTTATGATATCTCCACAACATCCTGAGTGAAGACAACTTTCTTTGCTGCTCCAGTATGTGTCATTTGATATACAGAGAGAAATTTTGCTGCATGATTTGGTACATACAACACATTGGAGAAGAACCCATTCTCCATAGAGATTTTCCCAATGCCATGAGCAGGTATTTCTGAGTCATCTCCCATTCGAATGGAAAGACCATTATAGGGTGCAAGTTCAGAAAACGAATCTCTTGAAGAAGCCATGTGCCTTGAGGCACCTGAATCAATGATGAACAAGGGTGACTGAGATGTACAAGCCACCAAAGCATGGAAACTCTCCTTGTCTTCAGAAACGCACTCCTTCTTCTTGGAACTTTCAGGAAGAGGAATATTGTTTTTCTGTAGGAGATGGGTCATCATGTCTATGGTTTTCTTCATGCATGAACTCTCTAGGTGAAAACCCCTTTGACAGTAGCTGCATTTTGTCTTCTCAGCCTTCTTTCCCTTGTTCTTGACAGGATTCAAAACCCCCTCAGAGAATTTGGGCCTCTCATCCTTCTTCTTCTTCTCTTGAGGTTTCGGCCCCTTGGGTTTTTGCTTGCCTCTTTCATTTTTCGAATCTCTAGCTGCAAGAACTTGGTCTTTTTGCTTGATGGAGCCCATCAAGACTAGCTTGTCTTGCTCTTGAGTTAGCACCTCCATGAAGTCAGCCAAAGGTGGCATCTTCCAACCTCTAACTGTGAGCCTTGTGGAGTTGAAGGAAGACCCAAAAACTGAGTATTCAGAACCCAGTTTGGAGAGAATTGACAACACCAACTGTTCTTCTTTCTTCTCTATGCCACATTGTCTAATCTACAAGACCAAGTTCTTGAACTTAGTGAAGAAGTCCTGTATGGAATCAAAATTATCTGGGCTCAGTGAAACAAGCTCATTTTTGAGCTGGTGGCCTCTCATCTCATCAGTCTTTCCAAACAAGGTCTCAAGCTTGAGCCACACTTCATTTGGAGTAGCTAGACTTTCTACATGAAAAAGGAGGTCTCTTGAAATGCTGATACAAAGGAGGCCAAATGCCTCATCCATTCTGTTAAAAAAATTGGATTTCTCTACAGCTAAGTTTGGCTCCACCTCAGTGCCCATTGTAATTTTGTAGAGACCCTTAGATCTCAGCAAAATCACCATTTCTGCCTTCCAATCGAAATAGTTGAAGGGAGTAAGCAAATTTGGGTGATATGGCCCCATTCTTCTCTGTTGCTCACGCACTTGCTGACAATGTTGATCTTCAATACCTGCAAACAAATCTCAAATCACTCAGGAGGGATCTACACTAACAAATTCGAACCCTATTTGATAGTGGGTGCATTCGGGAGAGCATCACACCTGAGAAGAGCCACTAGATTTCTCCAATGAACTCAGGCAATGGCCTCAAGAATTATGTGGTTTCTCCACTGCTTCTGGAAAGCCACTAAAACAGTCTTGCTGGTTCGAATGGTAGCTCCAAGAGCTCTGATACCATGTAAAATCTGAATCACAGCAGAGCCTAGCTACTATGGATTCCTCACTAGTGAAAATATTGCAACACATTTACAAGAATGAGCATAAATCTATAAAATGAAGAACAATTAACACATGAAATGGGTGAATAATGTAAATATTATTAAATTTCCAACTTCAAAATAGGTTAAGAACATCCATTTATACAAATCTGGAACAATTTGAATCCATATGGAGTGTTCACACTGATCTAGCTTAGAAATAGCTCAAACCCCCCTAGGTTGACCAAAATATCCGAAACCATCCCAAACTGGTTTGAAATTGTTGTGTGAATGATGGGAATGATTGGACAAGTCCATGTGACCTCACACATGTGGAGAATCTGGTTGGTTAGAGGTTAGGCAGCTAGAATTGGCTAAAAATGGGCAAAGGAGGCAAGTTTGTCCACATTCTGAGCATGTACGCCCTTGGTCAGAGAGAATCCCACAAAACAAGGAGAAAGAGCACCCTAGGCATGCAAGAAGAAATAAATGACTGGGAGGGCGCACCCAACAGCTAGTTTGAGTTGGCACAATGCTTAGTTTTGTCCACATTGCCAACTGGTTCAAGCTAAATGACCATTTACTCACTAACCAACTTGGTGATGCAATTATTAAGTTGTTTGGTACTAATTAACCATCAATTAATAAATGATTAATGTACATAGGTGTAATAATGTTCTAACAATGATACTATGAAAAGTATTGCTTCAAGGGGAGGCCATTGAGAGGGAGAATTACTTCCTCTCCTTGGAGGTCTTTCAGCTTTTAAGTGAATGGGCCAAGTTTTTCAGAAATTAGGTAAGGGCCAACCCATAGATGTTGAAACTTTGTATGCATTCCTTTACCCTCGTGTGGATGATCCCATTTCAGAACTAAGTTGCCTACTTCGAAATTTATTTTTCCGGATTTCCTTTTATCAAACCATCTTTTGACTATGTCTTGGTGTTGGTGGAACCGGTCTTTGGCTTTCTGCGGGATTCTTCGAGTTTCAGTACAGTGTCAATTCTAGTCTGTAAAACTTGACTATTGGAACCTTGGGAGGCTTGAGACAACTGCAAAGATGGGAGTAAGAGGTTAGGATGGAGGATGGCTTCCCTACTATAGACCAAGGTATATGGGGAAATCCCCAAAGCATTCTTTGGAGTGACTCTATCTTCCCATAAAGCATTTGGGAGAGCAGTGTGCCAGCTTCTCTGGTTTTCAATCACAGTTTTCTTAAGGATTCGGATAAGGTTTTTGTTTGATGATTCAGCTAATCCATTTCTCTGGGGGTAGTTATTGGATGAATAATGTAATTTAATTACTCTTTCATAGACAAATTCATTTATCTTAAAAGATGAGAAATAAGTTGCATTATCAAAGACTAGGGAATTGGAACCCCAAACCTGGTTATGATGTTCTCTTTTAAGAAACTGATAACTGCATCTTCATTGATTTTGCGTAATGGGACAGCCTCTGTCCATCTCGTAAAATAGTATGTGGCTATTAGGATATACCGGTGCTGTAGAGAAGAATTTGGTTTTATTTCTCCAATAACGTCTATGCCCCACTGTTCGAAAGGTTCTGAGATAATAACTGGCTGCAACGGTCCTGCTGCTTTTGGTAATTTCCCAGCACTCCTTTGGCATACATCACAATTTATTGCATATGCATGAGAATCTTTAAACAAGGTGGGCCAATAATATCCAGCCCTCAGTATTTTGGGAGCTGTTGTATCTCCGGAATAGTGTCCCCCAGCAGGGTCATTGTGTAATTCTTTGACTACTTTGTTAGCATCTTCCCTTTCTAAACATATAAGAAAAATGCCATCATATTTTTTTCTAAAAAGTACTCCATCAATGATCTGATAAGATGATGACTTCAGATGGAGTGCCCTTCTTTGTTTAGAACTCCAATGCTCTGGTCGGTACCCTTGCTGTAAGTAATGCACTAAGTCTCTATGTCAGGATTCAGGAGCTGTAAAAATAGGGCATACCTCAACTGTATTCAACTCAGCTTCATTTTCACAATCTTGCTCTTCATCAACTAGATGTTCAGTGAGCAATTTACATAGGCCTTGACCTTTAATGATGGTGGCTGGTTTAAACTCTAAATCATATTATTGAAGAGCGGTGACCCAATTTCCCCTTCTTTCTCCCAATTCCTTTTGAATGAAAAGAGATCTGACGGACGGATGGGGAACTACAACTTTAGTTCTTTTCTTAAGAATATATGGCCTAAACTGTTTTACTGCTTTGAATATGACGTATGCTTGTTTGTCTACAATAGGATAGTTCGGTTCAGCACCTTGCAGACCAATGCTCATAAAATAAATTGTATATTCATCTCCTACTTCTACCTTTTGCGTTAGCACAACTGCGAGAGAGTCATCTGAAGCAAAGGTATACAAAATAAAATCTTTGTCAAAGTTTGAACTTCTTAGAGAGGGAGCATTAGCTATGGCTACTTTTATCTCTTTAAATGCATCCCTTTCCAATTATATCCACTCGAATTTTATGCTTTGCTTGACCATTTGTTGCAAAGGTTTAAGGGTTTGAGTGAAATCAGGAACAAACCTTCAAACAAAATTGATAGTGCCCATAAATGAATGCATCGATTTTTTATTGTGGGGCATGGGAATTTTGTTGATAACCTGCACTCTCTCTTAATCTATTGAAATTTCCTTTTTTGAAATGATGTGACCCAGAAGCTTTCCCTCGAGAACAACAAAAACACTCTTCTTGGGGTTCAAATAGATACCATATTTTTTGCATTAGTCAAAAATTTGTTTCAAATGGAACACATGGTCTTGTCTCTTCTTCTAGAAAACTGTCACATCATCTAGATATACTACAACACAATGACTGCCCAATCCTCGAAAGGAAATGTCCATTGCTCGCTGGAAAGTGGCTCCTACATTTATCAAGCCGAACAACATTCTTCTGTATGCAAACGTTCCCCACTTAGTGCGGAAAGTAATCTTAAGACGGTCTTCTTCAGCCACCAATACTTGATTGTAACTAGAGAAACCATCTAGAAGAGAAAAAAGTTTTGATCCTGATACCATCTGCAGAATTTGTTCCATTGAAGGAACGAGATAGTTATCTTTATCAAAGGCTCTGTTCAAATTTCTGAAATCTACACATAGTCTTATTTCTCCAGACTTCTTTTTTATGGGAACTAGATTAGCAACCCATTCTGAATGTCGGAATTTAAAGATGATCTTAGCATCTAGTAGTTTCTTCAACTCCTTTTGGATTAAAGGTTCAAGAGTAGGATGCATTCTTCTTAACGGCTGTTGAAATGTCTTAACACCTACTTTCATTGGTATGACATGCTGAATAATACGAGTGTCATATGTTTTCAGGTCTTGTAAGTCCAAGAAAAAACATCTTTATATTGCCGAAAAATCTTGATGAACTTATCTCTTTCACCCGGCGAACATCATCTACCAAGATTAACATATTTTGGTTCATCTTATGTGCCTAGATTTATTAATTCATGATGCATAGAAGAGCTATGAGTTTTAACATTTGTTGGTTTATTGAACTTGCTCTGCAGATCAAACAAACTTTCAAGTGATCTCAGTCCTATGGGCATGAAATTCCCTTTCATTGCGTCCTTATTTTGCATATCAGCATCATGTTTTTCTTCGTCTATAACAGCTTCTTGAAACATGTTTTCATTTGTAAGGAAACTATGATCTGATTATCACCATCGAACACCCTGAGATTTGTGATATTATCTGGCATAGAAGGCCTGAAAACCAATTCAATAGAACATTTATTATTAGTAGGCACTAACCTAGAAATAGAGGTAGCTAATAAATCAGCTGCAACATTCTGTAATCTAGGAACAGATTTTATATTAAAAGCTTCAAAGTACGTAAATAGATTCCATACCTCAGACTGATAACCTTTCAAATGTGGCAAAAGACAATGAATTGTATCTCTCACCTGTCTGACAACTATTTCTTAGTCACCAAAGACCTTGAGGTATTTAACATCCAAACCGATGGCTTTCTTGAACCCGTGGACCAAAGCTTCATATTAAGCAGTATTGTTAGTACAATCAAACTCTAATCTACAAGACAAGAAGCATTTGTTGTTTTCAGAATCAACTAGCACACAACCAGCTCCGGATCCTTCCTAAGTTTTGGAACCATCAAAGTATAGAACCCAAAATACAATTTCTGATCTAACTAGGTTAGTATCTTTATCCTCTAAGTCAGTGACTAAACTAACTATGTTACAGTCGATATCACCAGTCCGAGAGAATTGAATGAGATCGGACTATTCATTTGATTCATGGCTCAAATTTTATGATTGATAATTACCCGGCTCAATTTCTAAGAAACAATTCCCCAAAAATGAAGATGAGAAATCTACAACTTCATTCTTTTCTTTTAGTTGAGTCACATTCTATTTCATATGCAGTTTACTCAGCACTTTAATATGATTTTGCCTATTCTGATATGGTAACCACAAGTGGGACCAGTCTGTCACGAGATAACCACTTAGTTTAGTTGACCAGTCTCTGCTTAAAATCAAACCATAAGCTTCAAGAATATCAACTACCATTATATCAATAAACTGACATACTCTAGTATCAGCCGATAACCTAATAAGCACATCTTTCATTTCCCCAATGACTTTAACAGCAGTTCTGTCTAGCTGAATAATCTGAGCTAGGGATGGAATTGGATGTCCATTAACCTTTTGCAAATAGACAATGGCATGACATTTGAGGATGCCCCAGAATCTACCAAACAGTTATGCACATTGTGATTAAAAATTTCAAAAGTTAAAAGAAAAGGCAATGTTTGGGATTTAGATTTCCCGCTAATACTAGCTTCATTTATTTTAGGATCTTCCTAAGTATTTGCTGACGGAGTGCTAGATTGAGGTTAAAGAGCTTGTAATAATTTTTTTCGTTGCTGAGGCAAACTACACATATCAAATATGGAAACATGTTCTTTTACTTTCTTTATGTCTTCAATTATATCATACCCCATATCACATTCTTTTACAACTTTGGGTTGATTGTCTGTTTTATTTAAAGTTACTTTTGGTTGTTGAGCTATTTTTGTGCTTGGCTATTTAGCAGTTGCTTGGTTAGCTTTGGGCTGTGGTGGAATAATAGTAACATGCCTTTTGGGTAATTATTTGGATATTTTAGGCTTGGGGGCAATCAACATCGAATCAGTGACTGGGCCTTTGCTATGAGTATTAATATTCACAACTGAGACTTGACTTTCTTCGGGGTCATCCTCAATCAATTCAGTCAAAGGCACCCAATCCCACAGCAACATAGTGGTATCTGGAGTGGGTTCTTCTTCCTCCAAGGCCTATTCTTCCTGAGGATCTTCCTGATCTGTGGTCTGTGCATCCAACATTTGGTTCATTACTAAACTCATTGAATTTATCCATTGCGGACAGCTTTTTTCAGAATGTGGTTCCTAATGGAAAGTGTAGAAATTATCCATTCCTACTTCGTTTAAATTTAAAACAAGAGAGTTGTTTGTAGGTGGATGAGTTTGATCATTTGCTTCTCTCTTCTTGTAGAAAGGTTTAAAAGGCTTCCTAGATGTGTTGGTTGCCTTATCCTTTCCAAGATCTACAATCTTATTGGACAATTTTTGCATCATTTTAACCACATTTTCCATGTCTGTCGATGGCTCTTCCTTATTTCTAGTTAGTAACAATATTTTCTTATTGATTTTTGGTTGTGTTTCTACCTCAAGAGCATGTTTAGCAATGTTGTTTGCTTCTTCTTCTACCTTCCTAGCTTCTTCAAAATTTTCTATAAAGGTAGTTTTCTTAGTTCTTTCGACAAACATTGCTATTGGAGGATCAAGTGTTGTTGTGTAATATTCCACTAAAGATTCTTCTGCAGGTTTAGCAGCCTCACTAAAATTATTTAGCAGCGTAATGAATCTTTGATTAAATTCTTGAACCTTTTCTTTCTTTTCCATTCTCATGGACAACAACTCTTTCATGAGTGTCGCTACTGTTTTCTGATTTCCATATTTCTTTAAAAAACATTTCTCAAATTCTCCCCAATTAGCTATTGAGCTAGCTTGTAAACTAAAGTACCATGAAGATACCTTACGCTCGAAAGTATAGGGAAAGAGTCTACAGATCACGTATTCATGTTGCACATTCAAAAGGCTCAAAGCTAAATAAAAGCTCTTAAGGTGATCTTTAGTAGAAATACCTTTCCCAGGATCATACTTAGGCAAACCTTTCTCACGATTTTTAGGCAAATTGTGAAAAGGTCTAGCCAAATTCAAAGCTCCTCTTGCTCTCCATGCAGGTACATCCATGGCTCCATGTGGATAATTAGGTGGGGTATCGTGAGTATGAGGTGGAGAATTCTTTGGAGTGCACAGTTCTTCAAGCTTTAGAGGATCTTCAAGTTCTATTTCTCCAAGAGGTTCTGTAATTTCTTCTAAAGATAAGTCGACTAATTCTTCAAAGCTTTGAACAAGAACTAAATCACGTGTGTACTGTCTTTCCCTTCTAGGAGCTCTTCTTCTAGGGAGAAAAGGAATCGCGTTTGAACCACCAAGCTGCTTAACATAAGAACAGGTATGTCTTCTCAAGTTTTCTACTTCAACAAAAGGTATAGCTTACAATGTTTCTTGATTTTCAAATTCAAATTTGGGATTTTCTTGATTTGTCACTTCCAGATCTAAATTGTCTAGGATTGTTGTTCCAAGTGGGTTTCCAGTTGGATATCCTCTTAAAGAAGAGTCTCCTTTATCAGCCATGCACTAGTGGCCCTCCTTCTACTGCCAAAAACAGTTGATGCCTCGAAAATCATAGCATCAATCTGCAAGGGATTCTCCCCGGTAAATAATCACAATTACATAATTCACCGGTTGGTGTAGGGAATCGGTCTGGTTAATGGTTTTGGCTACATTAATATTTATAAATTCCTGTTCTTTACACTAGTTTTGGCCCAATCCACTGTTTATGTATTTTGTTGTTTAGATGATATGCAAGTGCCCTCAGCTAAGTGCAGGTAATTAATCTAAACTGATCTAAAACTATATAAGCAAATCTAACCTATCCTTTCAAGGAGCAAACTGTAAAGATGAGTAATACATTGAAAGAAACATCTAAAGATCATATAGATAGCCATTTAATCATAAAGATGCAATTCTAGCAGAAGATAAAAGATATTAACGATAGCTTTAATTCAATCAATACATTCCATTACTCATTTGAGAAAAAACATCTTTGCACAGGAAAATATAAGAGCATTCATCACATAGAAGCAATTCATGATAGCAAGGAATGATCTCACAGCAATATGCAGATGATATAGGAATAATCCAACACACATTTGACACATTCTCCAGAAAAAAAAACACCTTCTCCTAGGCTTTCATTAGGCAAAATCGATTTCTTGGAGCATGTAGTAAAGTAGTTCACGTACAAAGAAGAAAATTCATTCACATGCCAAAAGTACTTTGTTCTATCTCCTATTCAACTATATATAATTTTACAAAAAGCTCCTTGAGCTACCAGGTGTACCCTAATCTTAGGAATATTTAATTTTTCATTTAGTACTTTATTCCAAAAATGAGATAGTTCGTGGAATTATTTTACATAAAAGACAAAATTAAGGATAGTTGTCTATTGATATCTTTTATAATAAAACAATTAAATCCCATATGGGTCAACTGCTTCATTTGGACACTCTTCTTTTGCTACTTTGTCTCCTCTAGCAACCTCATTTTCTTTTGTTGCTTTGTCCAATTCCTCAATGTAACTGGTCCACTAACTGATTTCTCTTACGATAGTCCTTCCTCTTGATGAGATGGTCACATTTCGCGCTATCTTGTGCTTGCAAAAATATGATTTCATTCATGCAGTTCCTACTGTAGTCTTCTATACAGTACTTTCCAGAAAAAAGATATGAATAGCAGGCTGCTCAATAGATTGATGGATGTCTTCTGAGGTTATAGCCTCAACCTTTTTTAGATAATCTAGCTCTGCATCCAAATTCTTTTGCAATTCTACCAGGTGTTGTTCTCTTTCAGGGAATTCATAAATACCTTGGGGAAGAGGCATGTGACACTTCTCGTGGGCCTCTTTCATCTTCGAGTAGATAGTATAGCATTTTTTAATGGTATTTCAGATTTCAACACTTAATCTATCACCACAATCTCGACAAAACTCGAGAACTCCAGTGTCCATGTCGAATTCCTCATCTGATGTAGCTCGTAGGTTTAAGGGAAAACCAGACTTTCCTATTCTCCATTGAAATTGTTGCTTGAGTTCCAACACATGCTGTGCATACTTGTCCTTTATTCTAAGAGCCTCAACTTCAAGAGATGTCATCTTTGTTATCATCTCTTTCATGCTGCAGACTTCTTCTGAGATCAGCACTAGTAGTTGATGATTTTACCTCTGTAGACCACAAGCTCAGTTGTAGAATGTGGCCAGGTCATCTTTATTCTCATTAGCTTCCTTGAGTTGTTCTAACAATGCAAACTTTTATTCTATCAATCTTTCCAACTCTGATATGTGAACTTTCAAGTTCTTTTGATCATCTTCTGAAATTGCAAGTTGCATTTCTAATGAATTCTTCTCATTTTCAAGCTGCGGGGCTTTTGAAGTTATTTCCAACTTCTCTTCTGCCAGCTCGTTATACTTCCTTTTTAACTCATTGCTCTCCAACACTTCTTTCTTCCTGTCATCTTTTATCTTAAAGCATCGCTCTCTGTAATTCTTCTTATCTTCAATTAGACGATTGACATTGGCTTTATTTTCCTGTGCTATAGCTACAGAGCAATCTGATGTGAATGTGGGGTCAGCGTCGGTCCCTTGGAAAAGTGTAGTCTTCGATACTCTGAGTTCATATAAGTTTTTCCCAATCTCTATTTTCCTTAATGTTCTTCCAATGATAGCCTTCTTCCGTTCATGAAAATACACGAAATCCAGGCTGGCCACCTGGCACTACTTTCTGGGGTTGTATGGGGTCAATGCTAATTCTTCCATATAAACAATCCCTTCATGAGATATACCTGGTCGGTCTAACTTTGGTGGATCCAAGTCCATGCTCTATGGACTGGCGGGTTTTGTTCTGGAGTTTTCTCAGCTTCTTCCTTTTCTTGCCTTTCTGCTAGCTCTGCTTGCAACATATTTGCTTCATCCACCAAGAGATTTTCTTCTTGCTCTTCTTGCAATTTAGTAGCTTGTTCCTAGAGGATCCTATCTTCCTCTTCTCTCAGGGATTTCACTTCCTGCTCCTTTTGGATTCTAGCAGCTTACTCTTTCTCTCGCCTTTTGGCTAGCACTGCTCTTATCCTGTTTGCTTCCTCCAACAAGGTTCTTTCTTCTTCTTCTCTCAAGGATTTTGCCTCTTGATCCTTTTGGATTCTAGCAGCTTCTTCTTCTTGTTGCAACTTAATAGCCTTCTCTTCATGTTGAATCCTTGCTGCTTCTTCTTGTTGAATCCGTGATGCCTCCTCTTATTGTGATTTGGCAGCCTGTTCATTTTGAAGCCTTGCTACTTCTTCATCTTGGTGTTGTTTGACAACCTACTCCTGTAGGATTTTGTCTCATTCTTCCAGTTCTACGTCTTTTGAACCTCCTAATTGGGATGATGTTGCCTCTTGTTCCAGATGTATCAGACCAACAGGCTTGGGAGTAGAATTCTTTCTGCCTTTCTTCTTGTAGCATTTCCCTAATTCTGTTAAGTTCTTGGCACTATGAAAGAACTCTTCATTCAGGTCTATAATATGGGTGTACTCAAAGGTAGTTTTGACATCAATAACATGTCTAGCAACTCTATGTATTGGAGAAAACTCACTATGGCTTTGGAATACAACAAATGACATATGACTACCAGAAATCTACTCAATTCAGAAAACTCACTATGGCTTGGGAATACCACAACAGACAGATGACTACCAGAAATCTACTCAATTCTTAAAACAATGCTATTATAAATGACAATATTAAAACAATGGAGAAATGTAACCAACCTCAATCCAACGTTTGATGTAGATCCCCATTGGAGCTTTCAATCCACACACGTCCAAGCACTTGTAATCTGCAAATTAGTCTTGACAACAAATATCTAACAAGTACATGTGATATATAAATAACATTAAGATCATCAATAACAATGGTCCATAATATCATAAGCAAATGCAACCCAATGTATAATAAATGACATTCACACCATGAATGGATGAGAATATGATTATTTCTATTAATGAACAAGAAGAAGTACAAAGTGATTCGACCTCTTGCCGACAACCAATCTGAACCAAGATCTAGATCAATCCACTTGTGCCTCCACCACTTCAATCCTCCATGAATGGCAAACTCAAACTAGAAACGAGTTTGGAAGGTGAATATAACTGGTTCACAACTACAAGGATCAATGAGTGCAGACTCAAGATAGGGAAAAAATTCACTAGATTTCCTTTACTATTCTCTTCTTCCTCCCGTCCATAAGCCATATGTGCTAAATATATAGTCCTCTCAAAGGTAGGTGAAAGGACTCATCGAGACGTTACTTGGGTAAATGGAGAGCCAAAGGTCACCCAATGACCGCTTTTTGGGAGTAAAAAGTAATAAAATAGTGGTTTTTACCATTTTACTTGATACCCGCGGGCTATAGGGATGCAACTCGCGGGTACGCATGCTATAGTGATGCAACATGCGGGTAGGAAAAAAAATAGGATAAACTAGTATCACTGAAGGATTAAAATGGATCCGAGTCACTGAAATGGATCCTACAAGCCAAAGAATGTTGATGCTCACAGGGTGGAAGATTTCTGTGTAACACATGCACCCTAATGTGCGAGGTCAGAGACTGAAAGTGGTACGATGGCCAAAATACATTATAAAACTCAGAAGTGGAGTGATGGAAACACAAGTGGAAAGAACAGATCACTTGTCATAATACAATAGTATCTCTGAATACATGTTAGTATAGTACAACAATCTGATACAATGGCCATGAATAGGCAGTACATAAGTAGATACATGTCATAAGTGATCATAGCCATGATCCCTCTATAGTAAGATATGCTCTTCTATTGAAAAGAAGACAACTGGTGCAAACTGGAGGTACAAACTGCTGAAATCTAAGAGGTGATATCTCAGATGTAAAGTCAAAGTCATATGTAGCATACTGAATGCCATAATCGCCTGGGGTCTTCTACACAAGTCTTTGATTGTGCAAGTCCCATCAAGTGAATAAAGGAGTTGGGGTCGAACTTGATGAGACATCGTCTGATTACCGATCGTTGATGTATACCGTTAATAGACCCGAGATGACCCACCGGTAATGAAAATGGGCATCAAGGCACAGAGCACAATCATCAAAGTGTGAATAAATGGGTTGAAGTCGAACTCTAGGATGAATCCATCGATCAGGGAACATTGATGTATTCCCAAAACTGTTGATGGCGAGAGAACCTGGCACTAATGATTGCAAGCCTCAAGGTGCTCAACCGAACTCTAAGCCTCAAGTCCCATAATAAATGAATTGAGGTCGATGGAATGAGACTAGCTGGAAGGAGGGCATTAAGGCATCCCCCATCAACCAACACAAGGTACCAGCAATGCTGAAAGATTTGGAAGATCTCAGGTGAAACAGACTGACTCAATAAGGATGGCCGACATGCAATAGTCAAGATATCTGAGGAGTGGATGACACTAGTTTCAGGATTTCCTTTCAACAAGAGCATGAGCAGATGGATAGACTCAGGCAGCATAGACTTAACATAAACTGCGCAATGCAGGAGGCATTCCAAAGGGATCCATAATGACTGGAATCTTAACCAATCGGTGGAGAAAACTGAGAAACAAGTACAGCTCCTAAGGCCCAACTATAGTCCCGACTCATAATGTATGGAGTGGAATGAATGCTCTGCTCAAAGGCAACACAACAACTACCAACAAGAAATAATGACCATAATCCTGTCCGTATTTTTGGAATATTTGATTTTTTTTGTCTTTTTCATATTTGGGAAAAGCTTGAAAAAGAATAAAATTGCTTATCGTACAAGTGAGGGAACGAGTGTCAAATAGCTAGTAGACTAGTCCCAAGCAGTCGAACATACCTATGCTCAATGCAAGGAAGTGCGTGCAGGATGTGGACACTCGAGGGTGTGTTCCCTCAGGGTCAAAGGGTCATCAAATTGTGAAGGGAAAATATATAAGCTCTGCAGGGCTCGACAGGGAAAGTGCTCTGGCACCAGGCTAACAATTGAGAAAGCGGGAGCCGGCACAAGGCTCAAGCGGCATGCAGGATGATGCAATGCAATCACAACATGATATAATTGAGGGGAGTCCTTAAGGGAGATAGCCATCATAAGACAAAGTAGAGTATGAGTCTTTATCGCAACGTCATGGCGTGACTACAAAGGACTCCCAATCCTGAGGACAAACAACGGCATGCACACCAAAATGCATAAGGGGGTTCTAAATAGGGTACCCATGTTTGGGAAAGCCCTACCACCACATGACAACACTTCTATAATAGTGTGAAGGTTTCGTGTCTGTCACAAAGCGGGGTCGCACCTAGGGTTTATGAAAATGGTCAACATGTCAAATGCATAATGCATGTGGAAATTGTAAAATTAGTCACAGCAGATCTAATGAACAAGTAAATCAATCACAACAGATGAACATAGAAAATATGGTGCAAAACTGTGCAAAACATGCAGCAGTGCTCTCTATCCCAGAAAGGGTGAATGAATTACAATAGATTACAATATCTGTCAATGAGCAATTCGAATTGACTAAGTAGGCCATTCGAATCACTAAATGGAGTAGCTTGACTCTATCTAGGAGTCCTCATCAATCATCGGTGGTGCTCATCAATCACAAAAACCAGTCATCCAGGTGTCAAACTGAGTCTAACTGAGTGTAATAAATGTAACTGAAGTGTGTAGCACTGATATAGGATCTGGAGGCTCAGTGGGGGCGCATGGGAGGCTAACTGAAGTCAGAACAAGTCACCTAATCAAACTGGAGGTCAAACGGAAGTGATACAGTCAGTCGGGAGTGAAACTAGCCTCAAATCAGGGAGAATCGGAGCTAACTGAATGTAACTGGAGTGAATCTGCAGTGGTAGGTGAGCAAGTGCGCCCTTCTCTGGCAGTAGGTGAGAAGAGGGCGCCTTTCAGCTTGGGAGGGATAAAACTCTGTGGTAAGTGGCTCCCGGGTGCTAGAGGAAGGTGGATAAGGTGCTGGAGGCATCAAACTGGTGACTGGGATGCATGCCTGTGCATGCAAGATCCTGAAATAGATCATATCCTGAAATAGATGATCCTGAAATAGATCATATCCTGAAATAGATCATGCAAGATCCTAAAATAGATGATGTATCCCGAAATAGATGATGGATATCCGAACAGAAATGGCATCTAACCTATATGCCAGGTGTGAAACATACCTGCCGTAGGTGTGAAATGAATTGGAACAACTCTCGTCGAGGAAATCTGTTGAAAAAACGTTACTCCATGACACGATATTAGTTCATAACGGCCCAAAATGGACAAAACTATAGAAAAGTGGGTCCAAAAAATTATAAATAGTAACAAAATTTAATAATTTTCAATTCATTTGCACTATTCACCATTTTGGAGTTGAGTGGTAAGTTTGCACCTGAAATTTCAAGCACCGATCATGGGAGCTACGAGCAACCGTTCAACGAACCGTCTGGAGCAGGTTAGTGGTCACTGCCATACCTTTTATTTAAGTGCTTTTATTTCAATTTTGGTCGGTGGGTTATTCTGTTTGGCCAAGCCCTAAATGGCTTTGGCGCTACCCGCGGGTTGTAAGTATGCGGGTCATGGGTAGGGCATCAAATGCGCAGTCAAAAAACTGACTGCCCGCGTCTGCCCATACCTGTCTACAATATAGCTCACGGGTAAGGTTGTGAAGAATTTTTTAAGCATGAAACTGACTAAAAATATCTTTATTTTCACTCCAGGATGGTTCTAGAGTGGAGGGAGAGAGAGAATGACCAGGTAGATGAGGCCGTGAGCAATGATTTGCAAGCACAATAAGCACTGCAAGCATGTGGCTTATATAAATACTGGAGTCTCAGGGGCTTAAGGGCCCAAAACCTACTACTCCGTCATTTGATCAACTATTGGGATGTGGATGCTCAACACTTCATCCTCAACGGGAAAACACTGACACTGGAAGTAGAGGATATCTATTTCATTACCGGTTTGTCCCGTAGAGGGAAAGTGTCCAGTCTTTGATCATGAACTGTGGGTGGTGGGATCACTGTGCAAGACTACATAGTACGGTACTATCCCTCTAACACACGACCAGTGGGAAGTTAGGTGCTGGTCAATCTCATAATGGACTTAAGCACAAAGATCATAGTGGCAACTCTGGTGCAGATCACAGGATCCAAAGCACTACATCAGGAATCCAGACCGGTGATGTTCTATGCATCACAATGCTTGCAGCCTACTATATTCAACTGGTGTACTACTCTGCTAGTGTCTATGAAGACACAACTGACAGAATGCAAAGAGGGGAAGGACAAAAACTTTGGGTATGGTAGCATCCTCTGTAGTTTCTTCTTTGAGAGGGTTCTGGGACTTAGCCCGAGGGTGGATGTCTCTCCTCATAGTCTCCGAGATCCAGCCCTGACCTGGTGGGCTAAGATACTGACATGACAGGGTGGTGGCCATCTGGCATCACCATATACTGAGGATTTCTTCCGTTGTTGGAACTGGCAGGTGATTACTATCGAGGACTACCCCTATGCGGGGATAGACTTCAGAAAGGACCGTGACATGCCGCTCCCACCAGGTGAAGCCTTCGGAGACATCAATGATTACTCTTTTGGTTTTGTGTTTTTAAATTTTTATGGAGTTTTTGATGATAGTTAGAATGCAAAAAATCTTTTTGGTGGTAATGTCATGTGCTAATGGGTGACTGTTTGCTTGCAGACAAAGGCCCAGTGAGACCTGAGGGTTTCCCGAGACATGGTCGTCGGGGTAGAGATGAGGTGGCAGTAGATGCTGCAGCAGGACACACACTACAAATGTTGTGGCACAACATATCACGGATGGTTGCTCGAGGACCACTGATAGAGGTAGCCCGATTATCGGAGGCTATGTAGCGCCAGGTAGTGGGTGTTCCTGGTGAGTGGGTGCGGTTACTTCAGCGGATGGCCAATGCAGTACAGTACTATTATGAGACACATCCCGTCAAGTCGGCAGCCAGACCTCCTCGGAGGGAGTAGATATCCGAGGGTCTCATCATTTTTTGTATCAATATGTATATTTTTGAGGGCTACGGGCTCCAGTCTTGTATGACACTGCCATTTTTGGACATACTTATATATATATACAACTTTGGTTCTCGGTTCTACTATATGTGTGTATGGTACAAATGTATGAATGTCTTTGTATTTATGTGCTTCATGAATGTGACAAATGCCAATCTAATACATAGTTAGAATATGCATCAGATATATAATTATGACTTTTTGGAATGTGAATATATGTAATGGAAACAAAATGTCTCTCCAAGAGTCGTACCTTAAGGAATATCCATAGTAATGCAGGGTCTCGTACACGATACTCCCCATTTAGCTAAGACACAACTAGTTGTGAATCTAGGTAGACTTCTAAAGACTGGATGTCATGTGATATGGAATCCCGAAGTAGCTCAACAACGGCACTATAATCAACCACATTGTTCGATGTAGGATTGAGACAAGCACCTTTTGAAAACACAACTAGATGGTCAGGTGAAAAGATAACCCAGGCAACAGAATCAAGCTACTGCGTATGTCGGCTAGCACCATCTGCAAAACCTAAGAATGTAGGACATTCTGCTGACATCTGTCAATCAAACAGAGGCTAATCAGCAGACCCGACAACCAAAAATGTAACCTAGACTATGTACAGAAAAAACTATACAATAGTGTGCAAAAGTATCAGCTCGAACCAAAGGTTCAAGAGTAATACCACTTGAGGTAGAGCCCATTTCTAGACTGCTTCAAGACAACTCCCTCGTAATATTCTAACTCATAAGCTTCTTTTTCCAGGACACATCTCACAATGTAAGGACCGTACCACTTGGGATTGAACTTCCCTGCCCCCACGGGTTCTTTAGCTTGGTCATACAAGAGTACCAAGTCACCTTCAGTATATTGCCGGGGATGGACATACCTATCATTTTGAACCTTGGCACGACGCTTGTTAACATCAATGGGCACAGTGGCATCTCGACGGTGCTCGTCAAGTTGCTCGAGGTGTACTAAACATTGCTCAATCTCCGTCGTATCAGGGAGGATCTCTATGGCTAGCTTGAGCGAAGGAATCTCGCATTCAACCGGTAAAAGTGACTCCACACCATGAACTAACTGGAACGGTGAGAACCCGGTGGCAGTCTTAACTGTGGTTCAATAAGCCCACAAAGCAGGATATAACATGATATGCCAATTGGTCTTGCTTTGTTGGATGGTACGTTGGAGAATGGTCTTTAAAGACTTATTGAATGCTTCAGCCTAACCATTCTCTTGAGGATAGTAGGAAGATGAGTGTTCCTGATGAAACCCAAGCTTGAGAGACAAATCCTCCATCATCTTATTTTGAAAGTGACTGCCATGGTCAGTGACAATCTCTTTCGGGATACCGAATCGAGCGATAATCTGGTTGAATACGAAATGGTTTGCAGTAGCACCATTGGATTTAACGGTAGGCATGGCCTCAGCCCATTTGGAAAAATAATCCATGGCCACAATAATATGATGATGCCCCCCAACTGAAGCTGGTTTGCAATCCATGAAATCTTCCCCCCACTTAGTGAAGGGACCGACGGTGACGACTGGATGGAGGGGCGCTGGATGCGAGTGTATGTTCCAAGATAACACCTGGAAGGGGTGACATCTCTTCACAGCATTCATTCAATCTTTAAATATAGTAGGTCAAAAATAACCTACTCGCATAATACGCTGGGCTGTAGCAAGCCCAGATAAGTGACCGCCACATGCCCCCGCATGGCAATCATTAAGTACCCATTCTGCTTCTTCGTGATTCAAACAATGACGAAGAATGGAATCCTTTCCTCAGTGACACAAAGTGTCACTGACGATAGTATAATATTTAGCGTGATGTCTCACACGCATGTTATAGCTTGAAATGACACCTCTTCGTCCGTGACGACACTTGTTTCCCTTGGTCGTATGACGACACTTCTTGAGATCAAGTTCAGTCACACAACAGGACATTTGTGGATGGAGGAGTCATTTGGGACACTAGAAATGGTTGAAATTACCTCATTCTTGACCCATTTGATGTATATGACCCTTAGGAACATTTTTCTAGACCAAACCATCTCCTGAAAATGAGCAGAAAAGCCTGTTTTTGGCCATTTTTCAATATGAGCGCTGGTACACAAGCATGATAGTAGCGTGTATACCCTATTGAGCGCGACTCCACTGTTATAATAGTAGCATCCATTTCCATGTGTACGCGACTTTGTCTATTGTAGAGTAGCGTACACCCCTGTTTTGGTCAAAATCTCGAAATTCGAGTAAGTTAAGTTGGTTGGGAAACCTCTTGAGCGGTTATAACTTCTTTTCCTCTTCCTCATTGACTATATAAGGAGGGTAGAAGGGTCATGTGAAGGGACCAAGCCCAATTACAAAGTTATGCTGGAGGAATGGAGACCCTCATTCCCCTCTCTTGTGCTTCAGTTTTGGTAAACCCTAGCACAGCTGATTAGAGGCTGGAATCCTTGGAGAACGGAAGCAGGAGACCTTGAATCTAGGTTTCGTGAAGTGCCAAGCTTGAAAGAAGGTATAACTGTATGTACTTGCTTTCATTCATTAATAAAGATCAGATGTTCTTCTCTTTCCAAATATGAACTATTAATGTGTCTTAGATTTGATTACTATTTGATTATAGTTTGATGTCTATTTATATTATGGATATCAGTCTTACATATGTAGTCAAATGTGTTTGAGAAAGGTATCAAGTTGTTTTGCAGGTCTGGGCATTGCGACACTAGATAATCATTGAAGAGCGAGGGAGGAAAAGATAGGATCAACCTTTTGAATAAGGTGCCTACATATCTAAACCCTAATCTCTTCATTTATTTGTTTTACTCACAGAATGCTTGTAATTCTATCTTTATCACCGTAAGTTGGTAGTTTCTCCCCTGAACTATAGGTGCATTTTCCCCACAACAGAATGGCGACTCCGCTGGGGAAAGCCTAACTGCTTAGGGGTATCCAAGGTCATTTCTTCAGTCTTGGTTGATGGTATTTATTCATTTTATTGATTAGGATCAGTCAGTAGGCTCTATTTGACCCTCCTTGGCTCTTACAGACCCTTCCTAGCCCTTGCAAACCCTTTGTGGACCCAGGTGTGGTGGTTTTAACCCCATTTTTCCAACTTTTTCCACTTGTACACTACTATTTGTACCACACAGTAGCGCCCATATGCTACTTTTCCTTTGCACAGTAGTGCCCATACTGATATGAGTGCTAGTTTCCTTCATACATAGTAGCGCTCAAAATCTGGGTTTGATTTTTTTGAGTTTTTGGGTTGTGGACCCAAATCTGGGGGCTGTGGCTGCATTTTTTGGGGTCCCTGATGACCCTAGGCTGAGTTAAACCACTGTAAGTGGTCTCCCATCCTTGTACTGATCCTACATTCATGGTTTTAACCTCTTTTGATCAATTTGGGCTTGTTTGGAAATTTTTGGGGCTTGTTGACCCAAGTTGGGGGGTTGTGGACCCGTTTGGTGTTTTGTACCCTAATTTGAGTATGACTGAACCTGCTTGCCCCACTTCCACTGGATTTGAAACCTTTTGAGTCTTCTTGACCCTGTTTGTATCTATTTGAGTGAAATTTCTCTTTTAGATTGGTTTTTTATCCTCCCTTATTCTTTTAGTTTTTCTTTTATAGTGAAAGCTCAAGTGTTTTGGCTGTTGTTCAAGACCTTGTTTGCATTGTTTATGTGCAGACCTGACTTTACCAAACCATACTTCTTCGTAGTTCATTTGCTTCGTTTGGGTCTAAAAGTAGTTTTTGTACTCTTTTACCAATGGTTGACATGCTTACATCAATAAGAATTTGAAAGTCATATTTGGTAGCTTTTACTGTTTCATAAAGAGAACCTGAAAGTTTCTTTGCTTTGTTTTGATAGTAGGTTAGTTTCAGTTTTGTTTCTTACCTTTGAAAAGCATAAAGAATTTTGATTCATTTTCTGAATAGAGTACCTTGCAAGTGGCTTAAAATATTTTAGAGTGCTTTGCATAAAAAAGAACAAGTTTTCTTTTGCATACCTATTTGCTTGAGTAGCTGCATTCTTAGGTTTTTAGTTTAATTTTACATTTAGACTTTATTTTTACCCCTTTTTTTTCGCATTCGAAATATTAAAAATTGCATTTGCACATGCATTCTAGATCAGAATTTTAAGACTTGCATTGAAAAGAAAAAGATTTGTTTGGTGGTAAATATTTCATTTTCAGTACTCTATCTCTATTATAACCACTCTCACACACCCACTACCTTTTTGAGTAAGCAAGTAACCTTTAAAATGAACTCTAATAAAATTTACTAGTAACATTTTCTTTTCTAGGTTACACTACACCAACTAGTCTTGGTTAGGATCTTGGGTTTAAAACACCTTAAACCACCCAAGATCACACATTACGCAAAAATCGTAGTTGGACTATCACAGGTAAACCCATTTCACTCAAAACTTGCCTGGGATCTATGCAGTAGGTCATTGCAAGATCAGATTGTTGGGAATACTCCTACTTTCTGTTTGAGCATACGCGAGGATTGGATTGCGTATTGGGGACTCTTTCAAGTTTCGGGCTTAGATACCCTACCCACGCTTTCTGATTCGACCGGTGACTGTTCTCCGAGGAGTTTTCGGTGTTGTGGTATCCTTAGTATCTAACTCTAGGTTAATACACAGGTGACAGCAGAGGGTATATCTGCTGTACCTAAGACAGACGTGGGAGGAAATCCCTTGCAGGTCTTTGGGAGGGCGGTTGGGTGATTCCAGCGCTTGCACCCTTAGTCATTGTATTGTGGACCCCGGGTAACTGTCTTTCTTCCTTCGTTGATCTGTTCTGGGCCCTCATCATCCCAGACTCTTCTCCGGAAGGCATCTGTTTGCCTGGTTTGATTTACCTAGGACCTTTTTTTAGTGGTGTTCTCTTTGTGCTACTTGTTTTAGTTTTCCTTAGAGAACTTCTTGTTCATTTGAGTAGGAAACTATGTCTAGCATTCCGGCGAGTGCCAATCAGGGTACCCCTGTTCCGCGGGATCCTTGTGCTATTCCATTCATTGGAAACATTGGTGCTCCCTTAATGGCTACTCTGAATCTTCCTAGATTCACTATTGGGCTGTCGGTTTGGTTGTTTTCCACTCTGAATGCCTTGCATGCTCCTGACGCTTCTTTTGTGAGCACCTCAAATCAAGAGCATCAGAACCCTGGGCCTTCTTTGCCAGTAACATCTTATCCTCCTCCTTCTACCTCATGTGGCGAAAGTTGCAATACTAGTAACCAGCAGTCTAAAAGGAATAGACGAGGGAAGAATAGGAAGAAGATGCCAAAACAAAGGGGCAAAAACCCAGCCACTGCAAGTCATGCTGGGGGCAAGCACCCTACCTCTGCAAATCATGCAGGGGGCACCTACCCAGCCTCTGGAGGTCATGCTGGGAGAAAACTTTTAGTCACTGAAAATCAAACTGAAAGTTTGTCCTCAACCACTATCAGTCATGTTGAGGACACGTCATTGATCACTGCTAGTCATATTAATGACAAGTCAACAGTTCCTGTGAGTCCTACTGGAGACACCAGATCAACCACTGCAAGTCATGCTGAGGGAGTTGACATTGTCGACAAACCAAACAAACGGAAGATTAAGTTCCCTTGTAAGTTTTGCGAGGGAGATCACCTTACTTACTTGTGCCTTGTACTTCCAGAAGTGCAAAAAGTGTGGTCCTTAGTTCAAAAGTCTGATGCTTCTGAGAAACCAGCCTCTGAGAGTCATGCTGGGGGCAAGCTGTCAACCAATGCTAGTCATGCTGAGAGTACTGACGTTGTAAAGGAGTCTAAACCTATAGGACGGAAACCAAAGCTTCCTTGTAAACTTTGTAAAGGAGATCACCTTACTCACCGATGCCCTTCCATTCTAGAGGCACGAAGAGTGTGGTCCATGTCTGAAGGAACCTTTGTTCCTGAGTTGTCTATAGATTCCCTGCACTCAGATCAACCTGATCGAATCGATGCAATCTTCAACCGATCCCATCAGTCCTTCAGAGATTGATGCACCTACTGCTGAAGTCTTCTGCATTACCAGTTTGGATATTTCTGAAAAAGGGGGCACTTCATCTATGCCATGTGAACCCCTACCAAGCCCTAGGATTGTTTCCTTTGATTGGAATAGTCTAGCCGAGCCTCGTCTTCCTTCTTTGACACCTTTCCAGATAAAGGTTGATATCGGGAACCATACGGTCAATCGATGCATTGTTGATGAAGGTGCTTCTATTAGTATCTTATCCGCTTATGCTTGGAGAGATTTGGGTTTCCCTAATGTTATTCCAGCTGTTAATTGGTCGTTGACCTTCGATAAAAGACCTAGTGAACCGTTTGGATTCCTCCGTCAGGCACCTGTTACTTTGGGTGGAAAAATAGTCTTAGTTGATTTTATGGTTTTAAAGGACCCTATGGATTTTGATATGATCCTCAGGCGTGATTACGTTTATGCTATGCATGCTGTGGTGTCTACCTTCTTTCGTGTGATGCACTTCCCTCATAACGAAAGCATCGTCACTATCGACCAGCTTGCATTCGTTGATCCTCCTTATTACCCAACTGTAGACCAGTCAGGTCCCTCGTCATTAGGCACTACTATGTCACATGGGAATTATGTGGCATATTGTTCCTTGAGTTCAAATGCTACTGAGAAGAAGTCTCTGAGTTCATGCTTACCTTCTCAGGACTTGGTCCTAGCTTTTGACAAAGTGACACCTCCATCTGAATGTTTAGATATGTGTTCTATCTGGGATGATATACATCCTTCCGATGAAGTTTTCCTAGAGTCCATAGTACAGTCTACCATTCATTTGGATGTTGATCTAGTCACAGTTATGTCCAGCCCTGGTTTGACCTTAAAGTCTGATCTTCCTACTGTTGAGTCTTTGGACTCTCCTATAGATCTGCAAATCGATGTTCCTGCTGAGTTTGATTCTGCTTCTAGAATTTTCAACTCCCGTGATGATGAATTTGTTCTTGCAGATTCCATCATGTCCTTCAACTTTGATCTTCATCCTGAATTTGATCTTGTTGATTATAAGTCCTCGGGCTTGGGTACCATAGAGTCTTCATTTGAAAACTCTGCCTTGTTTATGCCTGTTGTTGATAATAGTGAAGTTGAAAGTATTTCTACCACAGTGACTTGTATCGGGTCTTTCTTTACATATGTTTTAGATATGATCCTGGTACTAATGTTTCTTGGAGACAAGATTCTTAGCTGGATGTATACTTGCTTACTGGTTCGTTTCGACACCTTGTGCAACCATGTCAGGTATATTCGGAACCTTGCATATAGGTTTAGGCTTCCCCGCTGTTATGTTGCATTGGAACCTTTTGCCATCCGAATTCGCCATAGGGTCGAACCTGTTGGATATTGGTGTGTTAGCCATCTCTTTATGCATTGTGCACCAGTCCGACAACAGAGCCTACCTAACATGGGTCACCCTAGTCAGCACCCTTATGCCATTCTGGTGCCCATGCTGAGTTTTTCTCATAGGTTCAGGAGCCTTTTTAGATTTACCATGACTTTGAGAAGAAGCCTCATATCTTTCTTCCTCATATATTTCTGGCCACCCCTGATAAGGCTCCCATCTTTGTGTTCAAATTGTATATGCATCTGTTATGATCCCGCTTGTGCTAATGAGCCTGAAGCCGGCTTCCACGCTTTTAGCTCGTTATATAAGCCTCCATCTCTGATCTCATTTTCGCTAAGCCCAGTATCATTTTTCCTTTGCAATTTAACACCTTTTACCTGGAGGAGACACACCCTGAGTGTCCTTATCTTGCTAATGTTCCTTCCATTAGGCATAGCTTTGTTCCATGCGCTTGGAGCTAGTTTTGCATGTCCCTGACACTCGTCTCCTCCCATTGCGAGCATTCTTCTGCCTTCACTTCGAGCTCGTTAAAAAAAGTAAGTAGGTTTCGAGCATTCTTCTTTTACTTCGAGCTCGTTAAAAATAGTAAGTAGGTTACGAGCAGTCTTCCACCTTTCCTTCGAGCTCGTTAACAACAGTAAGGAGGCTATGAGCATTTCTTTCATCTTCACTTCGAGCTCATTAAAAACAGTAAGGAAGTTGTGAGCATTTTTTGTATCTCCTTTGAGCTCGTTAAAAACAGTAAGGAGGTCATGAGTTTACTTTTCTGGACTCGTTAAACCTTTACGGAAAAGATCCCTATGGAGTTCTTTTAAGCCCTTTTCAGACTCCTTAAATAGGAAAAGTTTGTCGAGCATAGTTGTCTATTCGGGCTCATTAAAATAACTGAACCGACATCAACTTAGGTATAGAATTACCCCTTTTCGGGCCTTGGTGGATAATTTACAGAAAAGGTATACTCTAGGTATACTCTTGTATGCGCTAGAAGAGTTATTCTTCCATCATTTTACACTTTTTCAGGGAAGGAGACTAACTTTACGACAAAGGACCTTTGGAGTCGTCTTTAGGGTTTTCAGACTCTCGAAATGTGAAAACACCAAGCGAGCACATACCAATCCGGGCTCGATATAAAATCCACGGATAGGTGTATAGAGGATTGTTTAAGTTTTTCAACTCTATAAGCAAGAAAACACCGCCGAGCATAGACCAATCCGGGCTCGATATAAAATCCACGGATAGGTGTATGGAGTTTTTTTCTAGGTTTTTCAGACTCCTTAAATATGAAAATACCATCGAGCATGCTTTAGTTCTTTGTCAAGCTCATTAAAAAATGAAAAAGGAAAGGGAAGGGAAGAATGTCAAAATATCTTTCAATATGATGGTAGCAAGTCAACTATCTCCTTGAACAAAGCACCTGTTTTGAGTCTATCAAACAAGTTGGGTTCTAGTGTTGGCCTTAGGGTAAACTTGATCTCAGAGTTCTTACTCCTCCGTTTGGTTAGTCTTCCAATCATATGGAGAATCTGTTAATGTCTCCTACATTGCAGACTTGCGTAGTGGTCCCTTTGTGTTCAAAGCTGCCTAAGTCACTCTTGTGTCGTGCTCACTGTTCAAGGATATAACCTGTGTCGGCCATTCCGTAGTTTCCTTGACCTCATGTGTCAGCCATTCCTTAGTGTCAGTATGTTTCATCATGTGTTTAGTCCTACTCCAAATCAGCTCATACCTATTTGACTGTCCCTCGTGTTAGATGATGGAGGATGCATTAAGGCCTCCCTTCCAACGGACTTCTTCCCATCGAATTCAGCTCATTGTGCTCTAGGAATGAAGTTTAGAGTTTCGGTTAGTACCTTGGGGATTGCAGTCATTAATGGCAGTTTCCCTCGCTATTGGATAGATGGGAATACATCAATGTCTCCTATCCAATGGATTCTTCAAGTGTTCGACGACAAGACCACTTATTCGCACTTGTTTGAATGTACTAGGTACCTTGGGTTCCATTTTCATTATTGGTGGACACCCTCGCGTTTGTTAACGGTATACATCAATGACCGGTAATCAAACGATACCTCCCATGTTCGACATCAACTCATTTATTCACATGGATAGGTTTGTACCTTGGGTTGTTTTTGCATGAAGACCTTGGGATCCTCGATAGCATCACCTCATTTATGTTATCGCCCAAGTTGTGCAAGACTGAGCCACACTCTTTTTGGGCTCTTGATGAGACATAGATCCAGCTTGTTCTCTATGGCTATGTTCTCCAGTTTTGACATAGATCCACCTTGTATTTATGTGGCTATGTTTACACTTATGTTCCTCATGGATCCACACTTGTATTCTAGTGGCCATGATATATGCATCAGTATTTTGGATCATTATTGTATCCTCTTGGAGGTCATGTTCCACTATTTGAACATGGACAGTTACCCCAAGGATAAGTTTGTCTGACATTTCCTTTGCTTTCAGGTGCTTCATTTGAGCCTATGATTCTTGGTTTCTCCTTTCCTCCACGATTCAACTCTTCTTTATTTATAATGTATTTCGGCCATCGTTTCTCGTACTCCCTCTGACCTCATACATTAGGGGGCATCTGTTATAGCTTGAAATGACACCTCTCCGTCCGTGACGACACTTGTTTCCCTTGGTCGCATGACGACACTTCTTGAGATCAAGTTCAGTCACACAACAGGACATTTGTGGATGGAGGAGTCATTTGGGACACTAAAAATGGTTGAAATTACCTCATTCTTGACCCATTTGATGTATATGACCCTTAAGAACATTTTTCCAGACCAAAGCATCTCCTGAAAATGAGCAGCAAAGCATGTTTTTGGCCATTTTTCAATATGAGCGCTGGTACACAGGCATGATAGTAGCGTGTATACCCTATTGAGCGCGACTTCATTGTTATAATAGTAGTTCCCATTGCCATGTGTACGTGACTTTGTCTACTGTAGAGTACCGTACACCCCTGTTTTGGTCAAAATATCGAAATTCGAGTAAGTTAAGTTGGTTGGGAAACCTCTTGAGCGGTTATAACTTCTTTTCCTCTTCCTCATTGACTATATAAGGAGGGTAGAAGGGTCATGTGAAGGGACCAAGCCCAATTACAAAGTTATGCTGGAGGAATGGAGACCCTCATTCCCCTCTCTTGTGCTTCAGTTTTGGTAAACCCTAGCACAATTGATTAGAGGCTGGAATCCTTGGAGAACGAAAGTAGGAGACCTTGAATCTAGGTTTCGTGAAGTGCCAAGCTTGAAAGAAGGTATAACTATATGTACTTGCTTTCATTCATTAATAAAGATCAGATGTTCTTCTCTTTCCAAATATGACCTATTAATGTGTCGTAGATTTGATTACTGTTTGATTATAGTTTGATGTCTCTTTATATTATGGATATCAGTCTTACATATGTAGTCAAATGTGTTTGAGAAAGGTATCAAGTTGTTTTGCAGGTCTGGGCATTGCGACACTGGATAAGCAGTGAAGAGCGAGGGAGGCAAAGCTAGGATCAACCTTCTGAATAAGGTGCCTACATCTCTAAACCCTAATCTCTTCATTTATTTGTTGTACTCGCAAAATTCTTGTAAGTCTATCTTTATCACCATAAGTTGGTAGTTTCTCCCCTAAACTATAGGTGCATTTTCCCCACAACAATGGCATCGCTCGTCTCGTGAATAATGCGGAGGAAACTTCAAAGTTTGGAGATATCTAATGACATCCCCATACCAAGGGTCCTTGGTTGAGATAAGAAATAGGTGTTCATCCAAAAATGAATCTTCATGAATGACATCCTCATCAAGCCATGAAAGGTCCAACATAAGCTCGACGAACACCAATGATTTTACAGACTTTGCAGAAGCAAACTCGAGATCAAATTCCTGAAGGATCACAATCCATTTATTATACTTACCCCCGATAAGGCGTCGTGATAGCACAAACTAAAACGGATTGATATGAGCTACAACAGTGGTTGTTTGAAGCAAAATGTAATGCCGTAACCGCTGGACTGCATGAACAATCGCAAGTGCCAGGTTTTCTACGTGGGTGTACCTTAGTTCAGCGTCTACTAAATTTTGACTAAGATAATAAATAACATGCTCGATGAGCGCATCATCTACCTGAACCAAGACCATGCCAATAATTGTTAACACCCAAAAAGTGTTCACTACCTCATCTACCTCATTACGTGGCTCATTTATCCATTTTCCTACCATATTTCCCTTAAAAACCCAAAAAATCCCACTAAAAAGCCTCCAAAAGGCCACAAAACCATCAAAAAAGCCTCAAAAAGTCTAAAAAACCCCTTTTTCCTCCAAAAATATCCAAAATTCCTCTAAAATAGCAAAATCCCTCTAAAAAGGGAATAAAAAAATATAAAATAATGAGGAAAAAGAGGAAAAAAACCCTTTACAGCTGCCTTAAACCATATGGTTCCCAAAACCATGGGCCAGCACTCCACCACCAAAAAACTATAAATAGGTGATGGAGATCCCTCATTCCACATCCACAATCAAGTATACCCTTACTCTGCCAAAATCTCTCTTGAAACCCTAGCTCACCCTTGAGCCACTTTCACCTTGAGAGCCCCTTTTGGCCCATTTCCACCATTGGAGAAAGAGAAGGAGCACATTGGAGCTTGGAGCAACCCTCTTGGACATTGCAAGAGCTTCACCAACCTTCACATTGGAGGTAATATTAATACAAAAACCATTATTTACATCTTGTTGTTTATGTTTCATGCACATGTTTTAGAGTAGTTTATATTTCTGTTTTAGCATAATAATTTACATTTACTGAACTGCTACTAAGGAGTCCATTCTCCTTAGTAGGTGCTCATTTGCACAAGCTAGGGGTAAAACCCTAGCTACAGTTTTGGCAACTCCCCTAAGTTTGAATTTCTGGTTACAATTTTTTAAATCTTTTTTCTGTTCGGCTATCCCTTTTGGCCGCCGTATACCGCATTTTTTCCCCCAACAGTCGCGTCCCGACCGCGTCTTTTAGGCACTTACCTGCGACCCAACCACGACTCTCAGACTGTTTCCGGCGACCTGCCGACCGATTTCAGTCTCTTACCTGCGATTCAGCTGCGGCTATTAACCTGTTTGATCCAGTCTAACTGCGGCTATTTCCCTGTTTTCGGCGTCCCGCCTGCGGCTCTCGTCCAGTTTCCCGCAACCCACCGGCGTCTTTCCTGCGTCCCTCCTGCGGATTTCGGCCAGTTTCCCGCAACCCGCCGGTGCCTTTCGGCGTCTTTCCTGCGACCCTCCTGCAGCTTTCGGCCAGTTTCCCGCAACCCGCCGGCACCTTTCGGCGTCTTTCCTGCATCCCGCTTGTGGCTTTCGGCCAGTTTCCCGCAACCCGCCGGCGCCTTTCGGCGTCTTTCCTGCGTCCCGCTTGCGGATTTCGGCCAGTTTCCCGCAACCCGCCTAGGCCTTTCGACGTTTTTCCTGCGTCTCGACTGTGTTTTTCAGCCCAGAACCTGCAACCCGCCTGCGACTGTTCATCTGTTTTCCGCGGTCCGACCGCCCAGATTTGCCCAAAACCCGCGGTCTGATTTTCTGCAAATTTTTCCCTGTTTTGAACCCAGAACTTTGCTGCACTATTTTCTGCACCAACACAACCCTCTGTCCTACCTACAGCCACCCTTCCTTACACCATTTTTCTGCAGTTTTTATTTCTGTTTCATTTACAGAATCATTTTTACATTTTCAGCACTTTACATTGGAAAAAGAAAATTGTGCATTTTAAAAGTTCATTTCTGTATTTTTATTGCTAGATAGAAAGTTGCCCTCCCTAGTGGCACTTTCTACTTGGGTTCATCATCATCTCATGACCACACACTCTGTCACATAATTCAAGTGAGCCTTAAAAAACTATCTAACTCAACCAATATTCTAACCCCACTTGGGGAACACAAAAGAATCTTTGTAGTTAGGTAGAATCGGGGGGATAGGCTTCCAATAGCACCCCTCAGTTACTTACACTTGAGACATAGTTGTTGTCCAATTAGGGAACTAAAATCCCCTAGTACTTTTTGGCACGGTCACAACCAGTTTACCAGAGGGCCTCTCCCCTAGGAGGGTTGAATTTGCGAGACTAGTTCTGGAGGCCTGAGTGGAATATCGCACTCCATTCAGTAACCGAAGGGCTACCTTTCGCAGTTCTCGGGATATCCATGTATTGGGGTATTGCGGTAAAAGGACCAAACGGCAGATTCACCTTTCTGGATGTGTCATGAACGGGGTATCTTAGTTGCCATTCTTCTAGGATTGACTACCCGGTGTCCCTCCCGGTAGGGGGACATCTTAGCCACTTGGCTTTCCTATTCATATTTTCTGACTTGGATTTCATCACCTTGCTGAGGATATGTCTAGTTGAGTCAGAATACTTTTTAGTTAGGTGTTTGCATTCTCCCTTACCTCCTTTTGGTCTAGTGAGTTCACCATTTTTTATTTTTAGGAAACCTGCTGCTTGTTGGTATTCTGACCATTCTGTTGACACTCCACCTATTGTAGCATAGTTGTTACAGTGGGTGTTTTGAGTTGGTTGTTGGCCTGAGTGCCTTTTTTTTTGAGCTCTCCTTCTGCACACTCGGTTGCATTAGGGTTTTTGAGCTATTTTTTACTCACCTCAACCCACAGAGATTCGACATCATCTGTCACCATTGAGTCCCTGAGACAGTCTCGGCGCCTCAGGGGCGAGCCCCCACAACACGGTTCACTTGACACCACCCGTCATCGCCACAGATCATCATCACTTGATACCACTTATCACAGATCTAGAGCCTTGTCACTTGACTCCACTCGTCAACGGCATAGGACTCCGTCACCAGATATTGACGCCCCTTACTTTACCTCCGATTCTGAAGAAGAGTCTGAGAACCCTATTTACACTGCCCCTACTAGCCCCATGGCTGGCGTGAATTCCACTCCTTTCGTTGTAGGGACCATTGGTGGCACATCCACCACTACACCAGTTACCACACCTGCTCTGGGAATGCCCTTGATGGGGGCCACATCCACCATCCCGGTCACCATTCCCATTCCCGTAGCTAGCATACATACCACCACTCCACCAGTGACTCACACTACCCATGGTGGTGTAGGCCCATCCTATACTACCTTAGTTCCCCCACTTGGGGGCAACATTCCCAACCCTACCCCTCTACTTGGGGGCATGGGTCCCAACTTGGTCCAACCCACTCCCGTGTCACATCCTTCTTCTAGTCTGCCATTCATGGCTAGCCTCAACCTACCTGACCTAGCCAGACTGACCAATGATCCTATCTGACACGACCCTGCATGGCCTCACATGCCTACCAAGCTCCCCTCTGACATCCCTAAGTTCGAGGGCAAGGCGGGTGAGGACCCACAAAACCATATCATGTCCTTCCATCTATGGTGTTCCTCCAACTCCAGAGTGGATGACTCTATTCGCCTCCATCTGTTACCGCGCACCTTCACTGGCTCTGCAGCCAAGTGGTATATCGAGCAACCCCATGGGACCCATGCCACCTTTACTTCCCTTGCCTCGACCTTCCTAAGGTTCTTCCAGTTACCTGTCCGCTATGACGCAGGCGTTGAGATCCTCCTATCTTGCAGACAAAACACGGCTACCCACATCACGGACCACATTCATGAGTGGCGTAGACGCCGTAGCTTATGCAAGATCAAATTAGACAACCGTATCTTCCTAGATTGGTTCCTCAAGTCCCTTCTTCCTATTATTGCTAAGGATGTAGCTTCCGAAAGACCCCAGTCTGAAGAAGAGGCCATCCTTAAGGCACAGCAGTTCGATCTCATTTACGCCAAGTCAGGTTATCTTTATACCATTATACCTGACGCCCCTCACGGTGAGTCCTCCCATCACGATGTGCCAGGGGCATCCCACGCTGTAGACGGCATCATTAGTCGTGTTTCTTCGCATCCCCAACCCTTTACCATAGCACGTCCTACCCCGGGCCCCGACCTTTCGCGGGCCACCTCACAGTCTGGGGCCACCAACTCATATGCTCCTATGACACATCACCATCACTCCCATGGACCCACCTATCCACCTCAGTGCTTCGGTCATGCGCCCCCTGCTTATAACCCCCCGGTCGCACCTCAGCCCTATTACCACCAGCTGGCTGCACCAGCTCTTGCGCCTTCTCAGGCCCAACCCGCTTATTACCACTAGCAGGCTGCACCAGCTCCTGCGCCTTCCCAAGCCCAACCAGCTTATTATCCGCCATAGGAATCCCCTGCGGCCAACCCACAACCTGCTTCGCAGACATATCAGCAACCTCCTCAAGGTGGTGCACCTGTGCAACCTCCACCTACATACCATCCACCGCAGCCTGCTCCTGCACCTGCACAACCTCAAAACCCACCTGCTGCTCAAGGGCAAGTTTATGCCCAAAACAACCCGCAACAAAACCAAAACAACAAGCGCAACCAGGGCCAACAAAACCGCGGCAAGGGCCATAATCGTGGGAACAACCAACCTACAGACCAAGGTGGTCAACCGGATAATCCCCCAGATAACAATAATGCGGCCCCCGCTAACCAAAACCCTGATCGCCTGCCCAAGAAGGCTAAAAACCCCAACTTGCGAACAAACCATCCTTGTTCTATTTGCGGGGTCTATGGCCACTACACACATGCTTGCCCACACTTGGAGCAAGATCGCCAACTTTGGGTTGATGAGGCCCATCGCCAAGGGCATGCGGCTTCTCAAGCACCGCCCAACCCCCCCCAACCTTAGCAGCCACCTTTGGTGCTGCAAAACCCCTTACCAACCCAAGGCGTGGTGAACACTCAACCATTGGCCCCCCCTCAAGCCAACACGCAACCCCAACAACAACAGATCACATACGCCGCTCCTGATCAACCCATGTTTGACTCAGGTACCCACCACTTGTTGATGATGTCTTCCGCTGATGTCAACCTCCAGACCCGTTGGAACCAATATGGATCCACCTCTGAAGCCCCTCCCACTGATAAAACCCCTAACGCTCATCCCACTGATCAAGCGTTACGTATCCCCCCCCCTCCGGTAGATGGCACTTCCAAAGCATCTCATTTCCCACTTCGCCATATCAACAACAACCCCAATGCGCGCACTGCGTCAAACTACAACATTGTAGACGACCTAGCCCAATCTCCCGCAACCATGTCTGCGTTAGAAGTATTGAAGAACTACCCTTCCCAGCGCAATACTTTACTCTCCGCCATTGGGGCTATTGACCCTAATGATTCGAATTTGATGGCATTTGATTTGGACCAGTCCGAACCACGCCTGCCTTCCACCTTAGCATTCCAAGTTTCTGTTTCCGTTCGGAATCTTGTCATCCATCGATGCATCATCGATGAGGGTGTCTCCACATGCGTTATGTCTACATTCGTATGGTAGAAGTTGGGATCCCCTACCCTCCAGCAGTCCACCACTGTGTTACGTGCCTACGACGGTCGTTCGGCTCAGCCCCAAGGTCTCCTAGCCAATGTCCCTGTCCAGTTAGGTGTTAAAACCGTCCTCATTGATATCGAGGTCATCAATGCCCAGCTTGATTACAACCTCTTACTCGGTCGCAGCTACATGTATGCTATGCGGGCGGTCGCTTCCTCTGTCTTTCGTACCATGATGTTCCCCCATGATGGACGCGTGGTTAAGATCGACCAACTCACTTACTATGATCCAAATGCTCCCGCTGCACCCGAAAATGTTCTCCCCATGGTCGAACAACTAGTCAGTGGTGCTGCTACCTCATTTGTTTCCTCTTTGGGACCTGGAGTTTACTCAGACCCACCGATGACATCCACCTTCCAATCCATTCCTCCCCCGTCATCTACACCTGAACTGTCTGACTTATGTACCCTATCCCACGATAACCAAACTCCTAACACTCAACCACCCTTGTTTCCTAAACCACCATTGGTACCTAGCCACATTGGGGTTACACCTATCCATACAATCCCCTTTCTATTCCCTCCCTCGGGAGTAGTAAGCGCCCCGGTCATGACTACCCTTAGCCTCCCTGGGCTAACCTTGGGATTACCAAGCGTCATCCTCCAACCGGTCCAACCCATGGCTACTACCACTCATCCACCCCCTGGTGTCTCTACCCCTTCGTCCTCCATGAACCCTCCTCCTACTCCCAAACCCATTGGGGGTAGAGGTCCCCAACCTTACACTGCTGTACCACCTCCCAAGACAGTCAAAAACCCCCCAGTATTTCGTGCTCCTCCCAAATGGTCATTGTGCGACAAGTTAGGCCATGCGACTCACCAATGTCCACAGTTACCTGCATTACAGGAACACATGCAGATGCTTGACGATGACCCCAGTTTCCCGGTTGTCAAACTAGATCCCACCCCCAATCCTAAAGACAAATCACTGCGCACTAACCACCCCTGTTCCATATGCGGTATTTACGGGCATTATTCACATCACTGTCCCGATCTCCCCGATTATAGAGCAGCTCTCTATGAGATGAACAATCTGGATCTTGAGACGGCACCAACCACTATTGAAGAGATTCAACCCCCGATCTCACCACCTTTAAGGGAGGTCAACACCATTTACATGATCTCTTCCACTACCATTCCCACGTCAACCAATTTGATGGCCCAAACTTTCCGTACTGATGAGGAGATTCTTGAGGCACTCATTGCCCCGAAGTATCCCTGGGATGACATGCACCATCGTTCGTATTTCCTCCCAGAAGCATCTTCCTCTAGCACCGCTACCTAATTTGCGGTTGAATCCAAAGACTTCCTTCCCACCAAGGTCGACTGGTTCAAGCACCCTATTCCTACTCCTGATGCCTTTGAGGAAGGTAACATGGCTAACATCTCACCTGTCATCCAAATTGATATCGCTGCCCCCGGGAGTGCCCCTGAACTCATCACTTTAGGAGCCTTCTGCAGTAAGCAAGAGATTGAGGAATACACTAACCTCTTCAGAGAGTTCCGTGATGTCTTTTCCTGGTCCTATACCGAAATGCCCGGTCTTGACCCCGCCATTATAGAGCACCACATTGACACATGGCCTGATGTACCCCCCGTCCGTCAGAAACAACGTCCCATTCATCCCTCAAAGCTCCCAGCTATCAAAGTAGAGATTGAGAAACTACGCAAGGCATGATTCATTTATCCTATTGCCTATACCACATGGGTTTCAAACCCCGTCCCCGTTAACAAAAAACAAGGCACCATTCGAGTATGCACTGAATTCCATGATTTAAACCGTGCTTGTCCCAAGGACAACTTCCCCACGCCATTTATTGACCAGCTCATTGATGCGTGTGCGGGACATGAAGTCCTCTCTTTCATGGACGGTTTTTTCGGATACAACTAGATTCGGATCCGTAAGGAAGACCAGTACAAAACTACCTTTACAACCCCATGGGGCACCTTTTCCTATCGCGTCATGCCTTTCGGCCTAAAAAATGCTGGTGCCACCTTCCAGCGGGCCATGACCTATTGCTTTCACTACTTGGTCCATATCCTACTAGTCTATCTTGATGATCTTACAGCTCGTTCCCGGAAACGATCAGACCACCTTAACGACCTTCGGCAAGTTTTTCTGCGTTGTCGCAAATACCAAATCCGCTTGAACCCACACATGTGTGTCTTTTGCGTTCCGGCAGGCCGATTGTTGGGTTTCATTGTTTCCCAGAAAGGAATTACTGTTGATCCCCTAAAAGTCCAAGCCATCTTAGACCTTCCCGCTCCTCGCATGCTCCGGCAGCTCCAAAGTCTGCAGGGGCGATCCAATTTCCTTCGACGCTTCATCCCTGATTACGCCACTACCATTCACGTTTTCTTGCGCCTACTCTGTACCCACATACCCTTTGTCTGGGATGAGCAAGTAGAAGCCGCATTCGAAGCCCTCAAGAAAGCTCTCACGCAAGCTCCCTTGATCTCCCCTCCAGATTTCTCTCAGGACTTCATCCTCTACGTCTCGGCATCCAAGCACGCTGTGTCTGGAGTCTTGGTTCAAGAAGACGTCTCCCACCAAGAGCATGTCATTTACTACGTTAGCCAAACCTTGTCTGGTCCCCCCATACGTTACCCATATGAGGAGAGACTAGCCCTAGCTGTGGTCTTTTCCATCCAAAAACTGTGACACTATATCTTACTTAGTCATACCACAGTCGTTGCTGAATCCAACCCCATGGTCTATCTCCTAAATCGGCGGCTACTGCAAGGTCGTGTTGCTAAATGGGTCATTCGAATCCAGGAATATGACCTCACTTTCCGAACACCTAAGAGCACTAAAGCCCTTGCGCTTTCCTAGCTCATCACTGATCTACCTTCCCTTCTCCCAGCCCCACAAATCTCTGACGAGTTACCCGACAATCACTTGTTCACTATCTCGTCTGATGACCCATGGTACGGTGATATTTTGTTATACCTGCACACGCAGAAGTGCAGACCCAAAGTCACCTGTAATGAATGTCGTCGCATCCATCACCAGGCCTCTCGATATCTCCTCTTAGGCGATGTCCTTTACTAGCGAGGGGTTGATACCATTCTTCGTCATTGCCTTACACACGAGGAAGCTGAATACTTCCTTAACGACTGTCATAGCGGTTCCTGCGGCGGCCATTTCTTCGGGATGGCCACTACCCAAAAGGTCATCCGCGCAAGATACTTCTAGCCCACACTTTTCACCGACTGCATCACTGCGGTCAAGCATTGCCATAACTGCCAACTTTTTTCCCCCAAGGCCCGGACACCACCTGCTCCGTTACATCCAGTCATCACCGTTGGTCCCTTTTATAAGTGGGCCATCGACTTCATGGAATGTAGACCCCCTTCTGCCAATGGCCACAAGTACATCATTGTCGCCGTGGATTACTTCACCAAATGGGCTGAAGCCATGCCTACCTTCAATTGTACCGCTGACACAGCTGCCTGTTTCTTTTTTAACCATGTTATCACTCGATTTGGGGTTCCTAAACAGTTAGTCTCAGACCATGGTTCACACTTCGAAAATTCCGTTTGGCGTGAGTTATCCACCCTACTCAAATTTGAACATCAGTTCTCCTCTGCTTACTACCCCCAAGGGAATGGCCAAGTAGAGGCCATTAACAAAATCCTCAAAACCATCCTTCAACGCACCGTTGACCGACACAAGTCCAATTGGCACCACATGCTCTTCCCCGCCTTATGGGCTTACCCTACATCCACCAAGACCACCACTGGTTTTACCCCATTTCACTTAGTTCACGGCGTAGAGTCTGTCCTCCCCATTGAGTGTCAGATACCTGCCTTACAAATCACCATCGAGCTTCTCCCCGATACCTCCCCACTCGAGCAACATCTTCTATCCCTCGAACAAGCCAATGAAGACCGTCGTGCCACTCTCCAAACCATTGAAGCTGCCAAGAACTGCTCCAAAGCTGGTTATGACAAACACGTACACCCTTGAACTTTCCGCGAAGGGGGCCTCATCCTCGCCTATGACCAAGCCCATGACAAAATCGGCAAAGGGAAGTTTGAATCCATGTGGCAAGGCCCTTACATTGTGCAGACTTGTCTCGGCAAGGGGGCATACATTTTAGCTGATTCTGAAGGTCACCCTTTGCGCAACCCTCGTAATGGGTTGTATCTCAAACGCTTTTATCCCTAAATCACACGCGGCCTCATTGGTCCGCATTGTACAGTTTGCTCTCTTTTTTGTTTTTCACCTTTTTTACCACGATGTTACATTCCTCATTTTTTGCATGACCACAGATGGACCATCTTTCACCTCACTATACTGGCTTCGTCGATGGAGCAAGCCGCTGGTCTCCCAACTTGGCTTCTACAGCGTGGGTCCTATATTCCCCTTCCCATGAAATGATTCACCTTGACGGAATCTGTATAGGCGCTGCTACCAATAACCAGGCGGAGTATGATGCTGTGACCGGTCTCCTAACTGCTGCCCTCCAGATGGGCATACGTCACCTCCATGTGTTCCTTGACTCCCAGCTGCTTGTCTCCCAGCTCAACAACTACTACCAGGTGCGTGATCCCTGCCTCTTTAGAAAATTTCTGCGCACAAAACAACTCAGCCGACAGTTTGAATCCATAACATTCACCCATGTCCCAAGAGCTCAAAATAGTGTCGCAGATCAAATGGCCAACAACATTCTGGATTGGCACATCAATCACACCATGTAAAAACCTCCATCATGCATTATCATCTCATAGCATCTCATAAAAATATATAAAAAACCCAAAAAGATTGCAAGGGGCATCCACGTGCCTATCATCACATAAACATTTGCATCCATGTGCAATAAAAAATACAAACACTTACATATACAGGGGCATCCACGTGCCTAGTCCTACATACATAATGTTGCATCCATATGCAATACATCACATAACATACACAAGGGGCATCCATGTGCCCAACACCCTATACTACTTGCATCCACGTTCAATGTAAAACAGATCACAAATCATAAAGCGCATCCACGTGCATACAACTAAACCAATATCACAAGAAGGTGCATCCACGTGCATATATATATATATCAAAAAATACATGTTCAGTGTTATACATGTCCTGAGTACCCCTGTACTCAGCTATACAAAAAATGGCTATACATCCCTAAATCCTACAAAACTCGGGGGGAGTCCCCCGCACTCCCTAGTGAGAGTTGTACCCTGCATCACTGCCTGCATCGGCTTCCTCTGAGTCCTCCCCCCGCTCCTCCTCCGGCAAGTCCTCATCCCCTACGGGCTCCTGTGCCCGTGCCCTGTCCGCCAAGATAGCTATCCGGATCGCAATAGATCTGAACTCTCAGGGATCGCAATAGATCTGAACTCTCGGGGTGCTCTCATGCAATCCTGAACTACATCGGGATCCACATCCCGCCATCCATCGTCGGTTACTCCAACTAGTAACCGATCCAGCAACACTCGAACGAACTCCAAAGTCCCCTCCGCGTCCCTCCGATGCACCTCGCCTCGGATGGGTAAGGCTGGTGCCGCCACATGTCCCCTATGTGCCACATGTCCTGGCGGCGGTCTCGGACCCACATCTGTAGATCACACATCAGTCAGTAACAGTATATATCATACCACACATCATATATAAAAATTGACATCCATAACATGCAAGTAAACCAATACGTACCGTCTGGTCCCCATGCCTGTCCTGGTGCTCGCGACGCCTCTGGGTCTCCCATGTAGTCCATATCCCTATACAGATAGTCATCCAATGGAAGTGGCATCTGTAGCCACTGTAGGTATAACTCATGGGTAAAGTACCTACCCACCTCCCCACCACCTCGGCGGTGCATCATCTCGCCCCACTGCACCATTCGTGGCTCCCTCAAACCTCCTGCCCTGATCGGTACCCGCGGCCGCAGGGTGGGTACCCTCTCCATGAAAAATGCACATATGAAGGAACCATAGCAAAACCCCTTCCCAGATTCCTTCACCGCTGTCAGCTTTCGCTGCACACAGGTGAGGAACATTAGTCCCCATGCATAGTAGACCCCATCCAGTACACGCTCCACAAGCTGCATCTGGCCACCAGACACCTTCTCTGGTGACTGGGACCCCAACACACGTACCACGCATGCTGAAATCGCCCATATCGCCGGCTCTTGTAGGTCTAGCACACGGAGTGCATTCCTATGCACCCTAGCCTCTGGAGAACAATATCTCTCCAACATGTCCTCCATATCCACATTGGCGGATACTCTCGGCTGCGTATCCGCCACTCTACCGAGACAGGGCAACCCTGTCAGGAAATACACATTAGTCAGGGTAAGGTCCACTCTCTCACCCTGCACCATGAAAGCCTGTATGTCTGGCTCCCAGAAACTCACTAGCCGGTTCAGCAGCAACCCAGCTGAACTCATCATGGGAACCTATGCGAACTTCAGCAGTCCGCACATCCCTAACACCGCCCGCACATGACCATCATCCCAGATGTTATCCACTATCCCATCTGGGATCTCCCGCTCTCTCCATAGTACTAGCGGCATCCTGTCAAACACGCAAGGCAAACTCATCAGACTCATGTGAAAGAAATAAACCTTTCCCCCCCCCCCGGGGAAGTCCTAATAGCTCGATCCAAATTGCGGCTTTAGGCCCCCTTGCCGCGGTTTTTGACCGCGGCTGTTTGGCTCACAGTCGTGGTCCACAACCGTGACTGTCAGTCCCGAACACGCGGTCCAAAACCGCGTGTTCAGCCTCGGAACACCCGGTCATAGACCGTGTGTTCCACATCGAACCCCGCGGTCTCCACGCGCGTCATTTGCCATGGAACCCGCGGTCTCCGACCGCGGCTCACCCTAAAAAACCTACGGTCCACCCCACGTGGACCGTACAAGTAAACCCTGGGACCCACTACCCACCCCCCGAACCCAAAAAACGTGTAGGTATGAGTTTGACGAAATACCTGTATCTCCCGGATCTGAAATCGGCCTGTTGGATCGTCCAGAAATGCCACCTCACCTCTGGTCCACTCTGATCACTAGTCAAAGTCAAACAAGTACAAATGACACTTGTCATGTTGGACCCACTCACTATTTATAGTCAGTTGATTTTTTCTTGTTTTAGCCCTTCTGAACCCATACGGAGTCCGTTTTTCACACTGTTTCCACCATTGGAATCAGCACGACGAGACCGTCCTGATGGTCACCTCGTTGCATTATTTTGTCCTTGTCATTTTTTACACATTTTTCAGACACCACTAGTTGCCTCGATTTGCGTGCCACATCGGCCGCCATCGAATTATTCCCCATTTTTACATGAGCCCTCCACTCCTGTCATACTGCAAATATTTCGCTATTTTGCCACCATTTCATTCACCCTGCAAGGAGGCCCACCAGTGTTTCCCCCTACCCTCGTTCTTGGTCATCATTAATGTTCCTTGATTGAACACTTCCTCCTTGCTTGGCCATTTTTTTTGTTCGGTATAATTTTATCCCTTTTTCGGGCCGAACAAGTCCTTTACGAAAAAGGCACTTAGGGAGTTTCCGTTAAGCTCTTTTCTTACTCCTAAAACAATGAAAAGATCACCGAGCAATCTTGCTTCCTTTCATGCTCGTTAAAGTACCTGAAAGGGCGTCTACCTGGTATAAGTTTACCCCTTTTCCGGACCTGGTGGACTAATTACGAAAAAGGAATACTCTAGTCACACTGGCTAGAAGAATTCTTCATTGCATCCTTTTATGCTTCTTTGGGCCTTGGAGACTGAATATACGAAAAAGCAACCCCCTGGAGTCTTCTTATTTGCTTTCAGACTCTCTAAAATTGAAAGCAACCACGAGCACGAACTGTCCTAGGCTCGTAAAATCCACACGACAGTATCATTCCATTACTTCAGAGTCTTCTTATTGCTTTCAGACTCCTTAAAATTGAAATCAACCACGAGCATGAACTGTCCTGGGCTCGTTTCAATCCACACGACAGTACCATTTTACACACACTTCTTCTAGTTCCTTAACCCATGAACAAGTCATCCCGTGCCTCCAGGCACTATGATCGATCATCTCGACAGCACCCCCAATCAGGTCGCCTTTGTTCAGAGTATTCTGCAGTCTCCTGCCATTTTACCCCAGCTTAAGTCTCCCTCAGCCCAGTCACCATCCCAGATCCAATATAGCTATGATCCCTTTCCCATCAGTCAATTTCATATGCTTCCCGATCATCCCCATTATCATACTCTGAACAAAGGAAGTTTGAGTCCACCCACTCTACTTGCCCAATTGTCCCCCCAGTTTGTCAGTCCTACCATCAGTACTATCACATTTCGGTTCTCCACCTCCCGCTCCTGTCAAGGAAACATCATTTCCTTGATGGTTGCAGGTCTCCCTCTGTCAAAGACAGCCCCTCTATTCCAGAGGATAGGCCTAGAGGTACCTGCGCCTTGGACCCATCACCATCTGTGGTGAGTGCCTAGAGACCATTTTGGGAGGAGTCATCATTGCCTTTCCGAATGGTTGTTTCTCACATGCTCGACTTCAGCACCTTGATCGCATCGTTGAGAATCGCGCAGTATTTACATCCCTACCATTATTTGTCGAAGACCCCGGATTTCCCCCGACTCTAGCACATTGGTGAGTCACTTCGGAACACCCAGTTGTATGTTCCCGTGGATGTCCGGGCTGCATTGGCGATTGTATTCGGAAGCCATCCAGTTCTATGCTTCCTTGAGTACCCAGTTCAGTCCCAGATCAGTTCCAGTTCAGTGTACCATTGCGAGTGTACCCCTTGTCACTATGATCCAGCATCTCATCAGTTCCTTTGGTACCACACTCAGTAGCACTGTTGATTGTTCCAGTGTATCAGTTCTTCAGCTCAGACATGGTCAGCCCAGCAGTATGTCCTAGATTTGTGTCCCCTCTGGACCCTTATGATGTACACAGTGGTTCTCTATGTATCTTACAGGTCCCTCTTTTCAGGCCTCACAGTTCTTTTTATGTATCTTGATACGAGCATGGGTATGCCCGCCTCGTCCATATATTGAGATTCTTCCTTATTTAGTATTTGAGGTCATGTATATTTCAGGTCCCCTTTTTTTGGACCCCATTGTTATTATTATGTTATATCCTGATACGAGCATGGGAATGCCTGCTTCGTCCATATGATCAAATGATTCCTCATCCATTATTGAGGTTATTTACTTTTAGTTCTTGCAGTTTGTTCGGGATCATTGTTCCGGGCTTCAGTCTGTTTCTTCTCTTCTCCATACCCCAGGAAAACCATATATGACTTATGATGTCCATCGGCCATATGATGAGCTCCTACCCTCGCACATCAGGGGGCAATCTGTTAACACCCAAAAAGTGTTCACTACCTCATCTACCTCATTACGTGGCTCATTTGTCCATTTTCCTACCATATTTCCCTTAAAAACCCTAAAAATCCCACTAAAAAGCCTCCAAAAGGCCTAAAATGCCTCCAGAAGGCCACAAAACCATCAAAAAAGCCTCAAAAAGGCTAAAAAACTGTTAAGTTTAAACCAAATAGACAAACAAGATCTCTGAAAGAAACACAATCACAAGATAGACACACAATATACCCTGGGAAACCCTCATGGGGTAGAAAACCCAGCAAAGCTTTCCTCAATAAGATGATCAACCAAAATACAAGATGTGCTCCTTCTCCTTGACTCCTTAGCAGATCTCCTCAACTAGTGCGCACTCTTCCACAAGTGAGTGAATGATCTAATGAGGAGTTCACCTCCTCTATTTATACTTGACTCCCAACTGACTAAAAGACTAATGGGGCCGACCTCACCTGGAGAAGTCTAATAACCCCTAAAATATAACTTCCGGGCCGACCCACACATGGTGGGTCTAATAACCCTAGTTAATACAAACCCCTGGAGGAATAAACATCTCCAGATACATGATAGGGTTACCTCGGAGGAATGAACCATCTCCGGAATAATAAAGTACAAATATAATATTCTTTGAAGTTACAATATTCAACACTCCCCCTTAACAAGAAGGATATTATAACAACATCTGCAAGAGCAAGGAGTCATCATATATGATACATCTACAAATCATCGGAAGCTTTCTTCAATTCATCTTCATCAGTAACTCAACCAGTTACTGGAACAGTGTCGATATCAATCCGATCATCGGCATCGTCATCAGCATCGTCATCATACGATCATCAACATCGCCATCATACGATCATCAGCATCGTCATCAGCATCGTCATCACACGATCATCAGCATCGTTGTCACACGATCATCAGCATCGTCATCACATGATCATCAGCATCGTCGTCACACGATCGTCAGCATCATCATCACATGATCATCAGCATCGTCATCACACGATCATCAGCATCGTCATCACACGATCGTCAGCATCATCATCACATGATCATCAGCATCGTCATCACACGATCATCAGCATCGTCATCACACGATCATCAGCATCGTCATCACACGATCATCAGCATCGTCATCACACGATCATCAGCATCGTCATCACACGATCATCAGCATCGTCATCACACGATCATCAGCATCGTCGTCACACGATCATCAGCATCGTCGTCACACGATCATCAGCATCGTCGTCACACGATCATATTCCTAGGATGATCAATCCTGCTCCTTTTAGGACATAGGTCCATGGATGATACAATCCAATCTCCAGTTCTCGGAGACTTCAGTCTACGGATCAATTCTGGGACCTCAGTCCGGGGACGATGCAATCCCCTGCCTGTTCATTCAGGACTTCATTTATCGGAGACCCAGTCTACGGTTCTATTCTGGGACCTCAGTCCGGGGACGATACAATCCCCTACCTGTTCATTCAGGATTTCATTATCGGAGACCCAGTCTACGGTTATATTCTGGGACCTCAGTCCGGGGACGATACAATCCCCTACCTGTTCATTCAGGATTTCATTATCGGAGACCCAGTCTACGGTTCTATTCTGGGACCTCAGTCCGGGGACGATACAATCCCCTACCTGTTCATTCAGGATTTCATTATCGGAGACCCAGTCTACGGTTCTATTCTGGGACCTCAGTCCGGGGACGATACAATCCCCTACCTGTTCATTCAGGATTTCATTATCGGAGACCCAGTCTACGGCTCTCTTTAGGACTGAAAGTCCAGGGATGATCCAATCCCCTCAACTGTCCGCTAAGGACTTCATTCTCGGAGACCTCATGTCTACGGCTCTCTTTAGGACTGAAAGTCCAGGGATGATCCAATCCCCTCAACTGTCCACTAAGGACTTCATTCTCAAAGACCTCACGTCTACGGCTCTCTTTAGGACTGAAAGTCCAGGGATGATTCAATCCCCTCAACTGTCCACTAAGGACTTCATTCTCGGAGACCTCACGTCTACGGCTCTCTTTAGGACTGAAAGTCCAGGGATGATTCAATCCCCTCAACTGTCCACTAAGGAATTCATTCTCGGAGACCTCACGTCTACGGCTCTCTTTAGGACTGAAAGTCCAGGGATGATTCAATCCCCTCAACTGTCCACTAAGGACTTCATTCTCGGAGACCTCACGTCTACGGCTCTCTTTAGGACTGAAAGTCCAGGGATGATTCAATCCCCTCAATCTGTATTCTCATCAATACAAGTACAAGTATCCTCATCCATACAAGTACATAATCAATATCTAGCATCAACAGCATGTATACGTCATATATCAAAAGCATGTATTCTTACTAATACATCTAAAAGCATGTATACATCTGTCATCAAAAGCATGTATTCTCACTAATACATCTATCATCAAATCATATATACATCTAACATCAGAAGCATGTATATATCCAGCATGTATTCTCACTAATACATCTATCATCAAAATCATGTATACATCTAACATCAAAAGCATGTATACATCCAGCATGTATTCTCACTAATACATCTATCATCAAAATCATATATACATCTAACATCAAAAGCATGTATACATCTAGCATGTATTCTCACTAATACATCTATCATCAAAATCATGTATACATCTAACATCAAAAGCATGTATACATCTAGCATGTATTCTCACTAATACATCTATCATCAAAATCATGTATACATCTAACATCAAAAGCATGTATACATCTAGCATGTATTCTCACTAATACATCTATCATCAAAATCATATATACATCTAACATCAAAAGCATGGATATATCTAGCATGTATTCTCACTAATACATCTATCATCAAATCATGTATAAGTGAAACTAAATGAAAATAAAATAGTCCTAAATCTAACTATTTCTAAGTGACTAGGTGAAGTCTCATTGTTGATGAGACTTGCTTGTCATCAGGAACCATGCTACTCCCCCTTTCTAGGAGAGTCCTTTTGAACTACACCAAGCTTGTCTCGAAAGTATTCAAATTTCACACGAGACAGTGGTTTGGTAAGGATATCAGCAATTTGATCTTCAGTGCTCACGTACTCAAGCTTGATAGCTCCTTTCTGCACCATATCTCGAATATAGAAGTATCGGATCTCTATGTGTTTTGACTTATCATGGAACACAGGATTTTCTGTCATCTTGATGCAGCTTTGATTATCACACATAATCATAGTGGGATCCATTTCTAAGTCAAACACCCCAGATAACAGTTTCCGAAGCCATACAGCTTCACAGCTGGCAGAGCAAGCAGCTATGTATTCTTCCTCAGCAGAACTGAGGGCTACACTGGATTGTTTCTTGCTGAACTAAGAGATCATGGCAGATCCAAGGCTATAACATCCACCTGAAGTACTTTTTCTGTCTGAGACACTGCCTGCCCAATCAGAGTCTGAGTAACCATGCAACTTGAGTTCATGACTTCCATCATAGAGTAAACCAAAATCTAATGTACCTTTTAAGTACCTCATTACATGCTTTGCAGCTATTAGATGAACCTTTCTGGGTTCTACTAGATACTGACTTAGGGTATTTATAGCAAAGCATATATCTGGTCTAGTATTTGTTAAGTACATTAGTGACCCAATGATCTGTCTATATAAAGTTAGGTCCACTAATTCTGATGAGTCATTAACCAAAATCTTTAAGTTGGAGTCCATGGGAGTGGCCATGGGTTTACACTCCAACATATCAAATCTCTTCAGAATTTCCACAGTATACTTACCTTGATTCAGAAAGATTCCTCTTGGTTCTTGCCACACTTCTAATCCTAAGAAGTAGTGCATCAATCCGATATCTTTCATCTCGAATTCTGAAGAAAGCTTCTTCTTGCTTTCAATGATTTGTTTCTCATTTCCAGTTAGAAATAGATCATCTACATATAATAAAAGTATAACTGGTTCATCATCCATCACCTTGAGATAAAGGTTTGGGTCAGCTTTACTTTTGGTAAAGCCCATGCTAGTTAAGAAATTATCAATCCTTCCGTACCAAGCTCTGGGAGCTTGTTTCAACCCATATAATGCCTTTTTCAGTTTGCATACATGAGTCCTTCCGTCATTTACCTCAAACCCTTGTGGTTGATCTATGTATACTTCTTCTTCAATTACACCATTCAGAAAAGCTGTCTTAACATCCATTTGATGTAGTTTCCACTTCATCATGGATGCAAGAGCCATGATAGTTCTAATTGAAGTGTACCTAGCAACTGGTGCAAATGTTTCTTCATAGTCAATTCCCTCCTTCTGAGAGAAACCTCTGGCTACAAATCTTGCTTTGTATTTTTCAATACTTCCATCCGCAGCATGTTTTATTTTAAAGATCCATTTGGAAGAAACCACACTTTTGTCTTTTGGTTTGGGAACTATATCCCAAACATCATTTTTCATTATTGACTGATATTCTTCAGTCATTGCTTCTACCCATTCTTTCTTTTGAGCTGCCTCTTCATAGCTGGTAGGTAGTTGATCCACTAGATCACACATCAGGGCCATATAGTTGGATACTAACTTTGGTTTCTTTCTTTCTCTAGTGGAGCCTTCAGGAGCACCATACTTTCTGCTCCTTGAATAATGTCTCTAGCCCATGTTGGTCTTCTTTTCCTTGACAATTCTGTAACAGGAGGTTCTTGTGGTTCCAGCATGTCATGATCCTCTGGTGTGTCCTCTTCAGGAATGTGAGCATTCTCTGAGATTCTGGGAGATGTATCTTCTTCATAAACTTCTTCAAGTTGACACTTTCTAGATTTCTTGAGGGCTGCTTCCTCATCGAAGGTAACATCTCTACTTATTTCTATATGATGGAAACCTGGTATGTAGATTCTGAAGGCTTTGGAGGTTTCACAATAACCAACAAATATTCCCTTCTTACCTGAGGGATCCAATTTGGATCTCTTTTCTTTTGGAATGTGTATGTACACAGGACACCCAAATATTTTGAGATGACTTACCTCAGGCTTCTTTCCTGTAAAGACTTCTTCTGGAGTTTTGAAGTCAAGAGCACTATGAGATAGTCTATTTTGAACATATACTGCTGTCTTGGCTGCTTCAGCCCATAGATACATGGGAAGGTCTTGATCATGTATCATAGTCTTTACAGCTTCCATGATGGTTCTATTTTTCCTCTCAGCTACCCCATTTTGTTGGGGATTGTAAGGAGTGGTTAGTTCCCTTTTGATTCCAGCTTCTTTACAGAACTCTTCAAATTCCTTGGAAGTATATTCTCCACCATTATCTGTTCTGAGAATCTTGATTTTCTTGTCTGAGAGGTTTTCTATTAGAGCCTTGAACTCTTTGAATTTTCCAAAGACTTCATTCTTACCCTTTAGGAAGTATATCCAAGTTTTTCTTGAATAGTCATCAATGAAAGAGAGATAGTATTCAAACCCACTTAGAGATGTGGTAGGCATAGGTCCACATACATCTGAGTGTATTAGCTCTAGAGAACCCTTAGTCTTTGTTTCACTTTTCGGAAAGGGATTCTTGATATTCTTCCCTTTCTTGCATCCTTTACATGAGCCATCATGACCAACCTTCAAGTTTGGCAAACCTATAACCATCTTACTCACATATGGTAAAGCTTTATAGTTAATGTGAGCTAGTCTTCTATGCCATAGCTCACTGGGACTAGAAACTTCATGAGCAAGGGCAGATTCTGGATGACCCTTGAGTTTATAAAGTCCTCCTTCTTCTTCACCAATGACAATTGCATCTTTGATTGATTTTCCTTTGGTCCACATGAGTACTTGACCATCTATGAAGGCTACTCTAAAGCCTTTCTTGTCTAGTGCAGAGATAGAAAGTAGATTCTTCTTTAAACCTGGGACATATAAAATTTCTTTCATCTTCAAAGGTGTTCCTGAATCAAGCTTGTAGCTTGCTTCACCAATTCCCTTGATGGGATATTGATAATCATCTCCTAGAGATACCTTCTGTGGTGAAGACTTCTCTTCAATCTTGGAGAGAGTTTCCTTATGACCTGTCATGTGCTTTGAAGCACCACTGTCAATGAGCCAAGTGCCTTCACCAGGGGACACAGATCCAGAGAGAGCAGAAAATAGTACATATTCTTCTGGTTCTTCTTTCTTTACTTTAGATCTTTTCTTTTGAGGCCTTTCCTCCACTTCTTCTTCTTCTTCTTCTTCTTCTTCACTGTCATCTTCTGCCATATGAGCATGATGTCTTTTGTGAACAAACCTTTTCTTCTTCTTCTCTGGTAGGGTACAGTCTCTGGCATAGTGTCCTAGCTTGAGACAATTGAAGCATTGGACTGTGGAGATGTCTCCCCCTTTCTTTTTGAATCTATGAGAGGGTTGAGGCCTTTTGTGGTTCACTTTCTTGAAGTAGCCTCTCTTTCCTCTTTTGGTGTGGGTGGCCAAAGCTTGGTCATCCTCTTTGAGAAGTGCTTCTCTGTTGGCAACCCTAGCCTCCTCTTGAACACAATCTTCCCATACTACATCAAACTTCATACTTTCTTTTCTGGCACACATAGTTTGAATGAATGACTCCCAAGGTCTAGTGAGACCATTTAGAGCTGTCATCACAAGTTCATCTTCATCAAGAGTATCACCAATGGCATCTAGTTGTTCTTTGATTAGAGAGACTCTTGAGAAGTAGTCTTGAATGGATTCTCCTTTGTGCATCTTGGTACTTTTCAACTGAGTCCTTAGATTCATCTTCCTGTTGATGTTCTTTCCTTCATACATTCTTCCTAGGGCATCATACATTTCCTTTGGAGTCTTCTTGGAAGACACTTGGGGAATCAAGTGGTCTTTAATGGAATCAGCTATGATTCTCTTTGCCCTAATCAGGTCCTTCCTGTGTTTTTCTTTGGCTTCATCATCTTCTGGTTCTGCAACTTCCTCCTTGATATAATGAGCAAGATCATTCTCCTCAAGAATGAGACCAATTCTGTATTTCCATGCCCGGAAATTCTCTATGCCTTCTAGCTTGTCTTCAAGCTTAGTATTTGGAGCCATCTTCTCTTGGGGGAGTCCAAGAGACAGAGCAGACTTACCTGGGAAGTTACTTTTCACTTTTCCGGAATCTGGAACAGAATTTTATTGCACTTTTGGTAGAATTAGGGTTTGACTTTCCCGGAGTTCTATCCAACCAAAAAGTTCGATCTATAGCTCAAAAGAATGCTCTTGAGAAGATCTATCCAGCCATGTAACCAAAAATCAATAATACCAACTTTGGGCTGAAAACCCTAACTTCACCAAAGAGAGAGAAAGAGGTATTCTTACCTTGTGAAAGATGTCCTATTCAGTCTAGCTCTGATACCATGTTAAGTTTAAACCAAATAGACAAACAAGATCTCTGAAAGAAACACAATCACAAGATAGACACACAATATACCCTGGGAAACCCTCATGGGGTAGAAAACCCAGCAAAGCTTTCCTCAATAAGATGATCAACCAAAATACAAGATGTGCTCCTTCTCCTTGACTCCTTAGCAGATCTCCTCAACTAGTGCGCACTCTTCCACAAGTGAGTGAATGATCTAATGAGGAGTTCACCTCCTCTATTTATACTTGAATCCCAACTGACTAAAAGACTAATGGGGCCGACCTCACCTGGAGAAGTCTAATAACCCCTAAAATATAACTTCCGGGCCGACCCACACATGGTGGGTCTAATAACCCTAGTTAATACAAACCCCTGGAGGAATAAACATCTCCAGATACATGATAGGGTTACCTCGGAGGAATGAACCATCTCCGGAATAATAAAGTACAAATATAATATTCTTTGAAGTTACAATATTCAACAAAAACCCCCTTTTCCTCCAAAAATATCCAAAATTCCTCTAAAATAGCAAAATCCCTCTAAAAAGGGAATAAAAAAATATAAAATAATGAGGAAAAAGAGGAAAAAAACCCTATACAGCTGCCCTAAACCATATGGTTCCCAAAACCATGGGCCAGCACTCCACCACCAAAAAACTATAAATAGGTGATGGAGATCCCTCATTCCACATCCACAATCAAGTATACCCTTACTCTGCCAAAATCTCTCTTGAAACCCTAGCTCACCCTTGAGCCACTTTCACCTTGAGAGCCCCTTTTGGCCCATTTCCACCATTGGAGAAAGAGAAGGAGCACATTGGATCTTGGAGCAACCCTCTTGGACATTGCAAGAGCTTCACCAACCGTCACATTGGAGGTAATATTAATACAAAAATCATTATTTACATCTTGTTGTTTATGTTTCATGCACATGTTTTAGAGTAGTTTATATTTCTGTTTTAGCATAATAATTTACATTTACTAAACTGCTACTAAGGAGTCCATTCTCCTTAGTAGGTGCTCATTTGCACAATCTAGGGGTAAAACCCTAGCTACAATAGTCTCTTGAGACACAGCCACATAAAGAATGAAATCTCGTGTAAAGTTCGGTGGACTAAGCATGGGGGCCGATACCAAAGCTTTCTTAAGAGCGTCGAAATGCTGCTGGGCTCGCTCATCCTAGATAAAAGGTGTGTCTTTCTTCAATAGGCATGCGAAACCTTTAGTAAGACTGGCATAGTTAACTATGAACCGACGCAGAAAAGTATCTCTCCCTTGGAGGCTCTGAAGTTGAAACAGATTATGCAGAGGAGGCAACTGAAGTATTGCCTCAACTTTGAGAGGATCAACTCTAATACCCTCTTTCGAAACTATGAATCCTAAAAGGTGTCCAGTCCTAACAACAAAGATGCATTTGTTCGGATTCAATCGAATTTTGTAGTGGATACATCGTTCGAGAATCATATGGAGATGCTTGGGGTGGTCCACTCTCTTGCGAGAATGGCCAGCAAGATCATCCAAGAAAAATTCCATAATCTTCTTAAGATCGTGAAAGGCATAGGTCATGGCTCGCTAAAAAGTATCTCCGGCGTTCTTGAGGCCGAAGGGCATTTTCCGGTACACAAAAGTTCCCCATGGACAAATAAATGCCATTTTATATTGGTCCACGGGTTTGATTTGAATTTGATTATATAACCCGAGAATCCGTCCATGAATGAAAAAATCTCACTTCCCGCACAAGCATCCAATATTTGATCAATGAATGGCGTGGGGAAGTTGTCTTTCGAACATGCACGGTTCAAATCCCTAAAATCAGCGCATACACGGATCGTTCCTTGTTTCTTATCCACAAGAATGGGGTTTGACACCCATTCGGTAAGAGGAACGAGGTAGATGAAACGAGCTTTGAGTAGTTTCTCCACCTCTGCCTTAATAGCAGCTCCCTTCCTAGGGTTCACAGCATGTAAGAGTTGTCGAACTAGTTTAGCACCAGGATACATTTTAATCTCATGTTCAACAATGCGGGGTCTATTCCTGGCATCTCCTCATATGACGAGGCGAAAGCTTCCTAGAGTTCAGTAAACAAATCAGTGTAGATAACAATCTCCTCAGAAGTGCAATCGTCACCAACGTAAACATTCTCAATCTTTCCGGGAGTGCGGGAGATGTTGATCGAAGTGGTTGGGGAAATATTGGCCATATTCCCCTCCAAGAAAACATTATGCGACTACAAAAGAGCCACAGGGTGACCAACCATCTGAGCTAGAGTCATCCTTAACTCCTCCTGCTCAATGAGCTCAAGGTTGGGAAGGAAATAAGATCGATGATGCATATCTTCCCAAGGCCTCTAACTACAACATATGGCTTCGAGGATAACTTCATCAGATGGAAAAGTATCATCGAGGCAATCGTGGGAGCAAGATGAGTTGGCTGCCCAAACTGGCAGCGTAATGGGATCTTCTTCAACTGTCTGGGGAGAAGAGAGATCCAGATCCGTAGTGGTTTGTTGGATGTGCTTGTAAGTGAGCTCCGCTACAGATAAAGGCATAGACATCCCAACGTGCACAATGTCTCTAGACATAAAATCCGCGGATGGAAAAATCCATGGATCACCACAATAGGAAGTCCAGAATGGCATACTATTCGAAGGAGGAGGCGAACTGTTTGAAATGGTTCCAATAAAATTCACAGGTGCAGAATGGTTAAAAGTTCCAATCAGCGAGGGGTACATTCCAACACCTATGTTCCTAGTTGCCGATTGAGAATCAGAAACTTGCGGGACTACTGATCTCGTAGATGTTGTGGAAGGAGTGCCAACATAATCCAGCTGATCGATCGTCACAATCTTGTCTTCATGGGGAAAGCAAATAACTCCAAATACAATAGATGCAACAACATTCATAGCATACATCTAGTTCGGACCCAGTAAAAGGTTGTAGTCGATGCGTGCATCAGCCACTTCGACTTCAATAGGCACGAACTTACCTCCTAAGGAGACAACAAGCGAAGGGATAATTCCATGCGGCGTAAAAGATCTACCGTCGAATGCAGTAAGTGAAGTTCTAGACGCGAGTAGCGGAGGAGAGCCAAGAGCTTTCCAACAAGTCAACGACATTACCGACGCGGAACCACCTTCATCAACCATAGTACATTTGACAAAGCTCTTCAGACAAACCACCTAGATTTGAAAAGCCACGTGGTAAGGAAAGCGAGGTTGGACATCAGTAGTATCGAACTTGATAACACTAGTACTTCCCCCATCCTAAACTCCTAATGCACTCAAAAGATCATGCTTCTGAGAAGGATAGGCTTGCAAAACTTCAAGAGCCGACATGGCACACGGAGTTTGGCCCAAATCTTCTACGATGGAGTAGTTCTGGGTGGCTCGAGCATTGGGATTATGCGTAGAGCGCATGAGAACACCTTTCGGTATCCGCGGCATAATAGAAGGCTTCTCGATATGCAAGGAATTATCAGGAGGAGGGGGAGGCTCATTCCCCAAATTTGGTTGTGGTGCACCATAATCACGTTGACGAGTAGCAACACAAACCTCCGACTGAACCATATTCACGCATTTGTAACCACTGGTATTGGAAGAAGACGTTGTCATTTCATTAGTACCATAACCAATGGTGGGAGCATGCGAAGCCATGTTTTGGTGATGAGGTAGAGGATCCTTCAACACAACTGGGCTCTATGCCAAATGCTTTGATGATTCTTCAATACAAGGACATAAGTGAGTAAGATGATCCTTCCCACAAAGCTTGCAAGGGAATTTCACCTTACGCCTAGGTTTACGATCCTCGCTAGCATTACCACCTTCCTGAGGAGGGTTGGCATTCTCTTTACGAGGAGTATTATGATTGGTATTATTGTTACTTCCATTGTTTCCACCCCTACGATTATTTCTCCCCTTTTTCTTACCACCAGGTTGCTGGTTACCCGACGATTTCGTTTACTGCACATTGTGTACATCAGACGACGGAGTGGAAGTGGACAAGGTGTGAACCTGTCCGGGCGCAGACTAGTTTAGCAACAAATTTTGCATTTGATTAGCTACCAAGTCTACAAGGCGAGTGCATGCGGACCCCACGATGCCATCGGCATGTGGTCCAGGAACTGACGTGGGCTCATATCTTATTCTCGGTGCATCAAGAATAATGTCATACAAAATGCCAGACTGAGAATAAAGAAGATCTAACTGTTGGACTTTCAAGATAGCTTGCTCCTTAGTCATAATGCAAGACATCGAAACATCCTTGGCAATATATGGAAGTAAATACTTGAGGAACCATTCCAACAAGAATTCTGGAGGAATGTTGACTTTCACTAATCTCTTTCGCCTATGCCACTCTTGAACGTGGTAATAAATATGTGTGGCATTATTCTGACGGAAGGTGGACAACAATTCAGTACCAGTATCATAACGAAATAGCAACTGGAAATGGTCTAAGAAAACCAAAGCAATCTCGTTGAAACCCCTCTAGGTGTTTCTGGGCAACTCCACATACCATTTCGTGGCTACGCCCATGAGGGTGCGTTGAAATAGGCGTAGTCGAATGGAATCATGATTCAAAGAGTTGGAGGAGCACCAAAGGTAAAATGTCATGACATTATCTCCCGGGTCCTCACCACCTTTCCCCTCAAACTTTGGAATGTCTTAAGGGAGCTTGGTAGGGACCGAGGGCCAAGTAGGGTCGTGACACACTGGATCATTCTTGATCTTCGAAAGATCCAGGAGATTCATTCATGTAAGGAATGGGAGTTGTGGCTGGAAAGCTTGATTATAAGCTCCCATAAAAGGTTGATTGAATGGAACTGTGTTGTATGATGGACCAAAAGCTTGACCATGAGGGTTAAACTGCTGATACTAAGGACCTGACGACCCATAAGCTTTCCCATGGCCATAAGATGGATAACCTCCCCCTACCTGACCCATTTGAGAGTAAGCAAATATATGTGCATTTTGAGCACCATATTGGGGTGGTGGGTGATACTGGTGGCCAGCACCAACTGTGTTGTAGGAACGGTTGCCACCATGGGTATGGGGCATGTATGTACTATTCATAGTGGGAACCGTGTTGTATTGACCGTAATGGTATGGTATGTTCCCACCCCTAATATTAGTATTAGCTTGAGCAATCGTGTGCTGACCATAAGCATGAGAAGTATCCCTAGGTCCAATATGGGTGTGACCAGTAGCAGGGTTGGTGGTGTGATGTCCATGTGGATAGGAAATATTCCCACCCCCTACATTACTATTACTAGCAACAGTAGTGGACGCAAAAGTATGCAGTAAGTGTCCACCCCCGTGGTTGGGAGGAACGGTATCATGTGCAAAAGTGGTCCTCGGTTGACGAGTAGTGACATGTGTACTAGGTGGTGGATGGCGAGTTGTGTTTCAGATAGCATTCCGACTAGGTTGAGTATTCCTAGGAGGTGGTCGCATTCCAACATTGGCATGGTTAGGAATCGGACCAGTCCTCATACTATGTGAGTGGGTGGATAACGTAGTGCCCCCAGCTAGGGTAGTGCCTTGAATGGGTATAGTATGGATAACACTTTAACTAGTGCCAGCATGAGTACCAACCATAGTGGAAGGTTGGACAGTATTGTGACTAGGCATACCAAAAGAGAGTGCAGTGGGGTTGACCATACGGTCGAAATCATCATGAGTCTCAAGCCTCCTATATCTAGAATCGCGTGGAAATGAAAGAACGAAAGGCTCATCCCATTCTTCCTCCTCGGGTAAGTCGGGCATCCCATAAAGATAATTATCCGGATTTGAAGGATCAAACGGATCCCGGTCAAGTAGATTAGGCCAAATAGAACCAGGTTGAGTCGCAGGTGGATCACCTCCCCAATCCTCACGAGGAGTCTGGGGAGCAAAAATGTGTTCAACTCTACCCGAAAGAGTAGAAAGGTCTTCCTCGATATCGGGATGTGTACCCATGTAATCCTCAACGTAAGTTGTGTAAGAATTTGAAGACTCAGAGGGATCCCTCCGGTGTCCTCTAGTAATGCATTGTGTAACCAAAGCTGGCTTTAAACTAGCCAGACGACGAGATCGGCGGAGTGTAGGGCTCTGCGCCACATTCTCTCCGGAGAGAGACACATCATCTCCTAAAGGCCAACTATCGATCAAAAAAGAGTAAATCAAAAGCACACACCTAGAGAATCTACAGCCAAGAGCAGACAAACAGAGTGGCTAAATGAGCTCCCAACACTAGAGCCAATATGTCTCGCCTGGGAGAGGCTTGACACTCCCAAACTATAGCCGGAGGTAACAGAATCAGTTATAGAGACACCCAGGCTTCACTGTGTCGACAGGGTCAAGTCCACTGCACGAACACAACTGTGTTGTCCAATCCCTATCTGACTTAGGACACAAACAGCATAACCATTTCAAGTACCCTGTGCGGTACCTAGGTAAGGCAACTATGTCTACCGCAATATAACCAATGCTTAGGGGAACAGTCGCAGGTGGGACCTGTCATATGGGCAGGTTATCTAATCTCGAAGCACAAGAGGACGAACCTCTGGTACCCTCAGATACGAACAAATATTGGATATATCTCCCACGTTCAGTCGGTATTAGAGGGATATCTCCTCAACCAACCTCCTGTGACCTCATGCTTAAACGCTGGTTTGAGTAGAGATTTCTTGAGAACACCAATCTATACCATGGATTCCTCCACTCCCTGGTCAAACACCTAATGTTTCGTTCAATAGTCTTGGATTGTTAACTCACAATCACCTATTCCAAGACTCTAAACCTATGTTAGTTGGTGTACCATATAAATAAAATAAGTCTAATCAATTTTATGATTAAGCGTTAATTTTAGTGGCTGTGATTACTCAATGGATATGGTCGTGAAACTAGTGATGTGTAGACTCAATAATATGCACCATCGTCCAATCCTAGACTCAACTATCCAATAAAACAATGTCACTAATATGCAAAATCAACCAACAAATTCCGAAATAAATATGCAAGCTTTTATCTTTTCAATGCAAAAGCAGAACCTAAAATGAAGGAAACAAGCACTCAATGCAAAATGTAGTACATGGAAATAAAATATTTTTGTATTTTCTCTTATAAACACAAAGGAAAATGCAAAAACTAAATGAATTTTTTGTATTTTTTCAATATATATGGAATGAAAAAATGCAAGGCAATTCCTACTATTTAGTCACTGAAGTGTCGAGAAGATCACTAAGACAACCCAACAAATCCTAAATAGCAAGACTCAGCCAAAAGGAAGAGCTCAAAAGGAAGAAACCAAGAGGTTAAAACCAAGGATGGTAAAAAACCAAGAAGGCTCAACCAAGAGAAACAAAGAGATCTGGTCACAACCAAGGCATGAAACAATTAAGAAAGAGGGCAACAAAGACTCGGGAATCAACCAAACTCACCCAGCAACAACCAATAGCCATAAACCAACAAAAGCTGGAGTTACATGCTACTGTCGAAGGAATACCTGCAGGTACCCGCGAGCAGTAGAGTAAACAGAGGCGGGTAGACGCGGGCATAACTAATCTAGCTTGTGAGTGAGAAACAACAAATGGTCAAACAGAAAGTCCAGAGGCTCAGAAAAAGCAAGTTTTCTATAGTGTATCCTAACGGCCAATCAGTGACACAGAGCTTCAATAAATAACAACTCTAAATATGGACTAATGCTCAAACAATTTTCCAAACATGGATGTTTTCCCCAGCGGAGTCGCCATTTCTATATTGGAGAAAACTCACTATGGCTTGGGAATACCACAACAGATAGATGACTACCAGAAATCTACTCAATTCTTAAAACAATGCTATTATAAATGACAATGTTAAAACAATGGAGAAATGTAACCAACCTTGATCCAACGTTTGATGTAGATCCCAGTTGGAGCTTTCAATTCACACACGTCCAAGCACTTGTAATCTACAAATTAGTTTTGACAATAAATATCTAACAAGTACATGTGATATATAAATAACATTAACATCATCAATAACAATGGTCCATAATATCATAAGCAAATGCAACCCAATGTATAATAAATGACATTCACACCATGAATGGATGAGAATATGAGTATTTCTATTAATGAACAAGAAGAAGTACAAAGTGATATGACCTCTTGCCGGAAACCAATCTGAACCAAGATCTAGATCAATCCACTTGTGCCTCCACCACTTCAATCCTCCATGAATGGAAAACTCAAACTAGAGAGGAGTTTGGAATGTGAACATAACTAGTTCACAAATACAAGGATCAATGAGTGCAGACTCAAGATAGGGCAAAAATCCACTAGAGTGCCTTTACTATTCTCTTCTTCCTCCCGTCCATAAGCCATATGTTCTCAATATATAGTCCTCTCAAAGGTAGGTGAAAAGACTCATCGAGACGTTACTTGGGCAGATGGAGAACCAAAGGTCACCCAATGACCGCTTTTTGGGAGTAAAAAATAATAAAATAGTGGTTTTTACCATTTTACTTCATACCCGCGGGCTATAGGGATGCGACTTGTGGGTACGCATGCTATAGTGATGCAACATGCGGGTAGGAACAAAAATAGGATAAACTAGTATCACTGAAGGATGAAAATGGATCTGAGTCACTGAAATGGATCCTACAGACCAAAGAATGCTGATGCTCAGAGGGTGGAAGATTTCTGTGTAACACTCTACCTCAAGGGTCATGCCTCCTAAAACAATTTGTACCAAAATAAAATATTTCCAAGTCCTTAACATAGTTTTCTCCCTCTTTTTCCCTCAGGAGGCTGTATGCACTGATAGTGAAAGGCATTGGCGGATATATCCCTTGCTTCCTTTCAGTGAGGATTCTACTGATTCCACTAACGCTGAAGAGTTGCCTTAAGGCTTCCCTGTGTATCACAAATTTTGTAACATACCGGGGAAGAAAAATGGAGCTATGGATCCTACACTCATTAAGATATAGGTTACTTCTTGGGTGTGGTAATTATCCCTCTACTCCTCAATGATGGGCATGGCGTTCTCAGACATGCAGCTTGGCTCTTCTATGAAAATTAGCTGATACAGGGGCATGATGAATTTCTCCCAAATATGCTTGTAGTAGTTTTCATATTTTCTTTCCCATGTAGGATGGTAAGCCACAAAGAGAGGAGTCTCCTTTCTGTTCCATATACAACCCAAATCCGTGAAAGGATGCTTGCTTAACATGCAGTCTATTAAATAAGAAGACATGAAGAAATTTGATTTCTTCTAAGTTAGTCCTCCTTGAGCAGTGGTTAGTTGTGAGACTAGACTTTCCGAAATTATATCATCCCAATTGAAAATGGTACCAAACATGGCCACATGAACTATTACTGGTACCCATCCAAGCTTCAAAATATTGCCATTTGGCATACGAAAAACTCGACTCAACATCAAAACAATGAGTCTATAGGGGGTCTTCAGGAGGTGGCTTTCATATTCATTGCTTTTACTTTGTCTTATTTTTCTGTCAACTATCATCATTTTCCTAGTAGCATCCATAGGGTCCATGGTTTGTTCTGCTATCCAATTATTATCTAACCAAGATCTTGGCTGGGATAATTTGTAAATAGCTATGACATGTTTCGGTGCAAAGGATGCCAGATTCATTCCATTCTTGTCATTAATGAGCCTAGTTTATGTCTTAACATGAGGGATCATCCAGCCAAGGAACTCAGAGCATTGAAATAACTTAGGTCGAGTTGTCGCCTTATGGAGGCAGGATCTCTTGATATTTGCATATACCATAGTGTATTCTAAGGGATATTGAGGGTAATTTTGATCCCTGATGAACCTATATAAATCACCCCACTGAAACTCTGGGGCAGAGCTTCCTGGAGGTACATTGGTGGTAGCTTGCATACCACTGAACATGGTCTCAAGTGAGGTATCTAGCAGGATTTCAACGTCGGAATCTGACTCCACAAGTGTATCCTTCTTTCTTGCAGACTCTTTGTGCATATCAAACCTGTGTTGACAAGGTAGCACAAATGAGGAGTTTGGCATATTCATAAGCAATTGACACCACAGACACCACTCAGAATTCAAAGTAACTAATAAGTAACAGTAGGTAACTTTTCTTTTAACTTAAAATATCCACTCGAAAGATGGCAGCAACTCTTCAAACGAAACAAAAACATACATGCAACCATTCAATAATAAGTATTTTCAACATAAAACTAAAAGTTGCCAATTGTTTTATTCGTTAATAATTTGTAATAGCTAAAATTGTTGCATAAGCGCTAACTTGGAATGACATGGGAATTGCTATTGTTGTGGGAGACAGAAGACAACCGCACATTACTATTTTTTTTGTTTATTGCAGGGTTATTTCGTTAGAGGCTCGACTTAACACTTCACGCGTCAGATGAATGCAACATTGTAGCCATGGGAATCGTTTACATTATGCGAGGCGTTATTTCTTGTTTGTAATGTGTAACACAGAACTGGGAGGATGTGATATTGCTAAATTGGCTCTTAAAATCATTAATGAGGAAGGCGGTTGGGCTCGAAACGTTTTAGGATACGAGTGGAGGAAGTTTTTTTAATGACAGTCCCATTGTCCGATGTACATGCTATGCAATTGACAAACCCATTGGTTAACCAGCAGCCTGGTGGTAAGAAGAAAGGGAGAAATAATCGTAAGGGTGGAAATAATGGGAACAATGGTAGTAATCGTAATACTCCTTAGAAAGAGAACACCAACCCTCCTCGGGATGGTGGAAATTTTTGTGGGGACCATAAACCTAGGCATAAAGTGAAATTCCCTTGCAAGCTTTGTGGGGAAGATCATCTTACTCACTTGTGTCCTCGCATTGAAGAAGCATCGAAGCATCTGGCACAGAGCCTAGCTGTGTTGAAAGATCCCCTTCCTCATAATCAGAATATGGCTTCTAATGCTCCTGCTACTAGTTATGGGACTAACGAAAATTCCATGTCTTCTTCCCATACCGGTGGCTTGTGACCCGTGAATATGGTTAAGTCAGAGGTTAGTGTTGCTACTTGTCAACGTGATTATGGTGCACCACAACCGAATATGAGGAATGAGCCTCCTCCTACTCCTGATACCTCTTTGCATATCGAGAATCCCACTACTCTTCCACGGATACCAAAAGGTGTTCTCAAGCGCTCTATGCATAATCCCAATGCTAGAGCCACCCATAACTACTTTGTTGTAGAATATTTGTGTCAAACACCATGTGCCATGTCAGCTCTTGAGGTTTTACAAGCGTGTCCTTCTCAAAGGCATGCCCTTTTGTGAGCTTTAGGAGTTCAGGATGGGGGAAGTCCTAATGTTATCAAGTTTGACACTACTGACATCCAACCTCGCTTACCTTACCATGTGGCTTTTCAATTCCATGAGGAGTGCATGTAGAATATCATCAAAAGAACGGTGGTTGATGAAGGTGCTTCTACATCAGTGATGTCTTTATCTTGTTGGAAAGCTCTTGGCTCTCATCCCTTATCGAAGTCTATGACCATGCTCACTGCATTTGACGGTCGATCGTTTAAGCTGCATGGTATTCTTCCTTCCCTTGTTGTCAGCTTAGGTGGGAAATTCATGCCTATTGAAGTCGAGGTGGTTGATGCGTCCATCGAATACAACCTTCTCCTGGGTAGGAATTGGATTTACGCTATGAGAGTGGTCGTGTCCTCTATATTCAGAATTATTTGCTTTCCACACAAAGGAAATATTGTGACGGTGGACTAGCTAGATTTCATTAGTCCCTATTCCACAGCATCCATGGGACCTATCGTCCCCCAAGTCAAAGATTCTCAGCTGAAAATTGGGAAAATTGGTGTAGGACTGTACCCCTCATTGATGGGATCTTTTGATTTCGTTGTGCCAATCGCTTTTATTGGAACCATTTCCGATAATGCGCCTCCTCCATTGAATAATGTACCATTCCGGACTTCATATTTTAACGATCCATGGACTTTATCATCCACGAGTTCCATGTCTGGAGACATTGCTCATGTTGGAATGGCTATTCCACTATCTGCTGCTAAGCTTGCATATCGAGATATTCAACAAGCCACGGCAAAACCATATCTCTCATCTTCACGGGAAGAAGAAGAAGATCATGTTATGCTTCCTGTGTGGGAAGTTGACTCATCTTATTCGTACAATTGTCTTGATGGTACTTTACCTTCGGATGAAGCTATTGTTGAGGCCATGTGTGGTAGTGAAAGACCTTGGGAAGACATGTATCATCACTCCTATTTTCTTCCCAACTTGTATCTTATCGAGAAAGAATATTTTAGGACAACTCTTGCCGATATGGTTGGTCACCCTGTGGTTCCTTGGGATTTGCATGGGATTTACGCAGAGGGGAACATGGCTAATATTTCCCCTACTATACCGATCAACATTTCTCATACCCCCGAAAAGGTTGAGAACATTTACATTGGTACTGATTTCTCTCTTGAGGAGGTTGGCATTTACACCGAGTTGTTTAGTGAATTTCAAGAAGCTTTCACCTAGTCATATGAAGAGATGCCAGGAATAGACCCCAGCATCGTCAAACACGAGATTAGAACATATACTAATGCTAAGCTGGTTTGACAACGCCTTTTTGCTGTGAACCCTAGAAAGGCAGCCGCATTCAAGGCAGAGGTGGAGAAATTGCTTAAGGCTGGTTTCATCTACCCAGTTCCCCTTACCGAATGGGTTTCAAATCCCGTTCCTGTGGATAAGAAGCAGGGAACTATCCGTGTCTGCACTGATTTTAGAGACCTGAACCGCGCATGTCCGAAAGAAAATTTCCCCACTCCATTCATAGATCAGATCTTGTATGCTTGTGCAGGAAGCGAAGTTTTTTCATTTATGAACGGCTTTTCATAATACAACCAGATCCGGATAAAACTCGAGGACCAACATAAGACTGCTTTCATTTGTCCTTGGGGTACATTTGCGTACTGTAAAATGCCCTTCGGCCTTAAAAACATTGGAGCCACTTTTCAGCGTGCTATGACCTACGCCTTTCATGACCTTAAATGCATAGTGGAGGCATACTTGGACGATCTTGCTGGCCATTCTTGCAAGAGAGTAGACCACCCCAAGCACCTCCGTTTAATTCTCGAAAGATGCATACGCTACAAGATTCGGTTAAATCCCAATAAGTGCATCTTTGTTGTGAAAACGGGTCGCCTTCTAGGTTTCATAGTTTCAAAAGAGGGTATCAGAGTCGATCCTCTTAAAGTTGAGGCAATACTTCGGTTGCCTCCTCCACGCAACTTACTTCAACTTCAGAGCCTCCAAGGGAGAGCCACTTTTCTACGTCGCTTTGTAGTGAATTATGCTAGTCTTACCAAAGGTTTCACGCTCTTGTTGAATAAAGACACACCATTTATCTGGGATGAGCGAGCCCAATAGTCTTTAGATGCTCTTAAGAAAGATTTGGTATCAGCCCCTCTGCTCAGTCAACCCAAATTTGCAAGATATTTTTTACTTTATGTGGCTGCGTCTCAAGAGACGATTGGCATGGTCTTAGTTCAAGTTGATGATGTGCCTGTAGAGCATGTGATCTATTACCTTAGTCGAAATTTAGTAGATGTTGAGCTAAGATACACTCATGTGGAAAAGTTGGCACTTGTGACTGTTCATGTAGTCCAACGTTTAAGGCATTACATCATGCTTAGGAAAACCACTATTATAGAACATATCAATCCATTTCAGTTCGTGCTATCACGACGTCTTATAGGGGGGAGGTATAATAAATGTATTGTCATTCTTCAGGAGTTTGATCTTGATTTCGCTTCAACGAAGTCAGTGAAATCCTTGGTTTTTGTTGAGCTCATGTCATACCTTCCGCAACTTGATGAGGATATTGTCCATGAAGATTCCTTTGTGGATGAGCATGTATTACTTATCTCATCTGTGGACCCTTGGTATGGGGATATCATCGTATATCTTCAAACTTTGAAGTTTCCTTCACACTATTCACGAGACGAACGACGGCATGTGAAACACCATGCTAAAGATTATACCATCGTCAGCGACACTTTGTATCGTCGAGGAAAGGATTCTATCCTCCATCTTTTTTTTACTCACGAAGAAGCAGAGCATGTTCTTAATGATTGCCATGTTGGGGCATGTGGTGGTCACTTATCTGGGCTTGCAACATCCCAATGCATTATGCGAGTTGGTTACTTTTGGCCTTTGATCTTCAAGGATTGTATGAACACCATAAAGAGATGTCACCCTTTCCAGGTGTTTTCTCAGAATGCATACTCGCATTGAGCGCCCCTTCATCCGGTCATCACCGTCAATCCCTTAACCAAGTGGGGGGTGCATTTCATGGATTGCAAACCAGCTTCGGCTGAGGGGCATCACCATATCATAGTGGTCGTGGACTACTTTTCCAAATGGGATGAGGCCATGCCTACAGTAAAAGCCAATGGTGCTACAGCAGTCCATTTGGTATTCAATCACATTATTACTCAGTTCGGTATTCCGAAAGAGATTGTCATTGACCATGGCAGTCACTTTTTGAAAAAGATGATGGAGGATTTGTCACTCAAGCTTGGGTTTCATCAAGAACATTCATCTTCTTACTTACCCCAAGCGAATGGTCAGGTTGAGGCAATCAATAAGTCTTTGAAAACCATTCTCCAACGTACCATCCAACAGAGCAAGAGCAACTGACATATTATGTTATATCCTGCTTTGTGGGCATATCGAACCGCAGTTAATACTGCCACCGGGTTCTCACTGTTTCAGCTAGTACATAGTGTGGAGTCTGTTCTACCGATTGAATGCGAAATCGCTTCGTTAAAACTAGCTATAGACCTCCTCCCTGATACATCGGATGTTGAGCAACATTTGATACACCTTGAGCAGTTTGACGAGTAGCGTCGAGATGGTGTCGTGGATATAGATGCCAATAAGCGTTGTGTCAAGGTTCAATATGATAAGTCTGTCCGTCCCCTATAGTATGCTGAAGGTGACTTGGTCCTCTTATATGACCAGGATAAAGAACCCCTTGGGGTAGGAAATTTTAACCCAATGTGGCACGGTCCTTACATCATGAGGTGTGTCCTTGAGGAAGGATCCTACGAATTGGAAGATTATGAAGGGGACTCCTTGAAGGAGCTTAGAAATGGGCTCTACCTCAAGCGATATTACGCTTGAGCTTATAGCTCGAGCTAGTACTTTTGTATACTATTGTATAGTTTCTTCTGTACATAGTTTAGATCTCTTGTGTTTTTTCGGTATCTTGATTCGCTTCCGTTTGGTTGACAGATGTCAGCGGAATCTCCCGTGTTCTTGGGATTCACGTATGGTGCTAGTCGTCATACGTAGCAGCTCGCTTCTACTTCCTGGGTTATTTATTCGCCTGACTAACTAGTTGTGTCTTCGGGAGGTGCTTGTCTCGGTCCTACATCCAACAATGTGGCTGAGTACAGTGCTATAGTTGAGCTACTTCGGGGTGTTATTTCGCATGGTATCCAATGTTTATAGGTCTTCCTAGATTCACAACTGGTTGAGTCTCAATTGAATGGTCAGTACCATGTGAGGGATCCTACTTTACTACAGAGATTCTTAAGGGTAAGACTCTTGCAACGTCATTTTGTTTCCATTACAGACATTCATGTTCTGAGAATAATCACGTATCTGATACATATGCTAACTATGTCCTAGATTGGCATGTGTCATATTCATAATGAAGCACACAAATAAACATACATTCATACATTTGTACGTAGACATATAGTAGAACCGGAGAACCATAGTTTTTTATAAATAACATGTCCAAAAAGGTAGTGTCACAATACAAAACTGGAGCTCGTAGCTCTCAAAAATATACATAATCGATACAAAATATGGGACTCTGATATTTCTAAGCCCCATAAGGAGGCCTAGCTTCCTCTGCAGGATGTGTCTGATAGTAATAATGTACTACATTGGCTGTGCACCGCAGTAGTCACACCCAAGTGCCCGGTACTCCCACAACATGGCGTTGCATATCCTTGAGTAGCCGCTCTACCTCGATCATGGGTACTATGTTGGTCATATGGGATAGGTTGACCCATACGGTCTCTAGTGTGCGCACTGCGGCCACACCAACTATCTCTCCACCCCTGCCCCATCGACGATGTCTCGGGAAACCCTCTGGTCTTCTCAGACCAGTATCTGCGAGCAAACAGTGAAATGTCAATATTGGATACTACACCAAAAATATTTTTTCATTTTCATATATAATAAAAAATACCAAAAAAAAATAATACACAAAAACATAAAAAGAGTCACATACCGATGTCTCCGTATGCGGCTATTGGAGGAAGTGGCATGTTGCGATCACCACGGAATTCTATCCCTGCATATGGGTAGTCATCAATGACTATGACCTGTCGGTCCCACTAGTGAAAGAACTCATCTATATACGGTGATGCCTGTCGACCACCACCCTGTCGTGTCAATACGTCTACCCACCGGGTCAGGGCTGGGTCACGAAGACTATGAGGAGGGACTTCAACCCTCGGGCTAAGCCCTGAAACTCTCTCGAAGAAAAAGATGCATAGTATACTGCTGTATCCGAACTTCTTTGCCTCCCCATGATTGCACTCCATTAATTGGGTCTTCATAGACACCAGTACCATTGTGCACCAGTCATATACCATGGGCCGCATGCACTCTGCGGTGTAGAACATCACCGACCTTCAAGCCTGGTGTAGAGCTGCCGAACCTGTAGTCCTGACAAGAGTGGACACTATAATCTTCATACTCAGACTAACTATGGATGCAATGGGTACCTGAATCCCTAACTTCCGGGTGTTGGGAAGACAGTACTGCTCTATGTAGTCGGAAATGGTGATCCCACCTCCCACAGTATGAGATTGAAGACTAGCCACTTCCCCTCGACAGGACAATCGTGTAATGAAATATATGTCATCCACCTCCAAGGAGAGTGTTTGACCATCCAGGTTGAAATTTTGTGCATCTACATCCCAGTAATCTATCAAGCAACGGAGCAATTGGTTTTGGGCCCTCAAACCCCCAATGCTCCAAAATTTGAAAATCCCACACGCTTGTAATGCTTGTTTTGCAGGCAAATCATGGCAGACATCCTCATCCACAAGGTCATGCTCCCTTTCCCTCCACTCTAAAACCATCCTGGAAGAAGGAACAAAATAAGTTTAGCTTTATACATTTAAAAAACAAACTTCACGGTCGTACCTATGGGCTATTGAGCAAACAGAGGCATCCACCCACAGTTAAAGCATGCATTGACCATGGGTAGAAGTCCCTACCTGCAACCCGTATAACTATCGCCCGCAAACAACGCCGTAGAGAAGTAGGGCTTGCCCAATAAAAAAATTGGACCACTAAAAAATGAAATAAAAGCAACCAAATGAAAGAGAAGGATGAGATAGCTAACTTGATCCAGATGGCTCGACGAACGGATGCCCACAGCTCCCAGAATCAACGACTGCAGTTTCAGGTGAAAACTAACCAAAATCACTATTTGGGGTAAATTGTAAAAATGAATTGTAAATTGTAATTTTTTATTACTATTTATAGTTTTCAAAACCCACTTTTGTATAGTTTTCATTGTTTTAAGCTATTTTCGACTAATGTGATGTCTTGGAGTAGCATTTTGAAAAGATTTCTCCGACGAGAGTTGGTTTTTTGACCATTTCACGCCTACGACTGGTATATTTCACACCTGGCATATAGGTTAGATGTCATTTTCACATATGTTATGCATTTGACCTTTTGACCATTTCCATTAACCTTAGGTGCAACCCCGCTTCTTAACTGATGCAGAGCTTTCACACTGTTATAGAATTGTTGGTATTTGGCGGTAGGGCCTATTCGACCATGGGTGCCCTAGTTAGAGCCTTTTTATTCCTTTTGGCGCCCATGTTGTTGTCTCTCTTTAATATTGGGAGTCCTTCATAATTATGCCATGACTTTGCGATAAAGACTCATACTCTACTTTGTCTTATGCTGGTCATCTCCCATAAGGACTCCCCCCATTTTTCTATCAAGTTGTGATTGCATTACATCATCCTGCTTGCCGCTTGAGCCGTGTTTCGACTCCCGTTTTCTCAATTGTTAGCTTGGTTCCTGAGCACTTTCCTTTTTGAGCCCTGCAGAGATTCCATTTTCCCTTCACAATTTGATGACCTTTTGACTCTAAGGGAACGCCCCCCCCCCCGAGTGTCCACATCCTGCACATGCTTCCTTGCATTGATCATAGGTATGTTCCACTACTTGGGACTAGTCTGCTCTCTATTTGACACTCGTTCCCTCAATTGTTGTACTATAAGCAATTTTATTCTTTTTCAAGCTTTCCAAATATGAAAAGACCAAAAAAATCAAATATTCCAAAAAGCCGGACGAGAGAATATTTACATTTTTTTGTTCACAGTTTTTGTGTCTTTTTTTAATAGAGCATTCATTCCACTCCATTCATTATGATTTGGGACTATAGTAGGACCTTTGTATCCGTACTCGTTTCTCATTTGTAATCCACCAATTGGTTAAGCTTCCAATCACTATGGAGCCCTTTGTTGATGCCTCCTGCATCGCACAGTGTTATATCGATTCTATGCTGCCTAAGTCTATCCATCTGCTCATGCTCTTGTTCAAAGGAAGTCTTGAAACTAGAGTCGTCCACTCCTCATATCTCTTGACTATTGCATGTCGGCCATCCTCATTGAGTCAGTCCGTTTCATCTGATTTCTTCCAAATCTTTCAGCGTAGTTGTTACCTTTTGTTGGTTGATGGGGGATGCCTTAATACCCTCCTTCTAGGGAGTTTTGTTCCATTGAATTCAACTCATTTATTCCGGAATTGAGACTTAGAGTCGGTTGGGTACCTTAAGGCTTGCAGTCATTAGTGGAAGGTTCTCTCACTATTGATAGTTTTGGGAATACATCAATGTCCCCTGATCGATGGATTCATCTTAGTGTTCGACTTCAACACATATATTCGCACTTTGATGATTGTACTCTGTGCCTTGATGCCCATTTTCATTATTGGTGGGTTATCTCGTGTCTATTAACGGTATACATCACTGATCGGTAATCAAACAATGTCACATCAGGTTCGACCTCAACACCTTTATTCACTTGATGGGACTTGCACCGTAGATGATTTGTGTAGAAGACCCCAGGAGATAGTGGCATTCAGTATGCTACTGATGATTGTGACTGTACATTTGAGATATCACCTCTCATGCATCAACAATTTGTACCTCCAGTTTGCACCAGTTGTTTCCTTTCTGCAGCAGACCGTCTCTTACTATAGATGGTTATGGCTATGATCACCTATGACATGTATTCATTATGTACTGCGTATCAATGGCCATTGTATCAGATTGTTGTACTATACCTACATGTATTCAGAGATATTTATGTATTATGATGAGTGATTTGTTCCTTCCAGTTGTGTCTCCATCACTCCACTTCTAAGATTTATAATGTATTTCAGCCATCGTAGCACCATTCTCTCACCTCACACATTAGGGGGCATCTGTTACAACGTAATTTTCCACCTTGTGAGCATCAGCATTGATTGGCCTTCAGGATCCATTTCACTGACTCAGATTCATCATTTTTTCAGGAACACATTTTTCCCTATTTTTGTTCATGTACACTAGTTGTTCCACTATAGCTAGTGTACACACAAGTTGTTCCACATTCTGAGCATGTGCACCCTTGGTCAAAGAGAATACAACAAAACAAGGAGCAAGAGTGCCCTAGGCATGCAGGAAGCAATAAATGACTAGGAGGGCACACCCAACAGCTAGTTTGACTTGGCACAATGCTCAGTGTTGTCCACATTGCCAACTGGTTCAAGCTAAATGACCATTTACTCACTAACCAACTTGGGGATGCAATTATTAAGTTGTTTGGTACTAATTAACCATCAATTAATAAATGATTAATGTACATAGGTGTAATAATCTTCTAACACCCTCCCTAAGCTAGACTTAGTGAAATATAAAAAATAAGGCCTTGGCAACTAGGCTCAAGTCACCTTTTACATCATAAAAATTTATTTGTCCATGTAACCAAGGTAAGGAGGAAAACCACATGGGAAATAAAACCTCCCCTCTAAAATGGACATGTGGCATATATCAGAATACACCAATCATCACCATGCATCACTCACCCCAAGCAAAGATCTAAGGTGAGTGAAGGTCTTCTTGGTAAAACACTTGGTGAAGATATCAACAGTTTGCTCACTGGAAGGGCAATATTGCAATGCTATGGTCTCCTCATGCACCAAACCCCGAATGTAATGCATGTGTATCTCTATGTGTATGGTCCTTTGCCTCTGAACTGGATCAGTAGAAATCTTGATTGTACTTTGATTATCACACCAAAGAATAGTGGGTGAATAAAAAACAATCCCGAACTCTGCAAGAATACCTTGCAACCAAACACATTGTGTGGCTGCATTAACTGCTCCCATGTACTCGACCTCAACTGAAGATAAGGAAATAGTATTTTGTTTCTTGCTTGACCAAAAAATAGGTCCATGTACAAGCATAAAAACATAACCGGAAGTTGATTTCCGATCAATATAATAACCAGGCCAATCAGAATTTGTAAATCCTACTAGTTCAAGGGATGAACTAGCAGCATAATGGATACCAAAGGACTTAGTACCCTGGACATAATGAAGGATCCTCTTGGCTTCCTTCAAATGGATCTCATGAGGTTCTTGCATGTTCCTAGCAACAGCCCCAATAGCATATGACAAATCTGGTCTAGAATGAGTAAGGTATAGCAAGCTTCCAACAAGCTACCTATACAACGAGCTGTCAACTAGTTGAGAAGAACCCCACTCATTTAGCTTAACTCCTGAAAGAAATGGAAATTTTGCAGACTTACATTCAGCCATCTTAAATTTATGCAGCAAATCTGAAGCATACCTTGACTGAAATATAGAAATTCCATTCACAGTTTGGTCTATCTCCAAACCTAGAAATTGTTTTAGCAATCCTAGATCGGTCATGGAGAATGCACTGTGCAATGCTCTCTTAACTGAGTCAAGTTCTTTGGTGCAGCTACCAGTGATCAAAATATCATCAACATACAATACAATAATCAATATCAGGTCACTAACATGCTGCATATAAACATTTGGATCAGACTTACACCTCTCAAACCCCAAAGATAACAAAAAAATGTCCATTTTTGCATACCATGCTCTAGGAGCTTGCTTGAGCCCATAGAGTGACTTGTTCAACTTGAAAACAAGTGTATGATTAGAAATAAAACCTTCATGCTACTGCATATATATCTCCTCATTCAGATCCCCATGAAGAAAGGCACTTTTTACATGCATGTGATGAACCTCCCATCGCCTGGAAGCCCCAATGGCCAAAACCAGTCTTACGGAGTCCATCTTTGCCACCAGTGCAAATGTCTCTGTATAGTCCACTCCTTGGACCTGATAATAAACCTTAGCCACCAACTTGGCCCTATAATTCAGATCAGAGCCATCAGATCCAACTTTGGTTCTATAAACCCATTTGCATTGCACTAGTTTCCTTTTGGGAGGAAGAGGGACCAAATCCCAAGTTTTGTTCTCATGGATTGAGTTCATCTCCTCTTGCATGGCTGATTGCCACCTTGGGTCTGTACATGCTTATGAATATGAATTTGGATCAGATACAACCATTAAATAACATGCCTCACTCATATCAGAATTATCACATGCAAAGGAATTGTGAAATTGAGATCTAGTTTTCCTAGCATCTTGGGGATCACCCACAAGCTCTCCGGCACTTTGAATTGTTTTCTTTGCCCACTTGGGCCTTGAAGGAGGGATATGATCAGAATACATATCAACATCATCTTCATCAATATCAAAATCAAAAATATCAGAAGAAGAATCACTACTTACTTCATCATCATTAAGAGGAAATGTGCATTCCCCATCACCTTGTTCACTAGCTTGTAAAAACTCTTCTTCTTCGAATTTGACACTTCTTTCGATGAAATTTTTGAAAGTGGATGGATCAAAGAGCTTGTAGCCCTTGGAATCCTCTGCATACCCAACCATTATTGACTCCTTGCTTTGGGGCTGCAAGGCCTTTCTCTTTTCCGGTGGAATTCTGGCCCAAGCCCTTGAGCCAAAAATTTTGAAATGTGAAACATTGGGTTTGTGGCCCATCCATGCTTCAAATGGAGTAATTCCTTGCAATGCTTTGTGTGGTGCTCTGTTATGAACATATGCTGCACAATTCATAGCTTCATCCCACAATTTAGGAGACAAATCCCTTGCTTGCAACATGCAAGTTGCCATCTCTTTCAGTGCTCTATTTTTGCGCTCTGCAACACCATTTTGTTGTGGTGTGTAAGGCACTGAGTGTTGCATCTGAATGCCATGCTCTTGATAGAGCTGCTGCATATTCTTATTGACATACTCTCTGCCGTTATCAGTCCTCAAAACCTTCATGGCATTCCCTCTGAAGTTCTCAACCATACTCTTGAAAATTTTGAAACATTCAAAGACTTCATATTTTTGCTTAAGGAAAAATAACCAGCAGTACCTTGAGTAGTCATCGATGAAGGTGAGAACATATTTTCTGCAGCCATAGGAGGGAGTGGGGAGAGGACCTATCAGATCAGAATGCACTATCCCAAGTGGCTGATCAGCCCTCATTTCCTTCCCTTTGTCATACTTCTTCTTGGGATGTTTCCCAACCATGCAACCCTTGCATGTTCCATTGGAAAAACTGATTTGTGGCATCCCTTCTACCTTCTCTTCTCTGCTCAAAGCTTGAAGATATCTATTAGGAACCTATGTCAACCCTTCTCTTTACTATGTTAGTATATTGTTGTTGGACACATATGCTTTGTAAGTCATCCCATAGTATTTGTTGATCCGTAGTTTATATTAGCCCATAGTATTGACCCATAGTATTGGACGCATATGCTTTGTAAGTTGTCCCGTAGTATTATAGGTCCCATGGTTTTGACTCATAGTATTGGGCATAGAATTAGTATATAAGTGTGTGTTGAGGTCATTGAAGGCACCGTGAATTTAATTGTATTGAGCTTGCTCAAAGGAGGTTGCCCCCTCGAAGTGGCCCGTGATCAATATAAAAGTGATTATGTTCTATTATTTCTGATATCTCGTGTATTTGCATTAATTAATTATTGCAGGTTCATCACAATATATGTAGTTTAGGTGACCACACCTTTGATGCCATATCTTGTTGGTCCAATTCCCATGTGACACAATTCCACTTGGTGAAGAGAACTCGAGAAAGTGGGAGAACTTGTACATCTTCATATCATGGTCTGCAACACCCATTGCAACAATTTTTCTGGTCGAAATTTATGATATCTCCACATCATCTTGAGTGAAGACAACTTTCTTTGCTCCTCCAGTATGTGTCATTTGATATACAGAGAGCAATTTTGCTGCAAGATTTGGTACATACAACACATTAGTGAAGAACCCATTCTCCATAGAGATTTTCCCAATGCCATGAGCAGGGATTTCTGAGTCATCTCCCATTCGAATGGAAAGACCACTGTAGGGTGCAAGTTCAGAAAATGAATCTCTTGAAGAAGCCATTTGCCTTGAGGCACCTAAAATAATGATGAACAAGGGTGACTGAGATGTACAAGCCACCAAAGCATGGAAACTCTCCTTGTCTTCAGAAACGCACTCCTTCTTCTTGGAACTTTCAGGAAGAGGAATATTGTTTTTATGTAGGCAATGGGTCATCATGTCTATGGTTTTCTTCATGCATGAACTCTCTGGGTGAAAACCCCTTTGACAGTAGCTGCATTTTGTCTTCTCATCCTTATTTCCCTTGTTCTTGACAGGATTCAAAACCCCCTCAGAGAATTTGGGCCTCTCATCCTTCTTCTTCTTCTCTTGAGGTTTCGGCCCCTTGGGTTTTTGCTTGCCTCTTGCATTTTTCGAATCTCTAGCTGCAAGAACTTGGTCTTTTTGTTTGATGGAGCCCATCAAGACCAGCTTGTCTTGCTCTTGAGTTAGCATCTCCATGAAGTCAGCCAAAGGTGGCATCTTCCAACCTCTAACTGTGAGCCTTGTGGAGTTGAAGGAAGACACAAAAACTGAGTATTCAGAACCCAGTTTGGAGAGAATTGACAACACCAACTGTTCTTCTTTCTTCTCTATGCCACATTGTCTGATCTACAAGACCAAGTTCTTGAACTTAGTGAAGAAGTCCTGGATGGAATCAAAATTCTCTGGGCTTAGTGAAACAAGCTCATTTTCGAGCTGGTGGCCTCTCATCTCATCAGTGTTTCCAAACAAGGTCTCAAGCTTGAGCCACACTTCATTTGGAGTAGCTAGACTTTCTACATGAAACAGGAGGTCTCTTGAAATACTGAGACAAAGGAGGCCAAATGCCTCATATATTCTGTTAAAAACTTGGATTTCTCTACAGCTAAGTTTGGCTCCACCTCAGTGCCCATTGTAATTTTGTAGAGATCCTTAGATCTCAACAAAATCACCATTTCTGCCTTCCAATCGAAATAGTTGAAGGGAGTAAGCACATTTGGGTGAGATGGCCCCATTCTTCTCTGTTTCTCACGCACTTGCTGACAATGTTGATCTTTAATACCTGCAAACAAATCTCAAATCACTCAGGAGGGATCTACACTAACAGATTCAAACCCTATTTGATAGTGGGAGCATTTGGGAGAGCATCACACCTGAGAAGAGCCACTAGATTTCTCCAATGAACTCAGGCAATGGCCTCAGGAATTATGTGGTTTCTCCACTACTTCTGGCAAGCCACTAAAACAGTCTTGTTGGTTTGAATGGTAGCTCCAAGAGCTATGATACCATGTAAAATCTGAATCACAGCAGAACCTAGCTACTATGGATTCCTCACTAGTGAAAAGATTGCAACACATTTACAAGAATGGCCATAAATCTGTAAAATGAAGAACAATTAACACATGAAATGGGTGAATAATGTAAATATTATTAAATTTCCAACCTCAAAATAGGTTAAGAACATCCATTTATACAAAGCTGGAACAATTCGAATCCATATGGAGTGTTCACACTGATCTAGCTTAGAAATAGCTCAAACCCCCCTAGGTTGACCAAAATATCCCAAACCATCCCAAACTGGTTCGAAATTGTTGTGTGAATGCTGGGAATGACTGGACAGGCCTATGTGACCTCACACATGTGGAGAATCTGGTTGGTTATAGGTTAGGCAGCTAGAATTGGCTAAAACTGGGCAAAGGAGGCAAGTTTGTCCACATTCTGAGCATGTACGCCCTTGGTAAAAGAGAATCCCACAAAACAAGGAGAAAGAGCGCCCTAGGAATGCAAGAAGAAATAAATGACTGGGAGGGCGCACCCAACAGCTAGTTTGACTTGGCACAATGCTCAGTTTTGTCCACATTGCCAACTGGTTCAAGCTAAATGACCATTTACTCACTAACCAACTTGGTGATGCAATTATTAAGTTGTTTGGTACTAATTAACCATCAATTAATAAATGATTAATGTACATAGGTGTAATAATGTTCTAACAATGATACTATGAAAAGTAATGCTTCAATGGGAGGCCATTGAGAGGGAGAATTACTTCCTCTCCTTGGAGGTCTTTCAGCTTGTAAGTGGATGGGCCAAGTTTTTCAGAAATTAGGTAAGGGCCAACCCATAGATGTTGAAACGTTGTATGCATTCCTTTACCCTCGTGTGGATGATCCCATTTCAAAACTAAGTTTCCTACTTCGAAATTTATTTTGCTGGATTTCCTTTTATCAAACCATCTTTTGACTATGTCTTGGTGTTGGTGGAACCGGTCTTTGGCTTTCTGCCAGGATTCTTCGAGTTTCAGTACAGTGTCAATTCTAGACTGTAAAAATTGACTATTGGAACCTTGGGAGGCTTGATACAACTGTAAAGATGGGAGTAAGAGGTTAGGATGGAGGATGGCTTCCCTACCGTAGACCAAGGTATATGGGGAAATCCCCAAAGCATTCTTTGGAGTGACTCTATCTTCCCATAAAGCATTTGGGAGAGTAGTGTGCCAGCTTCTCTGGTTTTCAATCACAGTTTTCTTAAGGATTCGGATAAGGTTTTTGTTTGATGATTCAGCTAATCCATTTCTCTGGGGGTAGTAATTGGATGAATAATGTAATTTAATTACTCTTTCATAGACAAATTCATTTATCTTAAAAGATGAGAAATAAGTTGCATTATCAAAGACTAGGGAAATTGGAACCCCAAACCTGGTTATGATGTTCTCTTTTAAGAAACTGATAACTGCATCTTCATTGATTTTGCGTAATGGGATAGCCTCTGTCCATCTTGTAAAATAGTATGTGGCTATTAGGATATACCGGTGCCGTAGAGAAGAATTTGGTTTTATTTCTCCAATAACGTCTATGCCCCATTGTTCGAAAGGTTCTGAGATAATAACTGGCTGCAACGGTCATGCTGCTTTTGGTAATTTCCCAGCACTCCTTTGGCATACATCACAATTTCTTACATATGCATGAGAATATTTAAACAAGGTGGGCCAATAATATCCAGCCCTCAGTATTTTGGGAGCTGTTGTATCTACGGAATAGTGTCCCCCAGCAAGGCCATCATGTAATTCTTTGACTACTTTGTTAGCATCTTCCCTTTCTAAACATCTAAGAAAAATGCCATCATAATTTTTTCTGAAAAGTACTCCATCAATGATCTGATAAGCTGATGATTTCAGATGGAGTGCACTTCTTTTTTTAGAACTCCAATGCTCTGGTAGGTACCCTTGCTGTAAGTAATGCACTAAGTCTCTATGTCAGGATTCAGGAGCTGTAAAAATAGGGCATACGTCAACTCTATTCAACTCAGCTTCATTTTCCCAATCTTGCTCTTCATCAACTAGATGTTCAGTGAGCAATTTACATAGGCCTTAACCTTTAATGATGGTGGTTGGTTTAAACTCTACATCATATTATTGAAGAGCGGTGACCCAATTTCCCCTTCTTTCTCCCAATTCCTTTTGAACGAAAAGAGATTTGATAGACGGATGGGAAACTACAACTTTAGTTCTATTCTTAAGAATATATGGCCTAAACTGTTTTACTGCTTTGAATACGGCGTATGCTTGTTTGTCTACAATAGGATAGTTCGGTTCAGCACGTTGCAGACCAATGCTCATAAAATAAATTGTATATTCATCTCCTGCTTCTACCTTTTGCGTTAGCACAACTGTGAGAGAGTCATCTGAAGCAAAGGTATACAAAATAAAATCTTTGTCAAAGTCCGAACTTCTTAGAGAGGGAGCATTAGCTATGGCTACTTTTATCTCTTTAAATGCATCCCTTTCCAATTATATCCACTTGAATTTTATGCTTTGCTTGACCATTTGTTGCAAAGGTTTAACGGTTTGAGTGAAATCAGGAACAAACCTTCAAACAAAATTGATAGTGCCCATAAATGAATGCATCGATTTTTTATTGTGGGGCATGGGAATTTTGTTGATAACCTGCACTCTCTCTTAATCTATTGAAATTCCCTTTTTTGAAATGATGTGACCCAGAAGCTTGCCCTTGAGAACAACAAAAACACTCTTCTTGGGGTTCAAACAGATACCATATTTTTTGCATCAGTCAAAAATCTGTTTCAAATGGAACACATGGTCTTGTCTCTTCTTCGAGAAAAATGTCACATCATCTAGATATACTACAACACAGTGACTACCCAATCCTCGAAAGGAAATGTCCATTGCTCGCTGGAAAGTGGCTCCTGCATTTATCAAGCCGAACAACATTCTTCTGTATGCAAACGTTCCCCACTTAGTGCGGAAAGTAATCTTAAGACAGTCTTCTTCAGCCACCAATACTTGATTGTAACTAGAGAAACCATCTAGAAGAGAAAAAAGTTTTGATCCTGATACCATCTGCAGAATTTGTTCCATTGAAGGAACGAGATAGTTATCTTTATCAAAGGCTCTATTCAAATTTCTGAAATCTACACATAGTCTTATTTCTCCAGACTTCTTTTTTATGGGAACTAGATGAGCAACCCATTCTGAATGCTGGAATTTAAAGATGATCTTAGCATCTAGTAGTTTCTTCAACTCATTTTGGATAAAAGGATCAAGAGTAGGATGCATTCTTCTTAACGGCTGTTGAAATGTCTTAACACCTACTTTCATTGGTATATCATGCTGAATAATACGAGTGTCATATGTTTTCAGGTCTTGTAAGTCCAAGCTAAAACATCTTTATATTGCCGAAAAATCTTGATGAACTTATCTCTTTCACCCGGTGAACATCATCTACCAAGATTAACATATTTTGGTTCAGCTTATGTGCCCAGATTTATTAATTCATGATGCATAGAAGAGCTATGAGTTTTAACATTTGTTGGCTTATTGAACTTGCTCCGCAGATCGAACAAACTTTCAAGTGATCTTAGTCCTCTGGGCATGAAATTCCCTTTCACTACGTCCTTATTTTGCATATCAACATCATGTTTTTCTTTGTCTATAACAACTTCTTGAAACATATTTTCATTTGTAAGGAAACTAATTATCTGATTATCACCATCGAACACCCTGAGATTTGTGATATTATCTGGCATAGAAGGCCTGAAAACCAATTCAATAGAACATTTATTATTAGTAGGCACTAACCTAGAAATAGAGGTAGCTAATAAATCAGCTGCAACATTCTTTAATCTAGGAACATATTTTATATTAAAAGCTTCAAAGTACGTAATTAGATTCCATACTTCAGACTGATAACCTTTCAAATGTGGCAAAAGACAATGAATTGTATCTCTCACCTGTCTGACAACTATTTCTGAGTCACCAAAGACCTTGAGGTATTTAACATCCAAACCGATGGATTTCTTGAACCCGTGGACCAAAGCTTCATATTAAGCAGTATTGTTAGTACAATCAAACTCTAATCTACAAGACAAGAAGCATTTGTTGTTTTCAGAATCAACTAGCACACAACCAGCTCTAGATCCTTCCTAAGTTTTGGAACCATCAAAGTATAGAACCCAAATACAATTTATGATCTAACTAGGTTAGTATCTTTATCCTCTAAGTCAGTGACTAAACTAACTATGTTACAGTCGATATCACCAATCCGAGAGAATTGAATGAGATCGGACTATTCATCTGATTCTTGGCTCAAATTTTATGATTGATAATTACCCAGCTCAATTTCTAAGAAACAATTCCCCAAAACTGAAGATGAGAAAGCTACAACTTCATTCTTTTCTTTTAGCTGAGTCACATTCTATTTCATATGCAGTTCGCTCAACACTTTAATCTGATTTTGCCTATTCTGATATGGTAACCACAAGTGGGACCAGTCTGTCATGAAATAACCACTTAGTTTAGTTGACCAGTCTCTGCTTAAAATCAAACCATAAGCTTCAGGAATATCAACTATTATTATATCAATAAACTGACATACTCTAGTATCAGCTGATAACCTAATAAGCACATCTTTCATTTCCCCAATGACTTTAACAGTAGTTCTGTCTAGCTGAATAATCTGAGCTAGGGATGGAATTGGATGTCCATTAACCTTTTGCAAATAGACAATGGCATGACATTTGAGGATGCTCTAGAATCTACCAAACAGTTATGCACATTGTGATTAAAAATTTCAAAAGTTAAAAGAAAAGGCAATGTTTGGGATTTAGATTTCCCGCCAATACTAGCTTCATTTATTTCAGGATGTTCCTGAGTATTTGCTGACAGAGTGCTAGATTGAGGTTAAAGAGCTTGTAATAATTTTTTTCGTTGCTGAGGCAAACTACACATATCAAATATGGAAACGTTTTCTTTTACTTTCTTTATGCCTTCAATTATATCATACCCCATATCACATTCTTTTACAACTTTGTGTTGATTGTTTGTTTTATTTGAAGTTACTTTTGGTTGCTGAGCTATTTCCGTGCTTGGCTATTTAGTAGTTGCTTGGTTAGCTTTGGGCTGTGGTGGAATAATAGTAACATGCCTTTTGGGTAATTATTTGGATATTTTAGGCTTGGGGGAAGTCAAAATCGAATCAGTGATTGGGCCTTTGCTATGAGTATTAATATTCACAGCTGAGACTTGACTTTCTTCGGGGTCATCCTCAATCAATTCAGTTAAAGGCACCCAATCCCACGGAAACATAGTGGTATCTGGAGTGGGTTCTTCTGTCTCCAAGGCTTGTTCTTCCTGAGGATCTTCCTGATCTGTGGTCTGTGCATCCAGCATTTGGTTCATTACTAAACTCATTGAATTTATCCATTACGGATAGCTTTCTTCAGAATGTGGTTCTTAATGGAAAGTGCAGAAATTATCCATTCCTACTTCGTTTAAATTTAAAACAAGAGATTTGTTTGTAGGTGGATGAGTTTGATAATTTGCTTCTCTCTTCTTGTAGAAAGGTTTAAAAGGCTTCCTAGATGTGCTGGTTTCCTTATCCTTTCCAAGATCTACAATCTTATTGGATAATTTTTGCATCATTTTAACCACATTTTCCATGTCTGCCGATGGCTCTTCCTTATTTCTAGTTAGTAACAAGATTTTCTTATTGATTTTTGGTTGTGTTTCTGCCTCAAGAGCATGTTTAGCAATGTTGTTTGCTTCTTCTTCTACCTTCCTAGCTTCTTCAAAATTTTCTATAAAGGTAGTTTTCTTAGTTCTTTTGACAAACATTGCTATTGGAGGATCAAGTGTTGTTGTGTAATATTCCATTAAAGATTCTTCTGCAGGTTTAGCAGCCTCACTAAAATTATTTAACAACGTAATGAATCTTTGATTAAATTCTTGAACCTTTTCTTTATTTTCCATTCTCATGGACAGCAACTCTTTCATGAGTGTAGCTACTGTTTTTTGATTTCCATATTTCTTTAAAAAACATTTCTCAAATTCTTCCCAATTAGCTATTGAGCTAGCTTGTAAACTAAAGTACCATGAAGATACCTTAGGCTCGAAAGTATAGGGAAAGAGTCTACAGACTACGTATTCATGTTGCACATTCAAAAGGCTCAAAGCTAAATAAAAGCTCTTAAGGTGATCTTCAGTAGAAATACCTTTCCTAGGATCAGACTTAGGCAAACCTTTCTCAGGATTTTTAGGCAAATTGTGAAAAGGTCCAGCTAAATTCAAAGCTCCTCTTGCTCTCCATGCAGGTACAGCCATGGCTCCACGTGGAGAATTAGGTGGGGTATCATGAGTATGAGGTGGAGAATTCTTTGGAGTGCACAGTTCTTCAAGCTTTAGAGGATCTTCAAGTTCTATTTCTCCAAGAGGTTCTGTAATTTCTTCTAAAGATAAGTCTACTAATTCTTCAAAGCTTTGAACAAGAACTAAATCACGTGTGTACTGTCTTTCCCTTCTAGGAGCTCTTCTTCTAGGGAGAAAAGGAATCGCGTTTAAACCACCAAGCTGCTTAACATAAGAATAGGTATGTCTTCTCAAGTTTTCTACTTCAGCAAAAGGTACAACATACAATGTTTCTTGATTTTCAAATTTAGATTTGGGATTTTCTTGATTTGTCACTTCCAGATCTGAATTGTCTGGGATTGCTGTTCCAAGTGGGTTTCCAGTCGGATCTCCTCTCAAAGAAGAGTCTCCTTTATCATCCATGCACTAGTGTCCCTCCTTCTACTGCCAAAAACTGTTGATGCCTCGAAAATCATAGCATCAATCTACAAGGGATTCTCCTCGATAAATAATCCCAATTAGATAATTCACCGGTTGGTGTAGGGAATCAGTCTGGTTAATGGTTTTGGCTATGGTAATATTTATAAATTCTTGTTCTTTACACTAGTTTTGGCCCAATCCACTATTTATGTATTTTGTTTTTTAGATGATATGCAAGTGCCCTCAGCTAAGTGCAGGTAATTAATCTAAAATGATCTAAAACTATATAAGCAAATCTAACCTATCCTTTCAAGGAGCAAACTGTAAAGATGAGTAATACACTGAAAGAAACATCTAAAGATCATACAGATAGCCTTTAATCATAAAGATGCAATTCTAGCAGAAGATAAAAGATATTAACGATAGCTTTAATTCAATCAATACATTCCATTACTCATTTGAGAAAAACATCTTTGCACAGGAAAATATAAGAGCATTCATCACATAGAAGCAATTGATGATAGCAAGGAATGATCTCACAGCAATATGCAGATGATATAGGAATAATCTAGCACACCTTTGACACATTCTCCAGAAAAAAAACACCTTCTCCTAGGCTTTCATTAGGCAAAATCGATTTCTTGGAGCATGTAGTAAAGTAGTTCACGTACAAAGAAGAAATTATTTCACATGCTGAAAGTCCTTTGTTCTATCTCCTATTCAACTATATATAATTTTACAAAAAGCTCCTTGAGCTACCAGGTGTACCCTAATCTTAGGAATATTTAATTTTTCATTTAGTACTTTATTCCAAAAATGAGATAGTTCATGGAATTATTTTACATAAAAGACAAAATTAAAGATAGTTGTCTATTGATATCTTTTATAATAAAACAATTAAATCCCATATGGGTCAACTGATTCATTTGGACACTCTTCTTCTGCTACTTTGTCTCCTCCAGCAACCTCATTTGCTTTTGTTGCTTTGTCCAATTCCTCAATGTAACTGGTCCACTGGCTGATTTCTCTTACGATAGTCCTTCCTCTTGATGAGATGGTCACATTCCGCGCTATCTTGTGCTTGCACAAATATGATTTCATTCATGCAGTTACTACTGTAGTCTTCTGTACAGTACTTTCCAGAAAAAAGATATGAACAACAAGCTGCTCAATAGATTGATGGATGTCTTCTGAGGTTATAGCCTCAACCTTTTTTAGATAATCCAGCTCTGCTTCCAAATTCTTTTGCAATTCTACCAGGTGTTGTTCTCTTTCAGGGAATTCATAAATACCTTGGGGAAGAGGCATGTGACACTTCTCGTGGGCCTCTTTCATCTTCGAGTAGACAGTATAGCATTTTTTAATGGTATTTCGGATTTCAACACTTAATCTATCACCACAATCTTGGCAAAACTCGAGAACTCCAGTGTCCATGTCGAATTCCTCATCTGATGTAGCTTGTAGGTTTAAGGGAAAACCAGACTTTCCTATTCTCCATTGACATTGTTGCTTGAGTTCCAACACATGTTGTGCATACTTGTCCTTTATTCTAAGAGCCTCAACCTCAAGAGATTTCATCTTTGTTATCATCTCTTTCATGCTGCAGACTTCTTCTGAGATCAACACTAGTAGTTGATGAGTTTACCTCTGCAGACCACAAGCTTGGTTGTAGAATTTGGCCAGGTCCTATTTATTCTCATTAGGTTCCTTGAGTTGTTCTAACAATGCAAACTTTTATTCTATCAATCTTTCCAACTCTGATATGTGAACTTTCAAGTTCTTTTGCTCATCTTCTGAAATTGCAAGTTGCATTTCTAATGAATTCTTCTCATTTGCAAGCTGCAAGGCTTTTGAAGTTATTTCCAACTTCTCTTCTGCCATCTCGTTATACTTCCTTTTTAACTCATTGCTCTCCAACACTTCTTTCTTCCTGTCATATTTTATCTTAAAGCATAGCTCTCTGTAATTCCTCTTATCTTCAATTAGACGATCGACATTGGCTTTATTTTCCTGTCCTATAGCTACAAAGCAATCTGATGTGAATGTGGGGTCAGCATCGGTCCCTTGGACAAGTGTAGTCTTCGATACTCTGAGTTCATATAAGTTTTTCCCAATCTCTATTTTCCTTAATGTTCTGGCAATGATAGCCTTCTTCTGTTCATGAAAATACATGGAATCCAGGATGGCCACCTGGCGCTACTTTCTGGGTTGTATGGGGTCAATGCTAATTCTTCCATAGAAACAATCCCTTCATGAGATATACCCAGTTGGTCTAACTTCAGTGGATCCAAGTCCATGCTCTATGGACTGGCGGGTTTTGTTCTGGAGTTTTCTCAGCTTCTTCCTTTTCTTGCCTTTCTGCTAGCTCTGCTTGCAACATATTTGCTTCATCCACCAAGAGCTTTTCTTCTTGCTCTTCTTGCAATTTAGTAGCTTGTTCCTAGAGGATCCTATCTTCCTCTTCTCTCAGGGATTTTGCTTCCTGCTCCTTTTGGATTCTAGCAGCTTACTCTTTCTCTCGCCTTTTGGCTAGCACTGCTCTTATCCTGTTTGCTTCCTCCAACAAGGTTCTTTCTTCTTCTTCTCTCAAGGATTTTGCCTCTTGATCCTTTTGGATTCTAGCAGCTTCTTCTTCTTGCTGCAACTTAATATCCTGCTCTTCATGTTGAATCCTTGCTGCTTCTTCTTGTTGAATCCTTGATGCCTCCTCTTATTGTGATTTGGTAGCCTGTTCATTTTGAAGCCTTTCTACTTCTTCATCTTGGTGTTGTTTGATAACCTACTCCTGTAGGATTTTGTCTCCTTCTTCCAGTTCTACGTCTTTTGAACCTCCTAATTGGGATGATGCTACCTCTTGTTCCAGCTGTATCAGACCAACAGGATTGGGAGTAGAATTCTTTCTGCCTTTCTTCTTGTAGCATTTTCCTAATTCTGTTAAGTTCTTGGCACTACGAAAGAACTCTTCATTCAGGTCTATAATATGGGTGTACTCAAAGGTAGTTTTGACATCAATAACATGTCTATCAACTCTATGTATTGGAGAAAACTCACTATGGCTTGGGAATACCACAAATGACATATGACTACCAGAAATCTACTCAATTCAGAAAACTCACTATGGCTTGGGAATACCACAACAGACAGATGACTACCAGAAATCTACTCAATTCTTAAAACAATGCTATTATAAATGACAATGTTAAAACAATGGAGAAATGTAACCAACCTCAATCCAACGTTTGATGTAGATCCCCATTGGAGCTTTCAATCCGCACACATCCAAGCACTTGTAATCTGCAAATTAGTCTTGACAACAAATATCTAACAAGTACATGTGATATGTAAATAACATTAACATCATCAATAACAATGGTCCATAATATCGTAAGCAAATGCAACCCAATGTATAATAAATGACATTCACACCATGAATGGATGAGAATATGAGTATTTCTATTAATGAACAAGAAGAAGTACAAAGTGATACGACCTCTTGCCGACAACCAATCTGAACCAAGATCTAGATCAATCCACTTGTGCCTCCACCACTTCAATCCTCCATGAATGGCAAACTCAAACTAGAAACGAGTTTGGAAGGTGAATATAACTGGTTCACAACTACAAGGATCAATGAGTGCAGACTCAAGATAGGGAAAATATCCACTAGAGTTCCTTTACTATTCTCTTCTTCCTCCCATCCCTAAGCCATATGTGCTCAATATATAGTCCTCTCAAAGGTAGGTGAAAGGACTCATCGAGACGTTACTTGGGTAGATGGAGAGCCAAAGGTCACCCAATGACCGCTTTTTGGGAGTAAAAACTAATAAAATAGTGGTTTTTACCATTTTACTTGATACCCGCGGGCTATAGGGATGCAACTCGCGGGTACGCATGCTATAGTGATGCAACATGCAGGTAGGAACAAAAATAGGATAAACTAGTATCACTGAAGGATGAAAATGGATCTGAGTCACTGAAATGGATCCTACAGGCCAAAGAATGCTGATGCTCACAAGGTGGAATATTTTTGTGTAACACATGCCCCCTAATGTGCGAGGTTAGAGACTTAAAGTGGTACGATGGCCGAAATACATTATAAAACTCAGAAGTGGAGTGATGGAGACACAAGTGGAAAGAACGGATCACTTGTCATAATACAATAGTATCTCCGAATACATGTCAGTATAGTACAACAATCTGATACAATGGCCATGAATAGGAAGTACATAAGTAGATACATGTCATAAGTGATCATAGCCATGATCCCTCTACAGTAAGATATGGTCTTCTATTGAAAAGAAGACAACTGGTGCAAACTAGAGGTACAAACTGCTGAAATCTAAGAGGTGATATTTCAGATGTAAAGTCAAAGTCATATGTAGCATACTGAATGCCACAATCGCCTGGGGTCTTCTACACAAGTCTTTGATGGTGCAAGTCCCATCAAGTGAATAAAGGAGTTGGGGTCGAACTTGATGAGACATCGTCTGATTACCGATCATTGATGTATACCGTTAACAGACCCGAGATGACCCACCGATAATGAAAATGGGCATCAAGGCACAGAGCACAATCATCAAAGTGTGAATAAATGGGTTGAAGTCGAACACTAGGATGAATCCATCGATCAGGGGACATTGATGTATTCCCAAAACTGTCGATGGCGAGAGAACCTGCCACTAATGACTGCAAGCCTCAAGGTTCTCAACCGAACTCTAAGCCTCAAGTCCCAGAATAAATGAGTTGAGGTCGACGGAATGAGACTCGCTGGAAGGAGGGAATTAAGGCATCCCCCATCAACCAACATGAGGTACCAGCAACGCTGAAAGATTTGGAAGATCTCAGGTGAAACGGACTGACTCAATAAGGATGGCCGACATGCAATAGTCAAGATATCTGAGGAGTGGATGACACTAGTTTCAGGATTTCCTTTGAACAAGAGCATGAGCAGATGGATAGACTCAGGCAACATAGACTTGACATAAACTGCGCAATGCAGGAGGCATTACAAAGGGATCCATAATGATTGGAAGCTTAACCAGTCGGTGGAGAAAACTGAGAAACAAGTACAGCTCCTAAGGCCCAACTATAGTCCCGACTCATAATGTACGGAGTGGAATGAATGCTCTGCTCAAAGGAAGCACAACAGCTACCAACAAGAAATAATGACCATAATCCTGTCCGGGTTTTTGGAATATTTGATTTTTTTTGTCTTTTTCATATTTGGGAAAAGCTTGAACAAGAATAAAATTGCTTATCATACAACAAGTGAGGGAACGAGTGTCAAATAGCTAGAAGACTAGTCCCAAGCAGTGGAACATACCTATGCTCAATGCAAGGAAGTGCGTGGAGGATGTGGACACTTAGGGGTGTGTTCCCTCAGGGTCAAAGGGTCATCAAATTGCGAAGGGAAAATATATAAGCTCTGCAGGGCTCGACAGGGAAAGTGCTCAGGCACCAGTCTAACAATTGAGAAAGTGGGAGCTGGCACAAGGCTCAAGCAGCAAGCAGGATGATGCAATGAAATCACAACTTGATATAATTGAGGGGAGTCCTTAAGGGAGATGGCCAGCATAAGACAAAGTAGAGTATGAGTCTTTATCGCAACGTCATGGCGTGACTACAAAGGACTCCCAATCCTGAGGACAAACAACGGCATGCGCACCAAAATCCATAAGGGGGTTCTAAATAGGGTACCCATGTTCGGGAAATCCCTACCGCCACATGACAACACTTCTATAATAGTGTGAAGGTTCCATTTCAGTCACAAAGCGGGGTCGCACCTAGGGTTTATGAAAATGGTCAACATGTCAAATGCATAATGCATGTGGAAATGGCATCTAACCTATATGCCAGGTGTGAAACATAGCTGCCGTAGGTGTGAAATGAATCAGAACAACTCTCGTCGAGGAAATCTGTTGAAAAAACATTACTCCATGACACGATATTAGTTCATAACGGCCCAAAATGGACAAAACTATAGAAAAGTGGGTCCAAAAAATTATAAATAGTAACAAAATTTAATAATTTTCAATTCATTTGCACTATTCACCATTTTGGAGTTGAGTGGTAAGTTTGCACCTGAAATTTCAAGCACCGATCGTGGGAGCTACGAGCAACCGTTCAGTGAACCGTCTGGAGCAGGTTAGTGGTCACTGCCATACCTTTTATTTAAGTGCTTTTATTTCAATTTTCGTCGGTGGGTTATTCTGTTTGGCCAAGCCCTAAATGGCTTTGGCGCTACCCGCGGGCTGTAAGTATGCGGGTAATGGGTAGGGCATCAAACGCGTAGTCAAAAAACTGACTGCCCGCGTCTACCCACACCTGTCTAAAATATAGCTCGCAGGTAAGGTCGTGAAGAATTTTTTAAGCATGAAACTGACTAAAAATATCTTTCTTTTCACTCCAGGATGGTTGTAGAGTGGTGGGAGAGAGAGAATGACCAGGTAGATGAGGCCGTGCGCAATGATTTGCAAGCACAATAAGCAGTGCAAGCATGTGGCTTACATAAATACTGGAGTCTCAGGGGCTTAAAGGCCCAAAACCTACTACTTCATCATTTGATCAACTATTGGGATGTGGATGCTCAAAATTTCATCCTCGACGGGAAAACACTGACACTGGAAGTAAAGGATATCTATTTCATTACCAGTTTGTCCCGTAGAGGGAAAGTGGCTAGTCTTTGATCACGAACTGTGGGTGTTGGGATCACTGTGCAAGACTACATAGTATGGTACTGTCCCTCTAACACACGACCAATGGGAAGTCAGGTGCTTTTCAATCTCATAATGGACTTGAGCACAAAGATCATAGTGGCAACTCTGGTGCAGATCACGGGATCCAAAGCACTACATCAAGAATCCATACCGGTGATGTTCTATGCATCACAATGCTTGCAACCTACTATATTCAACTGGTGTACTACTTTGCTAGTGTCTATGAAGACACAACTGACAGAATGCAAAGAGGGGAAGGCCAAAAACTTTGGGTATGGTAGCATCCTCTGCAGTTTCTTCTCTGAGAGGGTTCCAGGACTTAGCCCGAGGGTGGATGTCTCTCCTCATGGGCTGAGATAGTGACATGACAGGGTGGTGGCCATCTGGCATCACCATATAATGAGGATTTCTTCTGTTGTTGGAACTGGCAGGTGATTACTATCTAGGACTACCCCTATGCGGGGATAGACTTCAGAAAGGACCGTGACATGCCGCTCCCACCAGATGCAGCCTTCGGAGACATCGATGAGTACTCTTTTGGTTTTTCGTTTTTAAATTTTTATGGAGTTTTTGATGATAGTTAGAATGCAAAAAATATTTTTGGTGGTAATGTCATGTGCTAATGGGTGACTGTTTGCTTGCAGACAAAGGCCCAGTGAGACCCGAGGGCTTCCCGAGACATTGTCGTCGGGGTAGAGATGAGGTGGCAGCAGATGCTGCAACAGGGCACACACTACAAACGTTGTGGCACAACATATCACGGATGGTTACCCGAGTACCACTAATAGAGGTAGCCCGATTATCGGAGGCTATGTAGCGCAAGGTAGTGGGTGTTCCTGGTGAGTGGGTGCGGTTACTGCAGCGGATGGCCAATGCAGTACAGTACTATTATGAGACACATCCCGTCGATTCGGCAGCTAGACCTCCTTGGAGGGAGTAGATATCCCAGGGTCTCGTCATTTTTTGTATCAATATGTATATTTTTGAGGGCTACGGGCTCCAGTCTTGTATGACACTACCATTTTTGGACATATTTATATATATATACAACTTTGGTTCTCGGTTCTACTATATGTGTGTATGGTACAAATGTATGAATGTCTTTGTATTTATGTGCTTCATGAATGTGACAAATGCCAATCTAATACATAGTTAGAATATGCATCAGATATATAATTATGACTTCTCAGAATGTGAATATATGTAATGGAAACAAAATGTCTCTCCAAGAGTCGTACCTTAAGGAATATTCGTAGTAATGCAGGGTCTCGTACACGGTACTGCCCATTCAGCTGAGACACAACTAGTTGTGAATCTAGGCAGACTTCTAAAGACTGGATGTCATGTGATATGGAATCCCGAAGTAGCTTAACAACGACACTATAATCAGCCACATTGTTCGATGTAGGATTGAGACAAGCACCTTTTGAGGACACAACTAGATGGTCAGGTGAAAAGATAACCCAGGCAGCAGAATAAAGCTGTTGCATATGTCGGCTAGCACCATCTGCGAAACCTAAGAATGTAGGACATTCCGCTAACATCTGTCAATCAAATAGAGGCTAATCAACAGACCCGACAACCAAAAATGTAACCTAGACTATGTACAGAAAAAACTATACAATAGTGTACAAAAGTATCAGCTCGAACCAAAGGTTCAAGAGTAATACCGCTTGAGGTAGAGCCCATTTCTAGACTCCTTCAAGACAACTCCCTCGTAATCTTCTAACTCATAAGCTCATTTTTCCAGGACACCTCTCACAATTTAAGGACCGTACCACATGGGATTGAACTTGCCTACCCCCAGGGGTTCTTTAGCTTGGTCATACAAGAGTACCAAGTCACCTTCAGTATATTGCCGGGGATGGACAGACCTATCATATTGAACCTTGACACGACGCTTGTTAACATCAATGGGCACAGCGGCATCTTGACGGTGCTCGTCAAGTTGCTCGAGGTGTACTAAACGTTGCTCAATCTCCGTCGTATCAGGGAGGATCTCTATGGCTAGCTTGAGCGAAGGAATCTCGCATTCAACCGGTAAAAGTGACTCCACACCATGAACTAACTGGAACGGTGAGAACCCGGTGGCAGTCTTAACTGCGGTTCGGTAAGCCAACAAAGCAGGATATAACATGATATGCCAATTGGTCTTGCTTTGTTGGATGGTACGTTGGAAAATGGTCTTTAAAGACTTATTGACTGCTTCAGCCTAACCATTCACTTGAGGATAGTAGGAAGATGAGTGTTCCTGATGAAACCCAAGCTTGAGAGACAAATCCTCCATCATCTTATTTTGAAAGTGACTTCCATGGTCAGTGACAATCTCTTTTGGGATACCGAATCGAGTGATAATCTGGTTGAATACGAAATGGGTTGCAGTAGCACCATTGGATTTAACGGTAGGCATGGCCTCATCCCATTTGGAAAAATAATCCATGGCCACAATAATATGATGATGCCCCCCAGCTGAAGCTGGTTTGCAATCCATGAAATCTTCCCCCCACTTAGTGAAGGGACTGACGGTGACGACTAGATGGAGGGGCGTTGGATGCGAGTGTATGCTCTGAGAAAACACCTGGAAAGGGTGACATCTCTTCACAGCATTAATACAATATTTAAAGATAGTAGGCCAAAAATAACCTGCTTGCATAATACGCTGGGCTGTAGCAAGCCCGGATAAGTGACCGCCACATGCCCCCGCATGGAAATCATTAAGTACTCGTTCTGCTTCTTCGTGATTCAAACAATGACGAAGAATAGAATCCTTTCCTCAGCGACACAAAGTGTCACCGACGATAGTATAATCTTTAGCGTGATGTCTCACATGCCATCGCTCATCTCGTGAATAATGCAGAGGAAACTTCAAAGTTTGGAGATATCTAATGACAGCCCCATACCAAGGGTCCTCGGTTGAGATAAGAAATAGGTGTTCATCCACAAATGAATCTTCATGAATGACATCCTCATCAAGCCATGAAAGGTCCAACATAAGCTCGGCGAACACCAATGATTTTACAGACTTTGCAGAAGCAAACTCGAGATCAAATTCCTGAAGGATCACAATCCATTTGTTATACTTACCCCCGATAAGGCGTCGTGATAGCACAAACTAAAACGGATTTATATGAGATACAACAGTGGTTGTTTGAAGCAAAATGTAATGGCGTAACCGTTGGACTGCGTGAACAGTCGCAAGTGCCAGGTTTTCTACGTGGGTGTACCTTAGTTCAGCGTCTACTAAATTTCGACTAAGATAATAGATAACATGCTCGATGAGCACATCATCTACCTAAACCAAGACCATGCCAATAGTCTCTTGAGACATGGCCACATAAAGAATGAAATCTCATGTAAAGTCCGGTGGACTAAGTACGGGGGCTGATACCAAAGATTTCTTAAGAGTGTCGAAAGACTGTTGGGCTCGCTCATCCCAGATAAAAGGTGTGTCTTTCTTCAATAGGCGTGCGAAACCTTTAGTAATACTGGCATAGCTAACTATGAACCGACGCAGAAAAGTAGCTCTCCCTTGGAGGCTCTGAAGTTGAAACAGATTACGCGGAGGAGGCAACTGAAGTATTGCCTCAACTTTGAGAGGATCAACTCTAATACCCTCTTTCGAAACTATGAATCCTAGAAGGTGACCAGTCCTAATAGCGAAGATGCATTTGTTCAGATTCAATCGAATTTTTTAGTGGATACATCGTTCGAGAATCATATGGAGGTGCTTGGGGTGGTCCACTCTCTTGCAAGAATGGCCAGCAAGATCATCCAAGAAAAATTCCATAATCTTCTTAAGATCGTGAAAGGCATAGGTCATGGCTCGCTAAAAAGTAGCTCCGGCGTTCTTGAGGTTGAAGGGCATTTTTCGGTATGCAAAAGTTCCCCATGGACAAATAAATGCCATTTTATGTTGGTCCACGGGTTTGATTTGAATTTGATTATATAACCCAAGAATCCGTCCATGAATGTAAAAATCTCACTTCTCGCACAAGCATCCAATAGTTGATCAATGAATGGCGTGGGGAAGTTGTCTTTCGGACATGCATGGTTCAAATCTCTAAAATCACTACATACACAGATCGTTCCTTGCTTTTTATCCACAAGAATGGGGTTTGACACCCATTCGGTAAGAGGAACGAGGTAGATGAAACCAACTTTGAGCAGTTTCTCCACCTCTGCCTTAATAGTAGCTGCCTTCCTAGGGTTCACAGCACGTAAACGTTGTCGAACCAGTTTAGCATCAGGATACATTTTAATCTCGTGTTCAACAATGCGGGGTCTATTCCTAGCATCTCCTCATATGACGAGGTGAAATCTTCCCAGTGTTCAGTAAACAAATCAGTGTAAATAACAATCTCCTCAAGAGTGCAATTGTCACCAATGTAAACATTCTCAATCTTTCTGGGAGTGAGGGAGATGTTGATCGAAGTGGTTGGGGAAATATTGGCCATATTCCCCTCCAAGAAAACATTATGTGACTGCAAAAGAGCCACAGGGTGACAAACCATCTCAGCTAGAGTCATCCTTAACTCCTCCTGCTCAATGAGCTCAAGGTTGGGAAGGAAATAAGATCGATGATGCATATCTTCCCAAGGCCTCTAACTACCACACATGGCTTCGAGGATAGCTTCATCAGATGGTAAAGTATCATCGAGGCAATCGTGGGAGCAAGATGAGTTGGCTTCCCAAACTGGCAGCGTAATGGGATCTTCTTCAACTATCTGGGGAGAAGAGAGATCCGGATCCGTAGTGGTTTGTTGGATGTGCTTGTAAGTGAGCTTCGCTACAGATAAAGGCATAGACATCCCAACGTGCATAATGTCTCCAGACATAGAATCCGCGGATGGAAAAATCCATGGATCACCACAAGAGGAAGTCCAGAATGGCATACTATTCGAAGGAGGAGGTGCACTGTTGGAAATGGTTCCAATAAAATTCACAGGTGCAGACTGGTTAAAAGTTCCAATCAACGAGGGGTACATTCCAACACCTATGTTCCTAGTTTCCAATTGAGAATCAAAAACTTGCGGGACTACTGATCTCATAGATGCTATGGAAGGAGTACCAACATAATCCAACTGATCGATCGTCACAATCTTGTCTTCATGGGGAAAGCAAATAACTCCAAATACAATAGATGCAACAACATTCATAGCGTACATCTAGTTCAGACCCAGTAAAAGGTTGTAGTCGATGGGCGCATCAACCACTTCGACTTCAATAGGCACGGACTTACCTCCCAAGGAGACAACAAGGGAAGGGATAATTCCATGCAGTGTAAAAGATCTATCGTTGAATGCAGTGAGTGTAGTTCTAGACGCTAGTAGGGGAGGAGAGCCAAGAGATTTCCAACAAGTCAACGACATTACTGATGCGGAAGCACCTTCATCAACCATAGTACATTTGACGAAGCTCTTCAGACAAACCACCTGGATTTGAAAAGCCAAGTGGTAAGGCAAGCGAGGTTGGACATCAGTAGTATCGAACTTGATAACACTAGTACTTCCCCCATCCTGAACTCCTAATGCACTCAAAAGGGCATGCTTCTGAGAAGGACAGGCTTGCAAAACTTCAAGAGCCGACATGGCACACGGATTTTGGCCCAAATCTTCTACGATGGAGTAGTTCTAGGTGGCTCGAGCATTAGGATTATGCGTAGAGCGCTTGAGAACACCTTTCGGTATCCATGGCATAATAGAAGGCTTCTCGATATGCAAGGAATTATCAGGAGGAGGGGGAGGCTCATTCCCCAAATTCGGTTGTGGTGCACCATAATCACGTTGACGAGTAGCAACACAAACCTTCGACTGAACCATATTCACGCATTCGTAACCACTGGTATTGGAAGAAGACGTTGTCGTTTCATTAGTACCATAACCAATGGTGGGAGCATGCAAAGCCATGTTTTGGTGATGTGGTAGGGGATCCTTCAACACAGCTGGTCTCTCTGCCAAATGCCTCGATGATTCTTCAATACAAGGACATAAGTGAGTAAGATGATCCTTCCCACAAAGCTTGCAAGGGAATTTCACCTTACGCCTAGGTTTACGATCCTCACTAGCATTACCACCTTCCTGAGGAGGGTTGGAATTCTCTTTACGAGGAGTATTATGATTGGTATTATTGTTACTTCCATTGTTTCCACCCCTACGATTATTTCTCCCCTTTTTCATACCACCAGGTTGTTGGTTACTCGACGATTTCGTTGACTGCACATTGTGTACATCAGACAATGGAGTGGAAGTGGACAAGGTGTGAACCTGTCCGGGTGCAGACTGGTTTAGAGACAAATTTTACATTTGATTAGCTACCAAGTCTACAGGGAAAGTGCATGCGTACCCCACGATGCCATCGGCATGTGGTCCAGGAACTGACGTGGGCTCATGTCTTATTCTCGGTGCGTCAGGAATAATGTCATACAAAATGCCAGACTGAGAATAAAGAAGATCTAACTACTGGACTTTCAAGATAGCTTGCTCCTCAGTCATAATGTCGGACATCGAAACATCCTTGGAAATATATGGAAGTAAAGACTTGAGGAACCATTCCAACAAGAATTCTGGAGGAATGTTGACTTTCACTAATCTCTTCCGCTTATGCCACTCTTGAACGTGGTCAGAAATATGTGTGGCATTATTCTGACAGAAGGTGGACAACAATTCAGTACCAGTATCATAATGAAATAGCAACTGGAAATGGTGTAAGAAAACCAAAGCAATCTCGTTGAAACCCCTATAGGTGTTTCCGGGCAACTCCACATACCATTTCGTGGCTACCCCCATGAGGGTGCATTGAAATAGGCGTAATCGAATGGAATCATGATTCAAAGAGTTGGAGGAGCACCAAAGGTAAAATGTCGTGACATGATCTCCCGGGTCCTCACCACCTTTCCCCTCAAACTTTGGAATGTCTTAAGGGAGCTTGGTAGGGACCGGGGGCCAAGTAGGGTCGTGACACACTGGATCATTCTTGATCTTTGAAAGATCTACGAGATTCATTCATGTAAGGAATGGGAGCTGTGGCTGGAAAGCTTGATTATAAGCTCCCATAAAAGGTTGATTGAATGGAACTATGTTGTATGATGGACCAAAAGCTTGACCATGACGGTTAAACTGCTGATACTGAGGACCTGACGACCCATAAGCTTGCCCATGGCCATAAGATGGATAACCTACCCCTACCTGACCCATTTGAGAGTAAGCAGGTATATGTGCATTTTGGGCACCATATTGGGGTGGTGGGTGATACTAGTGGCCAGCACCGACTGTGTTGTAGTAAGGGTTGCCACCATGGGTATGGGGCATGTATGTACTATTCATAGTGGGAACCATGTTGTATTGACCGTAATGGTATGGTATGTTCCCACCCCCAATATTAGGATTAGCTTGAGCAATCGTGTGCTGACCATAAGCATGAGAAGTATCCCTAGGTCCAATATGGGTGTGACCAGTAGCAGGGTTGGTGGTGTGATGTCCATGTGGATAGGAAATATTCCCACCCCTACATTACTATTACTAGCAACAGTAGTGGACACAAAAGTATGCGGTAAGTGTCCACCCTCGTGGTTCGGAGGAACAGTATCATGTGCAAAATTGGTCCTCGGTTGACGAGTAGCGACATGTGTACTAGGTGGTGGATGGCGAGTTGTGTTTCGGATAGCATTCCGACTAGGTTGAGTATTCCTAGGAGGTGGTCGCATTCCAACATTGGCATGGTTAGGAATCAGACCAGTCCTCATACTATGTGAGTGGGTGGATAACATAGTGCCCCCAGCTAGGGTAGTGCCCTGAATGGGTATAGTATGGATAACACTTTGACTAGTGCCAGCATGAGTACCAACCATAGTGGAAGGTTCGACAGTATTGTGACTAGGCATACCAAAAGAGAGTGCAGTGGGGTTGACCATACGGTCGGAATCATCATGAGTCTCAGGCCTCCTATATCTAGAATCGCGTGGAAATGAAGGAACGAAAGGCTCATCTCGTTCTTCCTCCTCGGGTAAGTCAGGCATCCCGTAAAGATAATTATCCAGATTTGAAGGATCAAATGGATCCCGTTCAAGTGGATTAGGCCAAATAGAACTAGGTTGAGTCGCAGGTGGATCACCTCCCCAATCCTCATGAGGAGTCTGGGGAGCGAAAATGTGTTCAACTCTACCCGAAGGAGTAGAAAGGTCTTCCTCGATATCGAGATGTGTACCCATGTAATCCTCAACGTAAGTTGTGTAAGAATCTGAAGACTCAGAGGGATCCCTCCGGCGTCCTCTAGTAATGCGTTGTGTAACCAAAGTTGGCTTTAAACTAGCCAAATGACGGGATTGGCTAAGTGTAGGGCTCCATGCCACGTTCTCTCCGGAGAGAGACACATCATCTCCTAAAGGCCAACTATCGATCAAAAAAGAGTAAATCAAAAGCACACACCTAGAGAATCTACATCCAAGAGCGGACAAACAGAGTGGCTAAATGAGCTCCCAACACTAGAGCCGATATGTCTCGCTTGGCAGAGGCTTGAGA